>JAVXUP010000347.1:0-525750 GCA_033070095.1 Escallonia herrerae | reverse complement strand
GTTGTACACGAGTGAATGTACAACCAACATATTTGTTAATCTGGCACTAGCAGTTTTTTTTGTTTTTTTTTCGATGTATTTAATTCAAGTTCTATCAGCTTATGATACCTTGAACTGAATTTTCATCATGTTATGTCAGTTTTAGATTCCATCACTTTTTTATTCGATGATACTGTTGATGACATGCCGAAGTTATTACCAATTTTCTGGTGGATAGGAGGGTACCACGAACACCTTAGAAAATGTTAGCTGCGTGGATGATGTCTCCATTTCCCGGGTTTTCTTTATTAGCCGTACTCAGTCACCAAACTGATTGGACGGCATCTCTTCGGTGATCCAAAGTGTTAAATGCTGCGTCCTAATTTCCCCAATTTCCCCAACTCCGGAAGAGAACGGAAGCGTTATTAGTGTTCCTATATAGTTAATGACACTTTCTTTACATGAAGAAGGTTATTTGAGAATTTTTTTTGGCTGTTTTAGTGGATTTTATTTGGTAATGTTAAAAAAATTTTGCTAAGAATTAGTCTATAGTATTAGCAGAAATTTTATTAGAAAATCTTAGTAATTATTAATTGTTACTATAGGCGAGATTGGAGGAAGATTCTTACGATCTGTCTGTGTAAGAACTAAAATTTGTTAGCTGACGTACCAAATCTGCATATCATCAGTACAAAACTCCCCATATGTGCTAGAGCCTATACATGCCAACGCCCGATGCACCGGTAGAGTACCAGATAAAAAGTCATTTACTGCCCGATATTTGTCACTGTGTACTTGGTGGTTCAAAGTTATAGAAATAGGGGGCAGCAGCTACCATCGTTTCCACTTTCCAGCAAACCATGGGTCACTGGCTACCACCACCAGTCCCCATCACCATCGTGCCACTACCGATCTTCCGCTGCCCAACCATCACAATTCTACAGAAATTCGGGTATTGATGTGTTCTTAGATCTGAAACCAATCCAGCACTGAGTGGAGAAAAGTAGATGGTGGAGGTCGTGAGGCTGGTTAACTATTGTATTTAGTGAGGCAGTAAGATAGAAAGTGGTTGTCATCAAAATGGGTGGTGGTTTTGATGGCAACCGCAAACCGTTTAGGATGTTCTTTTATTTTTTCAGGGGTTACACCTTTAGTTTCATAATGTTGACAATCTCAGTGGAAAATGCTTTTCTCTTTGGGCATAGGTTTTAAGTTAAAAACACCAATGATACTGTATCCTTGTTTAAGTTTCCTAACTCTTACATAATTTCTTTTAAAATCGTGACAGTATCGATAGCTATACGTATTATTATGCAGAAAATATTAAATTGATATCCTTTTCCTCATTGTGATATTTGTGTTTTTTTAAGATTTATGTTGTTTCGTCTTTATTTTACTAGGTGTTTTATGCAACTTTTAGACTTTCGCATGTTACTTATAGTTAGTATATGCTTTGTTTTAGTTTAATTATAAATTATATCGGATTTATAGGTTTGTTGTTTGTTTCTGACCTTCGTGGTCTTATATACACAATGTCATGAAAATGTCGTGTCATTTACCCGCTATTGGGAAACATTGTAATCTTTAATTATCAATACTATTCCCTTATTTACCAAAAAAATAAGATAAGAAAACACCGTTTGGTCTGTTTATAGTTCACAGCACGATGATCATTGTAAGCTCTGGGGTTTTGAGATTGATTATAGAGGCGCATGGGATATCCACCTATTGAGCATGGCATAACATTCTTCAGGTTTGAACTCTGGAGCTGTGTGGCCTCCTCCCTGTAGAAGCAAAAATGTGGAGAAGTTGAAGAAAGTAGACAATTACAGTCTTCTCATATTTTCTGAGCTAGCAATTTCTAACCTTCACAGTTGTAAATGTCATCTGGTTGGAGTAAGTCCTCGTATAACTGCATATGACCGAGGACAAAGATGCCAAATAAGTTCCGCTGTTGATAAGACTTGTCATCAAAGAAAAGGAACAAAGTGATACTTAATAAAGGAACCCACCCAGCAATTTGGCCATGGACATTCCAGGGTCGCCACTCATCAACAATGGAGTAGTTCAGGTTTCTTATCCATGCTTGAGTTGATGGGAAGGACACAATCATGTCATGATCACCGCTGTATCAGCAGGATAAGAACTTTCAGTGTTTCTGGAACATGTAGTTCAGATTGTTAGCGACGAAAAATCACACTAGTTATTGTAATTTAACCTGTAAATGAGAGACCGGAAACCCTTTCTGCTGAGGTTTACATGGTACGGTCTGCTGTCCCAGATTGCAGATTCGTAAGGCAACCCTTGGTTGCATCTTACCCACGTCCCTTTGCTCCCCTGCGTCAAGAATTACAACTCGTTTTCTCATCGTTTGCATTGCAAGTAAACCTCCGCGCCTCTAAATAGACCTTAATTTGGAAGCCTATAGATGTCTCTTCCTGATTCGCTCTATTTGATATGGTGTTTCCACTATTTGTTTGTTTGGATTTATGTGAAATAAGGTATGCTTCTAAGCAGTAATCCTCCATCAAAATCGTATATACACTCTCCATAAAAGAACGGTGCCTCTATTAAAGGGACGGAGAGAGTAAATTCTTTCACAAAACGTACCTTCCGGACATGGAGCGCTTCTCGAACGCTCTGGTCATTCATCCAATGATAAGAAAGCGCATATGCTTCAACCTAAAATCACCAAAAGATTGGTATGAGCGCATTTTGAGAGGAAACACGTAACCAAGTATTGTAAGAGCACTTACGCGACAGAATAACGCAGAATGTGGTGACGGTTTACGAGAATGCAGCTCTTGAAATCTCTCATCAAGTGATCTTCTTCCGTTGAACAATTTGAGTGGCTTTGGGGAATAAACCGGAGGGCAATAGTTTTCCAAAATGTGCGCTTTATTGAGTGTGTCCGTATACTGCGGAAGATGCATAATGATCATTGAACTTTCGTTAACTTGGGTTCTTGCAGGGCGGAAAAGAGAGAACCACAAAAAAAAAAGAAAGGGTTCCAACCTGTTGGAAAACTTCGTAATTGCGTAAGCATTGAACATTATTGGGGTCTATTACTTGATACTCTCCTCTGCAACTTCTGCTCAGTGACTGTTTTTATAGTAACCAAAGATGTTAAGATTCCGGACTAGGATCCTCTAATGTATAACACCACTGCTGTCATAGAAAAATGTTGCTAAATACATTTTAGCTACAAAAGATTATCACTACGTATTTTCTTAACAGTGACAAAATACTGTAGTGACAATGTTTTGTCTCTAAAACTGTTACAACAGAGGATCTTTGTCCGAAGATTACATATGCAACTCCAAGAGAGTTTTTGAAAGAAAATGAAGAGACTTGTGATGAGCAGAAACCTCATAGAGTTCGTCCGAAATAATTCCCATTCCATGTGAAAATTGGATTCTGTAATTGTCTTCATCAGGAAATGTCTTAGGGTTTCCCAGTATGTATCCCTGGAACCAGACGTTCAGAAAATAAGGGAGTAAGGCTTGTTTATTATCTTCTAACCTCATTTTCAGAACCTTCTTACAAACCAGTCACTACCCAAAAGGGAAAAGAAGCATGAAGCCAAGGAAATGACCCAAAATCTGCAAACCAGAAAAAAAGTAGCAAGAATGACAAACCTTGAGATTAATGTTGAATTGCTCAGTGCCACCTTCATTCCCTGCATTTCTCCAATACTATTTAAGAATTCTTATGATTCATTGTGTTGGTTTTTAAGGGCAAGAGAGTTTACCATTGGAGATGACTTGAGCGATAATTGGAACAGTAATTCCAGAGTAGGAGTCTCCACCAATGTAGAATGGATTCGAAATGTACTCAGGATGAGCATTCAGCCACTGCGAAATGCTTTGAAGAAATTTTTTTAATAAGCAGAGAGTAATTGACTGCTATTGACTGAGTTGATAGCTAAATTTTAATCTGACTTCACTTCCAGAATTTGGCTCACTGGACTTCTAACTTCACCATAATAATGACAGAAATGTCGTGTAGGCCAATTAAATTCAGATTAAAGCAAGTGTTTGGCACAGAGTTTGACCTAGAGCCAAATAGTGTAACTAAACTAAATCGCTGTGTAAATCTTGACTCAACAAAAGAAAGCATTCTCTCTATTTTCCGCTCTACTAGTAGTGCCGTTCTTTATTTAGCGAACTGATGAAATTTGCTTCAAAATGCTCAAAACTCAGTTTCATCAATTCAGATGTGTTTAGTTTTGGAGAATCGTGTTTGACCAAAAAAATCACCAAAGTATCCTCAAACGTAAATTGATACCAAATCCCCCACTTAAATCGCGATACGCTCTTTGGTCTGTTTACCACGTTAAACCTATTTGTAACACTTTTCATCCAAACACTCTCAACTGATTCTCCCCAAACGGATCAACGCTGAACATTGATTCTGATTCAATCAGAAAACTACCTTTAAGAATCTGACCCGAGTGGCCTTTAAGAAAACAATACGAGAATGTGATTCAGGGGGAAAATGTACGAGTATAATATTATTGTAAAAATAATAAGAAGGTATATATGACTATTGCTGGTGCCTAGGCTTTGTCAATCAATGCGTTGGACTTTGGCCTACGTCGGGTGCAAAAACTTTAATCCAAAAAAGTTGCTAGACCTTTGCCCTAATCAGCTGCTGGTAAAGCGAGGGAGGAATCGAACCAAAAAAGAAAATGTAGCTCATTGACCGTCTCGGATGACCGCTCGGGTGCAAAAAGTTTGTTCGGGGAAGAAAAAAGAAAATCTGAAATCAAGCTGACTAGAATATGATGGACTGAATGCATTTTTGACATATTTGGAGATATTTTTGCCCCCTCGATACTAAATTTCGAGTCATGTGAGAATTAACAAAATGAGGTAATTGACCTGACTTTTATAGAGGATTTGAAAATACATTGAACAAAATTCCTTTTTTGGATTGTGATAAGACGGATTCACTAAATTCTAGTTTTTTGCCAAATCCCTACCAAATATATATAGCTGCATTTTTGGAGAAAGTGGCTATTTTTTGTCCTCATACTTTTAGCTAACTTCTTGCATAAAAAAGAAGATTCTCTCTCATTAGTTTGTACACATGCACCATCAAATTACCTGGGTTCAATTTTATCAATGTAAATCCACATATAAAATACTCGCTTTTACAGATTCGCCCAAATAATTAATTTCCAATTTTATAAATTTGTAAATGAGCGAACTTTAAATAAATGGATTTTAAAGTGCAGGTTACTTTGAAGTTTTTCATCACACACACACACACACACTCTAAATGCATGTCTATACTAATATATGCCAAGCGAAGCCATAAACACAAAGAAACGCAACTAGCTATATTATTTTTGAACGATAATCAGCACATCATATTTTCAATTATGATAGAATTCATATAAACTGAACATATATATGTCTCTAAAGGTCTCCAAACTCTATCTTGCATAAGGTACTTGTTTCCAAGTTAATTTATTTTGCATGATTGGCAATTGTTGTATTCGTAAAGCTTCATATAATTTTAAAACTAATTCTAAACATACTAAGACTGTACCTAACATTATTTTAATTGTATAGCCCCGAAAATATCTTCTAAGATGAAAATGATAGCAAAATTTAGAAGAAAGGAAGATGACGTGACAGTTGATTAAGCTTGAACATTTCAATACATATCTACATAGTTAATGCAAAAAGTAATCTATATAATACAAAGCTTGTAATTCTTTTTAAACAAAGTATAGGCAATTTCTCATTGGATAGGGACCTCCTGACCCCAAAAAAAGCCTATATTTCTATAATTAATTAGATTTGCAAAAAGTTAATTGATGAGTTTGATAATTAAATACGATTTGAAGCTACACACTAAACCTATTACTGTCTTCTACGATATATTAGTAGCTTCTAAGTTTGATTAATCATGTAGCATCAATAAGAATATATTCGTAAGCCTTCTATGATATATATATATATAAAGATAACAAGGACTTAATTTTAACTACTGTATTCCCATAGCAGGTCTCTAATAATCGAATGCAAATTATATATTATCAAAAGATAATTGCACAGGCCCGGTATCAATCTCGCATGCAATAACAAATTAATGTCAATGTTTTCTCTAATTTTCTTTTAGTTGTGTATGATAACTTCAAAATGTTTGACCTCGCAATTCATAAATTTCTTCATGCCTATAGGAATAGCCATATCATTTGAAGCATTTTATGAATATGCAATATTAGCTGAAGGTAGTCTTGTGCTTGACTCTGAGGGTCCTTAATTGGGATAGTGTATTGGAGCTTTGGTGCAAAATATTGGAACTTGAAAGCGCATGAAATGGCAGAGTGCAATTGCAGGCTTTACCTTCCTTAAAAACTCATGAGCTTGGTCACAGAGTTGCAGGTCAGAAGACTGAGCGGCACGTGAAGTCCTTGCGTAGGAGAAGCCCGTACCCACGGGCAAATCCACAAATATTATGTTCGCCATCTAACAAACCATCAACAAAATAATTAAATTAATCAAATCGAACTAAATTATAATGATTTCAATCACTTGCTTTATCCCATATATTTACTGTGGTGTGGTTACACGCTCTTATAAATAATATTCCCTCAAAAAATTAGAATTTCTTATTCGTAGGTGGTAATTTTTTTAGACAAAAGTGACTTTTCAATAAGAAACACTTGTCTATATTCTGAATTTAGCCTCGCATGTTATTTTCGCCCTCCCTTTTTCTCCGTTTAGAGAGGGCAACTTGACCCGCACCCAGCGGATACCACCCCCACCCCGCCCCTATATTATGTGTTTTGACTAGGTTTGGTATGGTTATGCTTTCAAATTTTACAACCCGCAATGGTTATGGGGCGATTATGGTTTTTGACGTGTCCCGTCCCACCTGCCTTGTCCCTTTATTATAACTACCCATATACAAGTAGGATCCGAACCATTCATTTCTTCTTTAATTATTTGGAACTGTTCATTTTCTGTCACATAAAGAAATTCTCCACTGATACCGGGTCTTTGCATATGTATGAGAATCTCATTGTGGTCGATTCATCCCTAAAGCCAAAACCCTCTTCTCCCACCAAAGCCCCCACCTTGTTTGCCATCGCCATGACTCCGGGTAGTTAGCACACATCCATCACCTGCAGAAATCGTCTAAATAAAGAGCTATTCCCCTCTCTCGAATGTTAATCAAACTCTGTTTGGAAATCTTTTGCTTGAATAGGGGTGGTAACTAGGTACGTTTACGGTGAAATCTCAAAAGAAGAAAAGTTGTTCATCTCCCTAGTGGGGCGGATCGGCGGAAGGTCGGGAAATAGGATAGTCCATTGGGGTGGGGATGGTTCTTAAAAATCCCAACCTGCATGGTTATGCAAAGACCCGAACACTGTTACCCCATTAACATTCCTACCTCCGTTCACCCCAATATGTATAAGCCATTATCTCCCTTGACCCGTGGTCCACAGTATAGGCGAGAATCATTACCAAAAGAACTCTACTCGCTAAACCATCTAACACCGATGAATTTAAGGGCAGACTACTGCCATTGCTTTAAGTGAAACCAAAAAAGAACTATTTATGAGTGATAGAAAAGGAGAAGGAAAAGATAAGTATATTAGGGTGCATGATAAAACTGAATACATGCAATGAAGCCTTTTATAGAAACGAGAAAACAATCTTACCAGAAACAGAAAAGAAAATCCTATGTAAGTTATGAGAACTATAGAACCTTCTAGACAGACATATGAGAATGGCGATAAGGTAATTGGCACAATACCTTAGATATTTGCAAGAGTGCATTGGCACAATACCTTAGATAATGTTTATTATGCCTTCCGGCCTACAAAAATTGATCAAAGTTGACTTGTACAAAGTTTAACGAGAGGTCCAAGTAAATTAAAATTTCAAAGATCTCCTCCCTTAGAAGTACCATCTAGGGGGATGGGCTCCATTTATTTTTTATGAATGAACTACTGAAAAGAGCAAAGTTGGAAGAATAAGAAACATTGATATTTTAAAATAAGCAAATGAGCAATTTATTTGCGGGAAAAAAAAAGAATTTCAGTTTTTGGGAAATGGAAGGAGTAGTCAGTAGAGCTTTTGAAAACTTAACTCCCTCCCATAGAAAATGATAATACGAACCGTGAAGTTATGCTCCCCTGCCGTGCCTATCCCTTTGTCCCCCTTGAAGGTGATGCTGGATTGTGCAGCCAAAACAGAAAAGATTGATAGACGTGCATTTATTTGTCTATTTTTAAACGTGAAGCAGAGAGATAATATTAACCTTTACCGCCGGTGCAAGTTACTTTGGTCAATACGCATAACTTTGTTACATAATTTCATATCATTAGTCCTGATCGTCAAATTAAGAAATTAAGGTAACGAAAGCAGAGACAAAGAAGAACAAATAAACAACTATCTTAAACCATCGAGACCAATGATCCCAGGCCGCCCAATATTTCCCACTTCGCACGAAACTACTTTTTTTTTTTTGTGTGGCAAGAACTACAAATACAAGTGTATACACTTACCTTCGTCCAGGATTTTGGATTCAACTCTAACGTGGGCAAGCTGCCATTGTACCTCACTTCCCTGAAATATAATGGACCTGCAAGGTCCACATGTGTGCATGTATGGTTAGCCCCAAAGACTTAACTTTCACCGGCTCCACTCCAATACCAAGTACCAACCATCACTACTTTCTAATACTATGGATATTCACGCGTCGTCATTTTATAGTTCGAACCCAATTCATTCAACAAGATTAACAAATCTTGTTGAATGTCTCGTCTGGATTTACCTATTTCATAGATGAGTCCGCTGAAGGAAGAGCAACCGGGGCCTCCAGTTAGCCAAAGTATAAGCGGGTCTTGTCTGGGTTTTGTCTCGGACTTGACGAAGTAGTAGAAGATCTGCACATCCTCTGATTCATCCACTCCAACATATCTGAAACACACACTAGCATTGCATCAGCAACGTGATGCATACAGCCAACTTACTACCAAACACTGCAGATCGAGAGAATGATCTCTTCAACGCATATATATCTCACTCGATCTTCACTTCAACAATGTACTATATAACAAGCAAGATCTCTCGCGCTAGCGCTAAATATACATGGATCGGGCCTCTATAGGACTAGCGGGCCTACCCGGTCTCAAGTTCGAACGGAAGGGGTCCTTGGAATCCCGGAAGAAACTTGACTAGGGAGTGAGACAGTGCAAGCCGTGAGCAAAGATGTATCGAAGCAAGAAGCAGCAATAACAGGCTGAAGCAAAGTTGTTCTGGTCTTGGAGCTGCCATTTTGAGCAGCAGCATGTACTGGACATGTAACAGTGCATATATCCACACAAACCATGTGTAGATAGATGGCGAGATAAATGGTACGCAGAGGGGACTCTGCCCATCACTGGTTTGCTGTTTAAATTAATTAGGTGCACGTCATTTTCAAGCTTTGACGGTGGACAGTGATGGGACATGGTGACACCGATGCTTTACTTTTGGACGGTTGTCATGAATGTGCACGGTGCCGTGATATTAGTCGCAGTACATGACTTTGGCGACAAAATTTCCTGCAATGGTGGCTGTGGCTCTGTTCTGGCCGCTGGATCTTGCTCAACGGCTGCGATTAAAGCTACCACGCCTTTTTAAACCTTTGCTTCTCTTTCTCCTGCACCAAGTACAAAACAGTCGCATACATGTAGTAAAATGAAGTTAAAATCTACTCTTTCTAGTTCATAATTTTGGTACCAATTGAATATAAACATATGGATGATTATATCTTATCAATTTTACTATTGCAAAACACAAAGGGATAGTACTACCCCTTTGCAAAACAAATGGTGGTCCAGGGTCATTTTAAGTGGATAGATTTGGACGAATAAATGAATTTGAGTTGAGATTGTCACCCCTGTTATTTTGCACCCATTTATAATCCATATAAACTAATGGGGGTAATGGGCTGCAAAATCCTTTACCCATTTAGATCCCATTATTTAAAAGAGTGATTTTTTGGATTATTTTTAAGTGAGTGGATTTGGACGGATAGATGGATTTGGGTTGAAATTTTACCTCTAGATAGTAAAGATGAATTCCTTCTTTAATTGATTTGTAGAATATATAAGACATGTTGGGTGTAAGATCATACCAAGATTTTGAAATATCTCAAAAAGAGAAGGGGTGCCAAGATTTAGAATTGTGAGGAATACCGTAAGAAAGCATCATGGAATAACACCATAATTTTTTTTTGGCATGTGTTCAGAAATAGCCGATGAAATTTGTAAAGTCAGTGTAGAATTGACCTTCTCGTTTACCATTTAATTTGGCCTAGAAGCTGCACACTAAAATACATCATTTGGACTCTGGTCATCGATGCTACCAAAAGCTTAAAATTTTCGAGAAGGCACTATTAAATATTATCATTAATACAAGAAAATTGTTTTTCAATTGAACAAACAATTCTTAGGTGCGCGAGTCATCACCTAATTAATGCCACGTGATAGTTGCCAATGACATCGCGCTACCAGACCTTGGGTGCAGACGAAATGAGCCCCCCCCCCCCCCCCCCGCCCCCCCAAAAAAAAAATTCATTTCGTCTGCATATGCCTAGTAGCAAAAGAAAAAAATTCATCTATAAGCCCTGATGATACATTCCTCCCGTGGTCTATAACAACATTATCTCACAGAAATAATACATAAACAAACATGTCAACAACCTTTTCCATCTCCATTTTCAAATGGGCTGATTCTCAACTTTCAACCTCTGGAAAAAGTAAAAGATTGTTCTTGAATAAAAGCTAGGAGACATTGCCAACATAGCTGTGTTCCATACATAAAATTAGATTGTCAATTCCAAGTCTATGCGGGTCCTTAAGGTGCATTTATTACCAAACAGTGGCGTAGCCAGAATAGTTGCACGAGGGGGCACTTAACAGACAAAAAAACTAAACATGCATAATGAAAATGTAATTGTTCACTTGACCCCCCAAGTGAGTATGGTCAAATGAGTAAAGGTGGAATATTTTTGCAATGTTATTGGTAGCGATTTCATAGAACCGTTCCGAGCCTGCGGCTGAATCCTCAATTTTTTAGGTCAATTTATTTTCCAATCATTCCCACTTTTCACAAATATTTTTTCGACAGATTAGTTAAAGAACTTACAAAAAACAACACAATCTATTTTTTGTAATGGACACTTCCGAGGCTACTAAGTAGACCTGGCAAAAATGGACCCAGACCCGCGAGTAGATCCGTACCCGGATAAAAATCCCTGGTACGGGTACATCTTTTGAAGACCCGCCAAAAACAGACCCGTACCCGAACCGACCCGTAAAAATTGGGTAAATCCGGGTCGGGTACGGATTACCCAGGCAACCCGAATTTTTTACTATAAAACATGCTAGGGTTTCTTCTTCACTCATTTTCTTTTCTCCCTTCTCCTCTGCGTCGTTCCTCCCGTCCTCTCTGATCTCTCTCTCATCACGATGTTGCTCTCTCACTTCAACTCGACGCCGACGTCGCTTGATCTTGCAAGTTACATCAACTCGACGCCGATATGCATGTCCCTCAGTCTCTGCCGTTAGATCCACCGCAAATCTGAGATGCTCCGCCCCTGGTATCTCCGATCAGATCCGCTACAGCCAGAGCTCCGCGCCACTGTCTCCGATTAGGCTAGAGTGAGGTACGGGAGTTACAGCAGTCCAAATCAAGTGACCTCCGAATCCGACCGTGGTCTGCAATCGCCTTTGATAGCTTTGTTAACACTTCTTTTATTTTTTGTTTACCAGACAATCTTTTTCAGATCTTCTTGTATTGTTTCGTTTTGCTTCAATTTTTTGTATGTACTTATGTGTTTTGGTAGTATTGTGGTTATTACGTTCGGTTGAAATGGTTGTGTTGTGGATTTGAGAACCGAGATGATCGGATTGATCGCTGAGCAGTAATTGTAGGAATTAAATTACTCAGTGATTTTTTTTTGGGTAATAAATTACATAGTGATTGTTGTATAATAAAAAAGAACAAAAAAATTCTCGTAAAAGAAAAGTCTCTGTAAATAAAATTTTTAAAAAAATTAACAATTTACCCGCGAGTAATACCCTACCCGCAAGGGTAGGGTACGGTTTCAGAAAAACCTTACCCGAAAAAATCCGGGTAAAAATTACCCGATCCGTTAATACCCGGACCCCATCGAATTTTACCCGGACTCGGTGGGTTTACCCGTTTGCCAGGTCTACTACTAAGAAGTAAGAATTCACAAACTAAAAAATGTTAAATTACTACCATTAACAAGACAAAACCGGTCAATTTGACTAAATAAAGATTAGGCTCTTCTCAGTCACTATCCAAGTCTATCTGAAACACCATTGTATCAAATAGACCAGTATATAAATCGCAAATGATTAAAACACATTATAAAGATCCAAAATTTTTTAGGGCTCTTTACCATGGATAATTCTAATTATAAACATTGGCACAAGTCAATTTGACAATGAAACAAATAACATGACCTGTGACCCATCTATCTCTATTTGGATCTTTCTTCTATGCTATCTCTCGTTAGAGTTGTCAAAAGGGCCGGGCGGCCCGCAGGCTGGCCCTACCCTGCCCGTTTCTGGCCCGGCCCAGTGGATGAACAGTAACGGCCCTATATATTAGGGCTTTGGGCCTGGGCTTGGACCAGGCCAGGAAATTCAAGAAAAAAGCCCGGGTCAGGCTCGACCCGAAAAAGCCCGGGTTTGGCCCGGCCTAAACCGAAGCCCGAATTTGGCCCGGTGCACACATCTCTAACTCAGCAACTCCAGCACCCCAATCGATCTCCCAAAAAACCAATTTCTCATGTCTTCACAGGCTTCAGGCGTGCATCAGGCTTTACAGGCAAGTACGTAGTGAGAGAAGCTTTGAAATTCCTCAACACCCCATGTTCCCCTATCAAAACCCTGGCCCTAGCCTGCCGCAATCCAGACGCTAGCTTGGGCATCCCACCCCCAATGTCGTCAATTGTCGTTGAATCTACAAAATCAAAAGTAGAGGACGGTGAGAATCGGAACCGCAGGAACATGAGGTATGCTCGTCGTCACAGTTAATTCCGGTTACCTTCCAGAGCTGGATCGTGAGAGGAGAGGTAGAGGACGAGGAAGCAGAGGACGGTGAGAATCAGAATGAGGTGCACGAGCTTTTCAGGTTTGGGAAGGGACTTGCGATGAGGCTTCTGTGACTTGCCTTTCGCCGTCAGAGGCAACGGCGGCGGGAGTGACGAGCAGAGACGGTTGGTGGTCCTTCTTCTGGTCTTGTGTGATGAGGTGGTTGTCTTCTCTGACAATTGCATGATTGTGGAGTTTGGAAGATGGTGAAGTGGTGAACCTAGAGATTGCCTTTGCCGAGCTTCTTTGACGTTATTGTTTTTGGGCCCAGGCCCGGGCTGGCCCAAGCCCGACCCTAAATATTGGGCCTAGGGCCAGGGCTTGTACTGAGCCCATATATCCAGTTTTCAAGCCGGGCCATATTCGAAGTCCACTACATATCTGGAAAAGCTAAAAATATAAGAAATGTGAAGAGGAGAAAAACATAGGTGGAAAGAGAGGAGATGGGAGAATGGGTTGAGATGACTGGCTGTAGAGATACAAAATTGGAGTATGCCATCAGACGATGATGTATTGAGCAGTGGGGTGGATAGCAATTCAAAGATCCTAGCTTCTCTTCTTACTAGCTAGGAGATACGTGGTTGTTCAAGGAAATCCTTGTCGCTACTCCAAGTAGTTTCCTGAGTATTTTGATTTCTTAACCAAGGACAGGTGACTCTGGATCTGAGGTTGTACTGGACTGAATGCAAGGGAGCCTGTGTCGACAAAGACTTTCAGATGTATTTGCTTAAAAGATTACTCAATTGAGCTGTATGGCATAGTTCTTCTTGTGTTAATCTAGCATCTGTGAAAGGAAAGGTGATATTTGGTCTCCTATCATGGTCTTCTACCCTGCACAGGTGGGCACGTGCCTACCTTGTGCCTCCTACTTCCTCAGCTTCTGGTACCAAACATAGCCTAACTTTATGCAGGTCCATAGACGTGAATTCCTTAAAAGAAGTCCAGGATATGCTCATACATGATTTTTCCTAACTCCGCACATGCATCAGTTGCCCTCTTTGTTACTCATTGATGCCAATGAAAGTGAATTCGTAGTAATGTGGAGGTACCACAAAGTATACAGTCCGAGTCAGCTGCCAAATATACAAAGTAGGATATAGTGAGGGTGGAGTAATGACAAAAAGTAAGGCTTCCCAGACAAGCCATGAGGAATGACAATGTTGTGAGGACGAAGGCTGAAATGAATAAGGCCGACAGTAAACAAATCCAAGCTGAGGTCCAAGTCATGGTCTAATGTCATGGTCCGATGTTATGTCCAATGTTCCAGTCGAATTGTGTTTCTCTTTAGAATTCAATAGCTCTGGATTTTAGAGTGAGAAAGTGATTTTTGTAAGAATGAGAATTGTTGTCCCAAATGAATTTCAAAGTTCTCTATTTATAGGCAAAAGTATGCCTATATCATCAATTGACACGTCACTTCCTTTGGACCGTCGATTCCCATATTCGTGCTGCCTGCCCCACATAGTTTTGCTCTGCCTGTCTTAAAAGACTGACCACACAGTGTCGGTGTGACCAGAGTAAGCCTTTGCCCTAGCCACCGGTCCAAAACCGTATTGAATCCCACAAGAGTGCATTAAGAGACACGGAGAGAACTCGACAGTGGTCGGGGAGGGTCCCTACTGTCAGGCAGATTAGGTGCGATGCCCTCCAAAAACCTGCTCCTGTCTTAGAGTGACCCGGAGGTTATCGTCCTGGGGGCGCCAACGATCACTGGTAACGTGAATGCGACGTGGTCACAGTTCTAGCGTGCCTAATGTCATGCAAGTCACCCCAGGCAGAGATAGCTTCTGTGAGAGTGAGCAGGGTCCTCATGCCAGAACACTGCGAGTAGAGCCCCTCAAATACTGTACACTCTAGAGAGTGGGTCGAAGCATGTTCCACATCCATGACGATGGTGCATGGTGTGGTGAATGAGTGCGATGCCCGAGGGCACGTGACATGAAAGTGACGCATGGGCGCGATACCAAGGGCACAGAACATGAAAGTGGCGCACGAGTGCGGCGACTTCTGTTACGATATGGTGCCAGTTGCACAAGTCATGAAAGTGGTGCATAGCACAGTGCCAAGGCATGAGACATGAAAGTGGCGCATGGGCACGATGATGTTTGTCACAGAAGTGGGCGTTGTGTCAGGGGCACATGACGCATGGGCGCGGGTGGCTGATGTCGCGGAGACGGGTGTCGCAGAGCCAGCATGTGGGTGACGGCGGGTGCCTCGGAGACGGCGCGTGGGTCACGTTCCCATAGCGTTTGGCCGAAGTAAAAGAGGGTGCACATGTGTTGGTGAATGAGGTCAACCCCCCTTAAAAAGGGAGAAGGCATGCCGACCTCCAAGAGGGAAGGCCCACTGACCCTCAATGAGGGAAGGCGGTCGAGCCCCAAGAGGCGAGGCAAGCGACCAACCGACATCAAATGGTCCAGCGTAAGTTGAGGCGTGCCGACGTCGTCACGCTAGTGACCATGCGTCTCACGAAAATAAATTCTTAGCGACGAAGAATTGTAAAAAAAAAAAAATGCACGTGATTTGAGTGTGCGCGCTTTGACCGTTTGGAAGTGTTGAAAAATTACTAGTGACTGCGTCGACGTATTGCACAAAAAGAAATCCACTGAAGATCCATGAGTGCGACCATAATAGGTCGGGAACACTCATTACCTTTGAACATAACTTGATTGTTCCCTGGAAATCATTAAGCTTAAGGCTACAAGCTGCACCATTGAACCAGCATGACATTCTTGGGTATTGACTAAAGGGTGCATCTTCGCTAACATAGTCCGTAGCCTAAGAGAAAGGGATTAAAGCAACTACGAATCAACACAGAACCCACATGAAGTGCCCATCAAGAAATTAAACTCATTCTGCTGCCTTTGTCATATATTTTCCCAGCTCTTCCTTACTTTCCATTGTTGAATAGTAGGATACCTTTTTCTTTCGTCATCCCAGCTGCCTCTGTCCTCTCACGAGTCATCATCTCCCATGGTGCTTTCTCCTATTACTTCTTGGAGGAGCCTTTAATAATGTACCGTTGAACAATATTCACTAAAAACTGACTCTATGCTGGTTTTTTAACTTCCTTCCTCATTAGGTACTAAAAAGATGAAACCACTTTTTTTTTCTTGAAAACATTGCCCAAGTTAGAGTCGCCTCGCGCACCACCCATCAACTTCGTGGGACGATTGGGCGTCATCACGAGTCGAGGCGCGATGGCGCTGTCATGGGCCTAGAGGCGAGCCTGTGAAAATTGTCTCAAGGTTAAAAAAATAAAATAAACTAAGGGTTGTAAGGGAGTGAAGAAGTGATACCTTATAACATATGAAATTTTAGTTGTACTAAAATTGTTACGGAGGAGTATGTAATCGTGACTTCATATGTATATGTATGTATTTATTACTCATTCCGTCTCACATAAATCGCTCAGTTTGACTTTGCAAGTATATTACCAATTTTATTCTTTAGAGAAAGGGGAAAGAAAGTAGGCCATGTGAGAAAAAATTAGTTGGTGGAGTGTTAAATATGAATAGATAAATAGAATTAAAAAGTGTAAGGTGGGTCAGGAGAGAGAAAATAAGTTTGTGGAGTGTTAAATATGTATAGATAAATAGAATTAAAAAGTTTAAGGTGGGTTAGGAGAGAGAAAATAAGTTGGTGGAGAGTTAAATGTGAAAAAATAAAATAAAAAGTATAAAAAGGATAAATATGTAAAAATACTTACATAATTTTTTCTTAATTTGAAAGTGATCAATTTTTGTGAGACATCGTAAAAAGAAAATATGATCAATTTATGTAAGATAGAAGGAGTATTTAGATAGAAAAAGTGTAAGTGTGTTGTAAGGAAAGAGAGTAAGAAAAGAGGGGGTAATGAGAGAGTAAGTAAAGGGGAAAAAAGTAAGGGAAGGGGGGGGGGGGTTAAAAGAATGAGAGGAAATGGTGGGGGAGATTTAGTGTGTGTGTGTGAGAGAGAGAGAGAGAGAGAGAGAGAGAGAGAGAGAGGGGAGAGGAAATGGCTGGTGAGGTTAAATGAGGCCATCTAATGAGAGGGAGAGATGGTATAAACTTTATACTATAAAGTGTGAGGAACTGGGTCGGGTAGAGAGAAGAAAATGTAGTGTGATGGGTAATGTGAGAGGAAGAGTGAATGAAGACAGATAAAAAGTAAAAGGTTGAAAATGATTGGAGAGAGAAAGAGTATGGGGAATGGGGGGGGGGGGAGGTTGGACCGCGTGAGAAAGAAGAAAAGAAAGAGGAGGGCGAGCAACCCCGAGCACCACCTACCAAGTCACTACATAATCCTGGCATGCGTGGAGATGAAGAAGGGGTGAAGCCCTAAGAGAGCAAGCTAAGGAATCACGGATGATGCTAATAGACTTGGGCATCAACGACTATAACTTGAAAAATTGTCTAATCCATAGAAATTTGGATTTAGATGTGTTCTTAGATCTTAAACCGATCCATCACTGAGGGATAAAATTAGATAGCGGTGGAAGCCGTGAGGCTGATTAAATATCGTAAAGTGATGTAGTAAGATACGTAGGCGGTTGGAGGAAGTAGTGGTCATCAAAACGGGTGGTGGTTTTGATGGCAACCATAAACCGTTAGTAGATTCTTTTCAATTTTCATAGTTTACACCTTTAGTTTTTTAATTTTGACAATATAAGTGGAAATGCGTTTACTTTTGCGTATAAGACAAAATCAGTGCTACTATTTCTTTATTTAAATTTCATAATTTTTATATAATTTCTTTCAAATTTGAGACAGTAGCAATACCAACATGTATCATTATACAGAGGAAATCGGTATCCTTTTCGGTATGATATCATCTATAACTGTGCTTGCACCAATGCTGAGGAAGCATCGTTCCGTCTGTTTATGGTTCATGGTACGGTGATCATTGTCAGCTATGGGGTTTGAGATTGACTATAGAGGCTCATGGGATACCCACCTCTTGAACATGGCATAACATTCTTCAGGTTTGTACTCTGGAGCTGTGTGGCCGCCTCCCTGTAGAAGCACAAATGTGGAGAAGTTGAAGAAAGCAAACCATTGTAGAGTTCATATATCTTCTGGAGAGAGCAATTTCTAACCTTCACAGTTGCAAATGTCATCTGATTGGAGTAAGTCCTCGTATAACTGCATATGATCGAAGACAAGGATGCCAAATGAGTTCTGCTGCTGATAAGACTTGTCATCAAAGAAAAGGAACGAACTGATACTTAATAAAGGAACCCACCCGGCAATTTGGCCATGGACATTCCAGGGTCGCCACTCGTCAATAATGGAGTAATTCAGATGTCTTATCCATGCTTGAGTTGATGGGAAGGGCACAAGCATGTCATGGTCACCGCTGCTTCAACAAGGATAAGAACTTTCAGTGTGTCTGGAACATGTAAGTTGGATTGTTGGCAACGAGAATCACACAAGTTATCGAAATTTGACCTGTAAATGAGAGACCGGTAACCCTTTCTGCTGAGGTTTACATGGTACGGCCGGCTGTCCAAGATGACAGATTGGTAAGGCAACCCATGGTTGCATCTTATCCACGTCCCTTTGCTCCCCTGCGTTAAGAGTTGAGCCTCCTTTTCTCGTTCTTTGCATTTGCAAGTGTAAACAGAAATCACGGAAGAGAAGAGCTGAGAATATGTTTATCCAGTTGCGTATTTCACGATGATGGATCCAAAGGATATCAATAGAGCACGTGGCTATGGCGGAATTAGGAGTCGTTCTTAATTTGGGCACCAAATATATAAGGGAGAAATTGTCAAAGAAAATGCCGCCGGCCACCGGAGGGGGATGATTTTATTTCTTTGAAGTTTGGACTTTGTTTTTTTTTTTTTATGTTTTTTTTTGTGCTTGTGTGTGTAAGTTTAGCATTTAAAATAACCAAAGGGACATTTCTTTTAACTATCTCTAGAATATTTAGGTACTTTTTTTAGATACACACTTTTGTCATTGTGAACTAAATATATCACATAAATAGGAAAAATGTTAAAGCAGCAAGTGGGTACCGACCCACCGATGCCACCCGCTGACTTGGACTCTGGCACAAGGAGTGTTTTTGCGTGGGTGACCAAGAGTCTAGCAATAATGGCTACAAACCTATAACTACTTGCATTAGCAGCAAGAATACCTCCGACTCTCTAAAAGAAACCTTATTTTGGAAGCCTATGGTTTTCTCTTCCTAATTAGCACTATTTTGATGTAGTGTTTCCTGTTATTTGTTTGTTTGGGTTGATGCGAAATAAGGTTAGATAAAGCATCTTCCTATACACCTGCTATGCTTTTAAGTAGTAATCTTCTATCAAAACTGTACACACACACTCCACAACAACGCGATGCCTCTGTTATAGGAACGGACAGAGTATATTTCTTTTACAAAAACGTACCTTTCGGACATGGAGCGCTTCTCGAACGCTCTCGTCATTCATCCAATGATAAGAAAGCCAATATCCATCGACCTAAAATAACCAAAAGATTGGTATAACCACATTTTGAAAGGAAACAAGTAACCAAGTATAGTAAGAGCAGTTACGCGACAGGAAAATGCAGAAAGTGGTGATGATGTATGAGTATGCAGCTCTTGAAATCTCTCATAAAGTGATCTTCTTCCGTTGAACAATTTGAGTGGCTTCGGGGAATAATCTAAACCGCAATTGATTTCCAAAATGTGCGCCTGATTGAGTGTGCCCGTACACTGCGAAATATGCATAATTATACTTTTGTTAAATTGGGTACTTGCAGGGCGGAGAAGAAAAGGAAAAAAAGGGTTCCAACCTGTTTGAAAGCCTCGTAATTACGTAAACATCGCACATTGTTGGGGTCTATTATCTGATACTCTCCTCCACAACTTCTCTTCAGTGACTGTTTTTTCAGTAACCAAAGATATTAAGATTTCGGACTAGGATCCTTTACTGTATAACATCTCTATTGTCATAAAATAAAAATAAAAAATTGTTAAATGCATTTCAGCTACAAAAGATTGTCAATACTAATTTTAATAACATGACAAAACACTTCCACCGATAATCTTTTATCTCTAAAGCGTAGATATGTAAAAGATCTTTGTCCTAAGATTTCATATGTAATTCAGAGAGAGATTTTGAAAGAAAAGGAAGAGAGTAGTGATCAGTAGAACTAACCTCGTAGAGTTCATCCGAAATAAGTCCCATTCCATGTGAAAATGGGATTGCGTAATTGCCTTCATCAGGAAATGTCACAGGGTTTCCAAGTATGTATCCCTGGAACCAGACATTAGAGAAGTAAGGGAGTAAGGCCTTGTTTACCATCTCCTAACTTCATTTTCAGAACTTCCTTACAAACCAGTCACTATTTAAACAAGAAGCCAAAGAAAATGAACCCAGAATCTGCAAACCAGGAGAAAGGTAGCAAGAATGACAAACCCTGAGGTTAATGTTGAATTGCTCGGTGCCACCTTCATTCCCTGCATTTCTCCAACACTTATAAGAATTGTTGTGATTCATTTTTTTGGTTTCTTGAGGGCAGGGGAGTTTACCACTGGAGATGACTTGAGCGATGATTGGAACAGTAATTCCAGAGTAGGAGTCTCCACCAACGTAGAGTGGGTTCGAAATGTACTCAGGATGAGCATTCAGCCACTGCGAAATGCTTTGAACACATAAATTGTTAATAAGCAGAGAGTAATGTACTGAAATTGATTGAGTTGAGATGAGTGATATGTCAATTTTAATCTGACTTCACTTACTTATAAATTGGTCCACCCCAACTTCTAACTTCACCTTAATAAAAAAAAGTTGCCGTGTCGGAGATTAAACTAGGTGTCGGAATGTCTAGCACAGAGCTTAACCTAGAGCAAGATGCCGCGTAGTCCAACTAGATTTTGTAGGAGTAAATAAGGTATACTTTAGTACGTCTCGTATAATATAAAACACTCTGATATGGTGATAAAAAATCTGTATATCTAAAAGACAAGAGAAACATAGGAGATTTAGAAGAGAGAAATTGATGCCACAATTGATTGCTATTCGAGTTTGTGATTTATAATTTAGCAATACCATCACAATCTGCAAATATTCATGTGTCTGTGTTCATGATAAACTCCTAATGTCTGACCTTCTAAGTTTGCAATTCATAAAATTTTCAGGCCTATAGGAATAGCCATATTCATATGAAGCATTTTACGAAATAATATGCATTATTAGCGAAGGCATAAGTCTTTCGTTTACAGATATTCCACCATTATGGATCACTGACATGTTAAAACTTAAACGTAAGTTCACCTAACAAAGAACCATCTTTGATAATTAAATGAATGCAGCAGAGTTTACTTCTAAAGTGAGCTAGTCGTTAATTAGGATACTAAGTTTGGGCAAATTATTGGAACTTGAGAGTGCAAGAAATGGCACAATGCAGATGCAGAGGCCTTACCTTTCTTAAAAACTGATGAGCTTGGTCACAGAGTTGCAGGTCAAAAGACCGAGCGGCTCGTGAAGTCCTTGCGTAGGAGAACCCCGTACCCACGGGCAAATCCACAAATATTATGTTCGCCGTCTGACAAACCATCAACAGAATAAATAGAGTAATAAATCGAATAGAATTAAACTAAGTTAAATTCAATCACTTGTTGTGTCACATATATACAAGGTTACACTTATTAACGTACTAGTACTCCCTCAAAAAACGGAAAATTTCTTTTTCTTATGTGGTAATTTGGTAGAAAAAGTGGCTTTTCAATAAGCAACATGCGCCAATAAATTATTTTTGCCCATGGATGTGAGTAGGTCTGGATTCATGGAAGTTACCTTTTTTCTCTATTTAGAGATGGCAATTCTACCGGCACCTAGCGCCCCTCTAGGAATGGATATTATGACTTCTAACAAGGTTTGGTTACAATCGGAAACGATTATGGGACGATTATGGTTTTTGATGTGTCCCGCTCCGCACCGCTACCCGCCATCACCTGTCTGTCTCATAATAACCTTCCATTTATAAGTAGGATCTGCACGAACAAACTTTGGCTCTTATCCGGATTGTAGAAATCTTCCTCCAATTTCATGTATAGCGACAATTAATAGTCATTAAATGTTTCTAATGACTTTTCTTCTAACACTTTCAGGGACAATTATTAATAGCACTTTTTTAGCGTCACTAAATAAAAGTCGCTAGAAACTTTTAGAGACGATTGATTGTCGCTATATAGGGGGTAGGAGGAAGATTCCTCCAACCGGGGTGGTAACCAAATTTTTTGCGCATATGCACCATTCATTTCTTCCTCGGTTATTTGGCTGATACATTAAGAAATTCTCCACTTAAACCAAGTCATCATAACCACCCTACTTCTATGAGGATCTCACTGTCAATTCATCAGTAAATCCAAAATCCTCTTCTCTCACCAAAGCCCCCACCTTGTTTGCCATCACCCTGGCTCTTGGTAGTTAGCACACCTCCATCACCTGCGGTAATCGTCTAAATATAGATCTCTTCCTCTTCATCTCTCTACCCCCATTTCTCTTTTCTCAACAGTATATGGAAGTATTTGGTAAGACTTGTGCAAGGATGTCAATCAAACTCTGCTTAGAAATCTTCTGCTTCAATTGGTGTGGTTATTTGGTGCGATTACTATGAAATCTCAACAAAAAAAAAAGTTTCATCTCACTAGTGGGCGGATTGGTGCAGGCCCGAAACAGGATAGTTCGTTGGGGCGGGATGGTTCTCAAAAGTTCCTTCCCGCACGGTCATGCGAAGACATGCACCCGATCCACCCCATTGCCATGCCTAGCTCCATTCACCCCAATGTATATGACATTCTCCCTTGACCCCTTGGTCCTCAGTGTAGGCGAGAACCATTACCAAAAGAACTTTACTCGCTAAACTATCCAACACCCATGAATTTAAGTAAAGACAACTGTCATTGCTTTAAGTGAAACCAAAAATGAACTGTTCATGAGATCATTGGGAGTAAAAGTGATAGCGGGTGACACTGCTAGTTGCAAATAATTCAACTTTGGTATAGGATATAGATATTTGCAAGAGTGCATTGACATAAAACAAACTATTTCATGTTAAATAATGTCTATTATGTCTTCCGTCCCACAAATTGTGATCAAGTTTAACTTGTCCAAAGCTTAAGAAGAGATACAAGTAAGTTGATTTTTCAAAGATACCTCACTTACTACATTGCATTAATTTTTCATAAATTAGTCAAAAGGGGAAAGTTGGGAGAATAAGATATTTTGATATATTCCAAAATAGAAAGTAAACAATTTATTTGTGACAGCTAAAAAAGAAAAAACTGGTTAACTTTTTAGAGATACATTCAGTAGTGTTTTCAAAAAGTCAACTCCCAGTCATAGAAAATGATAAAACAAACCGTGAAGTTATGCTCCCCTGTCATGCCTATCCCTTATCCCCCTCGAAGTGTGTAGCCAAAAGAGAAATGAACCAGATATCCGTGCATTTATTTGTTTATTTTTAAACGCGACGCTGAGAGATAATATTAACAGTTATCGCCGGTGCAAGTTACTTTGGTAAAAAATGTACTTATATATTCTTAATATTGTATAGTTTCAGTTCATTTGTCTTGATTCTATAAGACCGTCTAATTAAGGAATTAAAGTGACGAACGTAGATACATAAAAGAACTAATAAACAATAATATGGTCAACAATCTAAACGATCGGGACTGATAATCCATGGCCACCCAATATTTTTAACTTCAAACGAGTGTACCTCCTTTTGTTTTTTGGCAAGAACTACAAACAGAAATGTTTACATTTACCTTTGTCCATGAGTTAGAATTCAACTCTAACGTGGGCAGGCTGCCATTGTACCTCACTTCCTTAAAATATAATGGACCTGCAACGCCCACATATGTGTATCATTAGCCTCAAAGACCGGAACTTTCACCTGCTCCACTCTAATACCAAGTACTAACCATCACTTTCTTTCCCCTTGAACATTCTCGAACCTGGCAATACTATTATTATGCACACACTGTCATTTAATAGTTCTACACCAAGATATTCAACAAACAGATCTTGTTTAATCAACCCCTAACAAGATAACAAGCACTCTTTCTTCTATTTACATGTCGAAAAGTCCAAATTGAACTTTTGAAAATGCCAAGTCACGTGGTTCATTTGATCATGGATCTAGACAGAGAGCTTAAGGATTCACCTATTTCATAGATGAGTCCGGTGAAGGAAGAGCAACAGGGCCCTCCAGTTAGCCAAAGTATCAGAGGGTCTTGTCTGGGTTTTGTCTCGGACTTGACAAAGTAGTAGAAGATTTGTACATCCTCTGATTCATCCACGCCAACATATCTGAAACACAACAGCGTTGCGTCAGTGACATGATACATATACCCAAATTACAATCAACCGAACACTGCAGAGATGATGATCTCTTCAACGCATATCTCACTGTTCACTTCAACAACAAAACAAGATCTATCGTGCTAGCGCAAAATATGGATCGGGCCTCTGTACGACTGGCTGGCCTACCCGGTCTCAAGCTCGAATGGAAGGGGTCCTTGGAATCCCGGAAGAAACTTGACGAGGGAGTGAGAGAGTGCAAGCTGTGAGCAAAGATGTATCGAAGCAAGAAGAAGCAATAGCAGGCTGACGCAAAGTTGTTTTGGTCTTGCAGCTGCCATTTTCATTGTCAGCAGTGCGATCTTGGGCAGCAGCAGTATCTACTGGTCACGTTACAGTGCAATCTCAAGGAGTTTATATAGAGTTGTTACGTGCATATACACACAAACCACGTGCAGATGGGGGAGATAAGGGAGGCAGTGAAAAGTGTGGCCATTAAAGCTTTCCTGTACAAATTCGCGCACGGCATTACATTTATTGGAAGGGAGTTCATAATTTCTCTTTATCAATCTTTGACGGTGGAGAGAGAGATGCGACATTGTGACATTGATGCTTTTGGACGATTATCATGAACGTCGCGACTGCAATTGTGGTCGCAGTACTGTCTTTGGCGACGAAATTTCCAGCAACGTGGTGGTGGCGCTATTCTAGCCGCTGGATCTTGCTCAATGGCCGTGATTACAGCTACCTTTCTTCTTTTTTTACCCAAAATAAGTACAAATCATCGCCTGTAACAAAATTTGTCTAGTTCATTAAAGATACAGTTAGTAAAAAAAATTTTACTTGACGAGCACTTGATGAGCTCGCAGATTCATTGTCAATAGATCATCACCTAAAACGTAACATATTGCTTCTGAATATTCTTGTATAATTGTTGATAAGGAGACAGAAACCCTCATGCACGTCCTAAGGGACTTTACTTTCATAAAACTAATGTGGGGTTTATATAACCTGCAACATAAGGGCAACTTTGTACAACCATTTGATGTGGTGGATGATATATATGCATAAAGTACTGCCGAGAGAGGAGTTTGAGTTTTTTTTATCATAATTTGCCGGTGAATTTGAAAAATAAAAATGATAAAAAGTACACATGTCTTAAGAAGGATACTCTAGAACTATATTCCCTAGCCTACTACTGCAAGGAAAAATATCAAGTTACTTAAGCTGAGATGAAGAAAAGTAGGAAAAAAAGTAGTTCCTGTAAGTTGGCGGCCCCCAAACGATGGGTCATTGAAGCTGATTTTTAATGGTACAATTTTCAAGGAAGTTAATGCAATAGGACTGGGAGGAGTCGTACTTGGCAGATTCGTTCATCTCGGGTCTATCAAAGAGAATGGATAATGTGACTTCTCCGCATACGACTGAGGCTCCAGCTGCTTTGGATGGTAAACAACCGGAAGGTCAAAGACTCTGCATAGAATGTGACGCTGCTGACAGTATTTTGTGCACTGAAGAGTATATAGACTAATTTATCAAAGACCGGTCACATTGTAGATAAAATCAAGAAATTGACATCTTCTTTTCAAGAGGTTCATATCTTACAAAGTAAGAGAACCACAAATAATGTTGCTCATCCTTTTGCAAGATAAGTGTAATTTGTTCGGGACACTAGGTACCGGAAGATGTGACACCGTGTTTTGTTGTGTCCAACTTCCTAAAAGACGTAACAACTTGATTTTTTCATCTTAATAAAATAGAATATTCATAAACATATATATAAATATTTTAGTTCATTAAAAGAACTATATTAAATCCTACCAAAATTTTGCAATATCTCAAAAAGAAAAGTCGTACCACTGAATCATAAGGAGTATTATAAGCAAGTATCGCACAATTACGCATATGCGTTATTGTACGATGCTTGCTTATAATACTCCTTATGATTCAATATGCATTATTGTACGATGCTTGCTTGTAATACTTCTTATGATTCAGTGGTACCACTTTTCGTTTTGAGATATCCCAAAATTTTGGTAGGATTTAATATTGTGTTTTTA
The DNA here is from genome assembly GCA_033070095.1 of Escallonia herrerae. NCBI lineage: Eukaryota > Viridiplantae > Streptophyta > Magnoliopsida > Escalloniales > Escalloniaceae > Escallonia > Escallonia herrerae. The sequence continues at coordinate 499,291 of JAVXUP010000347.1, read as the reverse complement.
ATGAACTAATATATATTTATAGGATCGTGATCCATTGCTAGCACTGCTAGCACCGTCCGCTACATAATGTAGCGGACGATAATTGGCCGTCCGCTACATTATGTAGCGGACGGCCAAACACCGCTAGCAACAGTGCTAGCGCTAGCAATGGATCACGATCCATATTTATATATTGGCATATATGGAACTTTATGAAGTTCGTCTATATTTGACTTTGTCGTTTACCATTTAATTTGATTCAGAAACAGCACACTAGATGCATCGTTTGGGCTCAGACTATCAACAAGCTAGAAATTTTCTAGTAGGCACTATTGAATAATTAATTGTCATTAATACAAGAAAATCGTTTGCGAATTTAACAAGTAATTCTTAAGTGCTCGAGTCACCACCTAATTAGTGCCACATGATGGTTGCCAATGACAACTCGTTACCAGACCTTGGATGCAGGCTAAATGAGCCCACATACCAAAGAAAAAAACACATTGCATCCATATATGCTTATGCTTACACATCAAAAGAAAAAAGTCATCTATAAGCCTCGATGACAGTCCTCCTGCGGTCTATAACGTCATTACCTTACAGAAATTGTACATATAGAAACATGTCAGCAACCTTATCCGTCTCCATTGTCATATGGGCTGCTTCTTATCTTCCACCTTTACAACTTCCAACTTCTGGAAAAAGGAAAAGACTGTTCTTGGTCAAAAGCTATGAGATTTTGCCCACAGACCTGTGTTTTATACATTAAAATGGATTCACAGTCCTATGCAGGTCCTTAAGGTGGATCTAATACCAAACATAGCCTAACTTTATGCAGTACCATAAATTTGATTCCTCAAAAGAAGTCCAGGATATGCTCATACTGGATTTTTCCTATGTTCACACATGCATCAATTGCTCTCTTTGTTACTCATTAAGGTTAAGGCTAGAAGCTGCACCATCCAACCGGCATGACATTCTCAAGTATTTGACAAGCTTTTGACCATCATGTCTAAAGGGTGTGATATAGTTAAAAGTACACTCCCGATCAGAATACGATACGTGTTGTTTATGCCTCGTGGTCAAACTGGGTCAACTACGAGAGTGATAATTACCTTATTGGGAATTAAGATTCTGAAAGGATCCTAATGTGCTCCTTAAGGATCAGGCCCAAGGTCCAATCATCAGACTCCTAAGTCCGCTAGGGTTCTCACACCCACATCTATACAAAAGAAACTCCTCTAGGTACGCAAACAACTTGACACACGCACAGACGCATAGTCTTTCATGCTTTTTTCGGAGCTCTTACCCTGTAACTGTACTCTAACTTAAGTATCAGAGAGTTCTTCACTGTGAACTCCACCAGGCCACCACTCGTTTTCTATTTTTCAGGTCATCGTTTCTAGCTAGGGTTCCAGAACATATTTTTACCAGCAACACGGTGTATCTTCGCCAACATAGTCTGCACCCTAAGAGCAATGGATTACAGCAATACCGAATCAACATAGAACCATATGAAGTGTCAGTGTTACATTGTTACGTTCATATGTTTGTATGTGTTGTGACTAAAGTTGAAGATCCAAATGGTCTTGTTCTTTATCTCACATCAGAGAGAAAATAAACTTTCTCTCACCTTACAAAAATACACATACTACTTTCATTTTAATTATTTTTTAGATGTTTTGGAGGGAAGTTTGAAAATGCTATGCACCGTTTTGTGTGCACTCGAACGCACTTGCCATGGGTGCTTATCGTCCGTTGATTTATGATCTAATGACCCAAGTTTTTAACTAATTTTTGGAATTATTTTTATTCACACAATTTTTAAAATGACAGTTTGGTGACTTTAAAATAAGTTTGGAAGGGCACCAGAATTAATAGTTATTTCTAAAGCAGTTGTGTTTCTTCATGAAAGAGTGGTTATTGGTCTATAATAATGTTTTGAAAATCCAGAACAACACAATTTTTTTTAGAATTCCCAATCCCAGAATCTCTTTCTTCTTTTTCTCAGTTGCATACAAAATTTTGAAGAGCAATTATAAAATGAATCTTCAAAATTACTATATATAGATTGTTGGTTTGAGTAATTGTAGAGGTAATTTGTCATTAACTCGGTAGTAAACTTGGAACGAGCAAGGACAAATATCGCAAGGACAATGCCTTTAGACGCGCCTCAAGCCACGAAATTTTATTTTCTTCTTACATTTTGCATAGTTATTCCATCATGAAGTGCACCTAAGTATGGCAATGGACGGGTTAGGTACGGATCTTATGAAATCCGTACTAGCCCCAGATATCCTTATGCACTATTCCCCCCCTCGCCCCAGATATCCTTATGCACAATCCCCCCCCCCCCCCCGCCCCACCAACGGGTCAAGGGATGGAAATACCATTCCCGGTCTGGCAGCCTTTTATAAGATGTGACCTTGGCCCGACCTACCCTTATCTTCTTTTTACCTAAACTTTTATAGTTCATTTCAGTTACTTTCTTTACAAATCTATTGACGAACGAGATACCGACAAACAGGGTACCCAAAATCTATAGGACTGAAACTAGAGGGTCACATTCAGTTGACGATTCTTTCGGTTTGCCTGATCATAAAAAAGGGAAAGAAAAGAAGCAAAAGGCGTCATAGTAGTACCACCACTGTTTATCGAGGCTCCTCACTTTGAGCTCAAATCTTCTTAACTAGAGAGATGCGGTGTGATGGTGGAAGTGGAGGTGGAGGTGGAGGTGGAGGTAGAGGTGGGAGTTTGGTGGACTATTAGGTGGTGAGATAGAGGTAGTCGGTTGTGGGGGGAAGGAGGAAAAGATAGAGAAGGAGAAAATGAGGTAGGGTTTCTAGTGGACTACTTATGTAGGTGGATGGACGGCTATGATTGCATATAGTTTAGGATTAGGATTATATTAAACCAAGGCGGGTATGGGTAACGGGGAGGGTCGGGTACCACAACGGTCTAGAAAGAACACCAAACCCAACCCATACTCACTGCGGGTTAATAATATAAATACCATACCCACCCAATGACGTGGTCGAAGTAAAAAAAAAAAAACCCTCCAAATGGGTCAAGGTGAGTTGGATATCCGTCGGGTAGGGTTTAAATTGTCGTTCCTAAAGTACACCTCAAGATAATAAATGCATTCTGCTACCTTGTCACATTTTTCCCAGCTCTTCCAAACTTTCAACTGTTCTTTTTCTTTTTTTGACGTAAAGGGAGAATAACATTGATGAAGGATAAATACAGATTATCCTAGCACCTTATGGTGCTTTCCATAAGGTGCTAGAATATCCATTGTTGGATATTAGAGGTTGCCTTTCATTATCCCAGCTGCCTCTGTCCTCTCGGCTCTCATGAAGCGTCATCTCCCATGGTGCTTTCTCCTGTTACTTTTCTAAGGAAATAATAACTAGATGTAATAATCTAGGCATTATCATAAGCAGAATCAACTTGCAAGAGCAACATCTTATCTGCCAAGTGAATGAACAAGAATCCGATCTGTAGCATAATCAAATGTTATTCGTTTGAAGCAAGTTAAATATTGAAAATTAAGCCTTTAATACTTAAATCTACCGCTGACCAACATTCACTAAAAATTGATTATTGTCTGGGCGTTTAACTTCCGTCCTCAGTAGGTACTCCACACTTATTTATTACGCAGGTCTGTTAGCTGTTTCCAATTTTAGTAGGGGTTCCACAGGATGAACTCTATCACACGCGAGAAGACAATAAAAATTGAAGCCGCTATGGTAATTTTTGGCATATGATGAACAAGGTCTTCTAGTATTTTCCCAAAAGGCACTCTTGTTCCGTTGATTGTCATTACTCTTTTTAAGGTAAGCACCCAAGAAAAAAAATATTGTAAACGTCTTCAATAAGTAGCTTAAAGTGGAGAAACCACAACACTTCCACATCACCTATCAGTAAACATCGCGCAGTTTCTGAAATTCAAGGGGGACTGCTCTATCCAAAAAGAGAGCGTGCTTAGCATCAAAGCCTCAATACGCAATATAGACAATTCCTTGTTTTCGAAGGCCCCCAATTAGTTTTGACGATACCCTGTAAAGGTTTACCTCGTTTCTAAATTCTGATCCAATTTTGGCTCAATCAGAAGTCCCTTTCGGCATCTCCTGGCACAAGTCTTGGTCATTGCCTCATTGTAGATATGAAGATTTCTGGTAAAAATCTCCAGTACCCATCTGGCGATTCTACAAATAGAATATGAAAATCCAAGCTTCCATCCGCTACGTTTTTTACCTGTTTTTTTTAGTTACACTCAGCATTGTGAGATTGTAGTTCTTTCTTAACAAACAATAGTGGCACATTCATCAGAAAAGATATCAAAACTACTTTCCTCGCACAAATAATTAAGCAATAAGGATCTACAAATATATTCATGACAGGCAGATAGAGGAAGATTCAGGCTTGCAAGTCCTACAGTGAACTTTCTGTTTGCGCTCTTAAAAAAAGGAAAGAGGGCATCGACATTTCAGCAACAATACTTGATTCTAATGCTAGCAATGCTCAGAGACTTACATTGAGGTTGAACCATTAGGTTGACTCTCTAGCTCCCCATTTCATGGTCTTGACAGCTTTTGAAATTGCTGAACAATAATATAGTACTTGACTGCGTCAAAATTATTTATGCCCAGCTTATTATTTTCCGTAAGCAGGGGATGCAATTGGCATTGTATTGTCTCAAAAAAAATTCCTCTAAGGCAGAATTAGTACTTGAACTTGCGCTGTCCGGCCTTCTCTATAATTCTCTTGATAATGCCAGCATCCCTGCAGACAATCACCACCGTGATCCATGAGACGATTTCGACATCCAACCTAACAGTGGAAGTTGGAGGAACGCCCATAGTCGCCTGTTTCTCCGACCCCAATTCACTGAGGCAATGTGAACATCGCCTTTCCCCCCTTCTTTATGGCAATAATCACTTGTTCTAACCCAGTGACCATTTGGCGTAAGAAACCCCACATAAACCAAATAAAGCTGGACGAAAATTGGCATGGAGAAAAAGCATCAGATGATTGCAGTGGGCCTCAAACTTGCAAATCCACCATAATAATTAGTCTCGGTCATCTGCAATTTTGTGTTATCCAAATTCATTAACAGTAACTACATGTGCGACTCTTCTAGAACAAAAGAATCCCAGATGAGATTTCCATGTGGCGAACAAAAGACTAACGGTGGCCAACCTTCATAGACATACTGGGCTCCATCAAGTAAACTTCCCACATAATGACCTGCAACCATTCAAACAAACGACCCATGTCCCCCATAGCCCACAGAAAAAAAGCATTCCAATGGCAACAACAAGAGATACTGAAGTTAGATACATTGACTGATCACCAAAGAAGAAGAAATTTCAAGAATGTATCAGAAATCTCAGGAAATTGAAATTGCTTGCATAACGAACTGCAACTATTCATACAAAAGAACCCATTTTCTCTCAGAGAGCAAAAAAGAGATTTTACTGCGAATGGTTAAAACTGTTAATATTACGATCCCATTTTTCTCTAGGCACGATATATATAAAACCCATATAAAAAAAATAACAAAAATCCGATGGTGTTAGAAAAAAAAAAAAGACTTTTACCGCATTGGGAAATAATATTAATCTTACTTACGCTTTTCCCCTGACACCCAGATAAACAAAAACCACATAGAAAAGCAGTCCAATAGCAATAACAAGAGAGACTGAAGTTTAGATACACTGACTGATCATCAAAAACAAGGAATTGCAAGAGAGAGTTTAAGAATAACACGGAGTTTTTTTTACCTTCGAGAAATACTCATCAAAACCTCCTAATATGTTATTCCACACTTTTTGTGGTTAAATAGGTATTTTAGTAACAAATTTTCACTTCTTAATTAGCGGCAAAAAAGAATGAATTAGGATATTACAAATGTTCTGTTACTTCCTGTATAAATAGCTAGCAATGCCCATGTTCACTCATACAAACAATCAAAATGAGAAAGGGAGATGATACAAGCCAAAGCATTTTCCATTACATAATACACATTACAATTCATGTACCAATTAACAATACCACAACTCTCCAAAAATCAAACAGAAAAAATTGGAAAAAAAGAATGAGAGAAAGTGAGAGTAAATTGCAACTCCCAATCTTTCTACAATATATTTTTCCTCAGAAGGCAACACCTCTCTTTGTGACAGCATAGCTTCTACTTCTTGGATACATCAATTCACTCTTCACATTAAGACTTTCAGCTCCAAAATCAGTAGGTGCATCTTCATCAATTCTTCCCATCCCAACACTGCAACTCCTAGGCACCACACTCGATCCGGCCACCATCGATGACCGCCGTATTTGTTCCTGCCTTCTGTAGTAATCCATGTCAGCGGCCCTGCTATTAGCAGCAATATTCCCCAAGCTATCATGCCTCTTAGAAACTGCCCTCATTAGCTCCGCATAGTCCTCGTTGTCATCCGATCGCGACGAGCTTACGCTGAAGCTCTTTGGCAAGGTGGAAAGATGTCCCGCGGCCGGCATCCCCATGACGTTGCCATAACTCACCCTGTCGCCAACTTGGCTCATGCTTCTCACGTAGAAATCCTTTGCTTTGCCCAAAACCCTAATTGGTATGGTGATGATCCTGAGGAACCTGTTTTGGTTGCTTGCTTTGGTTTTCATGTCGCCCTTGTTGTTTGAATGAGACACTGGAGATAAGAGAAGATGCTGAATGATTTCAAGAAGAAGATATGAGCTTGTTGTGAACACTTAGCTATATATATCAGAAGATTGCAGAACAAAGAAAGGTTTGAAAGTCTAAAAAACGTGGGTTTGATTATGGGATTAAGGAAGACAAGTTTGAGAGGAAAATGAACAGAGAGATGGTTTTGGGCTTGAACATTTTGGAGGAGGGTTGCAGGCAATTTGTAGTATGAACGAAGGAAGGAGAGAGGTCGTTGGGGATGTGGCCTGTGGGATGGGGGGGGGGGGGGGGGGTTGGACTTTTTCAAGCACACCAGACAAGAAAAAAAAGGAAGGAGTTAATACTAAAAAGATAAGAACGGCATCTGAAGAGTGTGAAGTAAAAAGAAAGAGGATGGAACATGTAGGCCAAGTTGGAAAATAAAGAAAAACAAGTGGAGACTCAGGAGTAGAGAAGTATTAGTTGACTGAAGAGTTTTTCAAAATTTGACTTTGGGTACCATTCTGATCTCATTGGTGATTCATTGCTTATATCTCTTATTATGGCTTAATTAATGTTCAAAGTTCAGGACATGGCAGATAGCTGCGTAAATTAGGAGATTAATACTTTCACTCTTATTTTGGTAAAAAAAAATTGTTAAATACATTTAGTGAAACTTTGTCATTTATTTTTGCGGCACTTAAAAAGTTGTGTTCAAACTAAACGCGGTAGATATATGGCTCCCTTCCGCCAAGTAAACCTAAAGACAAGTTTAGTTCGAGAGTTATCAATCAAGAAAGTAAAAGTGTGGCTATTTGCCTGCTCATTTCTAACAAGAGTTCCTAGTTACTTGTTGAATTTTATAGGAGATGGTACGCAGTTGTTGCGGGAGAAATTTGGAGGACCTTCCTGTAGAGATGCACAACTCAAGAAATTCGGCGGAGGGTCTTCGATGCCAAAGTCAGTTCGCCTGAACCTCATAGAAGAGGAGGAGTGGGTTGCACAATTATGGACTACCTCAATATTAATTATTAAATGGAGTCCAAGGCCTTAATTATCTGTAAGATGCAGGGGTGAGCATGATTCGATTTGGTTCAGTTTGGGAGTATAACTGCAAACTAAACCGTTATTTCTTGGTTTAGAAAATTATGAACCGAACCTAACCAAACACCATCAGTTTGGACAGTTCAGTTTGGTAGATTTAAATGGTTCGATTTCGTCGGTTTGAATCAATTTACAGCAATTTGAAGACGTTTCTTTGCACACTGTTATTTAAATTAGATATAACTAAAAATTGAGGTTATGTTTTCTCTAAATTGCACATAAATTTTTTACATTCAATATTTAAGTGCTCGTGTTAACATAAGATATAAGTATTGTTTCAGATATATATATATATATATATATATATATATATATATATATATATATATATATATATATATATATAGGGGGCCGATCCACACCCACCGGTGGAGAAATAACAATTTCTCCACCGAACCGCGGGTAAGAGCAGCGGTTGGGAAAAAGTTGTACTGACACTGCATTTATGGCAAAAAAGGCATGAGAAAATGGTGAGAAAATGGCGAGAAAATGGCGAAAAGGAGAAAAAGGACACCAACCGCATGAAGAAGCAGCGGTTGGCATTAATATCCCCTGCCACGTGGCGTCCCCCACCCCTGCCACGTGGCCCAACCCCATGGGCCCTGCCACGTGGCGTCCCCCACCCTTGCCACGTGGCCCAACCGCGTATACAACCCGCGGTTGGGGCATGGCCCCTGCCACGTGGCGTCCCCCACCCATGCCACGTGCCCCAACCGCGGGTTGTATATGCGGTTGGGGCGATGGCCCCTGCCACGTGGCGTCCCCCCACCCATGCCACGTGGCCCAACCGCGGGTTGTATACGCGGTTGGGGCGATGGCCCCTGCCACGTGGCGTCCCCCCACCCCTGCCACGTGGCCCAACCGCTTATACAACCCGCGGTTGGGGCGATGGCCCTGCCACGTGGCGGCCCCTCCCCTTGCCACGTGGCTCAACCGCATAAACAACCCGCGGTTGGGGGCGATGGCCTGCCACGTGGCGCCCCCCCCGGTGATGCCCCCCTCCCCCCATGATGCCCCACGTGTTGTCCTTCTGCCAAATTTTTTTTTTTGCCGCAGCCTTTGACCGCTCAATCACGGGTTTTTTTTCTGTCTTTTTTCTTCTCTCTTCCTCACTTTTTTCTCTTTATAATCCCCTCCCCCGAACCCTTCTTCTGCACTCTATCATCTTTACCAACTTCCTTCGTACTTCATATCTCACCTACATAATCTCCACAACAATACAAACCAAAAATTTTTTTGGGAAAAAGATCGGTGGATAACCGCTAGAAGATCGGTAGATTTTTCTTTAAATACATCAAGTCACAACAAGTAAGTATTTTGAATTTCCTTATAATTCAATGTTAGGTTTATACAAATCAGCGTATTACATTTATAGATTCCAAAATAGCGATTTTTTAGGGAGCCAAATATAGACAGTTTTTCACGAATTTATAAAAAATAGCTAGAGCTAGATTTTGGCAAAATGCAAAAAAGAGACCCTAGTTATTCTTAAAGGATTTGTCTCAGGTAAAAATTTCAGATTTTTCCAAAGACTGGAAAGGGGTTAACTGATACGGGGAACCTTGTAATTCTGCAGTGTATTTTAAAATATCAAGCTAGCGCGATTTCGCGCGAAAATTTTATGAGAACCCTAGGATGTTGGGAAGTTCCATTCCCCAGGAATTCGGGCCATTCCAAAGCCGTTACCTATTTTTTTGGCCGAACGGCCCTTTAATTGGCGCTAGGGGTGAAAACTTAATTAGACAGTTTTTTCACGATCCGGACACCGGTTCGCGATTTTTGCGCGAAAGATCCGTAAAATACTTTTTAGATCAAGAATTAACTTAGGAGGCGTAAAATAGCATTTTAAGGCTATTTGATATTTTTCCTGATGCCAGGGACATTTTGGTAATTTGCCACCCCGCGAGGGGTGTTTTGGTAATTTTCTCGCGCCAAGTTTTTCAAACGACTTTTTAGTCCAGAAATGTAAGTAAACCACCTGAAATGTTGTTTTGAAGCTGGTTCGGGGGCGTTGGGGTGATAGTGAACCCCCAGGGGCATTTCGGTAATTTATCGCATGATGAACGCAGACTATCAATGTCCCGCTGCTGATGCGAACCTTATCATGATACCTTGTCATCATGCAAACCACTGGTTCCTATTAGTTTTCCATCCAGCGTTCAGAACAGTTCACATATACGATAGCCTAAGGGAGGACGAGCCTGGACAGCTGCTGGCACAGATGTACAACGAGTACATCACTTTAGTGGTTAGTTTTTATTTTTTGACCTTGGCTCATAGTATATTGTTCTTGTTTCATAGGCTTGATTCTCGTTTTTATTGTTGGATGCAGACTACTGTCCTCTCGCTAGCGTGCGAACGGCCACAGGGGGACCCTTGGACGGTCGTGATGATAAAGGACCGACCAAAGCAATATAACGGTCACGATTACGGGATTTACGTCCTCAAGTACATGGACTACATTGCTCGCTCGGAAGTGCTCAAACACTCCTCGTGGACTAGGAAGGATGCCTTGACGTTTAGGTATAGGATAGCCTGGGAGCTGAAAAAGAATGAAGCTAGACGCCTTCATTACCATTATCCTGACGTGCGTGGCTAGCTGCTGTGATGTTACAAAAAACTGTACCAAAAAGAAATGTACATAATTTTTCGCATGCTATGAATTTGGCGCTAAAATGTGCGCGAATATACCTTTCATATGACGCATTCGAAAAAATTACGCGTCTCGCTTTTCGCCGAAATTCATAGAAATGGGCTAACTAGCGTGCATGAGGTTCAATGAGAGAAAAAAAAGTGACAAAAAAAATTGTAACTTTTTTCGGAAGCTATCAATTGGGCCTTAAAGTGTGGCCGAATAGGCCCTTCCTAGGAAAACCCAAAAACTAATGTGTCCTGTTTTTCGCCGAAATTCTTACAAATGGGCTAACTAGCGTGCCTGAGGTGCAATGAGTGAAAAAAAAGTGACAAAAAAAATTACAACTTTTTTCGGAAGCTATCAATTGGGGCCTAAAGTGTGCCCGAATAGGCCCTTCCTAGGAAAACTCAAAAAATAATGTGTCTCGTTTTTCGCCGAAATTCTTACAAATGGGCTAACTAGCGTGCCTGAGGTGCAATGAGCGAAAAAAAAGTGACAAAAAAAATTACAACTTTTTTCGGAAGCTATCAATTGGGGCCTAAAGTGTGCCCGAATAGGCCCTTCCTAGGAAAACTCAAAAAATAATGTGTCTCGTTTTTCGCCGAAATTCTTACAAATGGGCTAACTAGCGTGCCTGAGGTGCAATGAGCGAAAAAAACGTGACAAAAAAAATTACAACTTTTTTCGGAAATGGGATTTTAAGCTTTGAAACGGGATTTTAAGCTTCCTGAATTCACTCTTTAAAATAACTTTTCAGGTGTCTCACACCCTTTCATGAACTAAAAGTTATTTTAAGCACAAATTTGTGTAATGTAAAATTAGCAAAATAGCCCCCGATGAGCGGCAAATTACCGAAATTCCCCCGGGGGTTCATTATCACCCCAACGCCCCATATGGCGGCTACACCACCGGCAGTCTCAAAACCGCTTTGCTTACTACTTTTTAAATGTATCACATCAATTATATACCAAATATTTCCTCCGAAGATTTAAAAGGGAATGCGTTAACAAAAATTACCCCGCTACGTATGCAAAACACCCTCTGGCAGCCATCGCCCCAACAAACATCTCAGAACAACTGGAACAAAATAACTTTCCGGGTGTCTTACACCCCTATCCTATAACTAAAAATCATTTGGGAAATTTTTCAAGCTGGTTCAGTTAGCAAAATAGCCCCCGTCATTGCAGGCAAATTACCGAAATGCCCCCGGGGGTTCATTGTCACCCTAACCCCCATCAAACCAGCTTCAAAATAACCTTTCAGATGTTTTACTTACATTTCTGGACTGAAAAACTTGACACCGTAAAATTACCAAAACACCCCTCGCGGGGTGGCAAATTACCAAAATGCCCCTGGCATCAGAACGATCTCAAAAGTGCATTGAAATGTTATTTTAAGCTTCCCGAATTCATTCTTGATCTAAAAAGTATTCTACGGACTTTTCGCCCAAAAATCCCGAACCGGTGTCCGAATCGAGCGCTTAAAAGCCCGTTCGGCCAAAAAATTAGCTAACGGCTTCGGAATGGCCCGAATTCCTTGGGAATGGAACTTCCCAACACCCTAGGGTTCTCATAAAAGTTTTGCGCGAAATCGCGCTGGCTTGATATTTTAAATTACACTGCAAAGTTACAAGGATCCCCGTATCAGTTAACCCCTTTGCCCCGCTACGTATGCAAAACACCCCCTGACAGCCATCGCCCCAACAAACATCTCAGAACAACTGGAACAAAATAACTTTCCGGGTGTCTTACACCCCTATCCTATAACTAAAAATCATTCGGGAAATTTTTCAAGCTGGTTCAGTTAGCAAAATAGCCCCCGATGAGCGGCAAATTACCGAAATGCCCCCGGGGGTTCATTGTCACCCTAACGCCCATCAAACCAGCTTCAAAACAACCTTTTCAGATGTTTTACTTACATTTCTGGACTAAAAAACTTAACACGGTAAAATTACCAAAACACCCCTCGCGGGGTGGCAAATTACCAAAATGCCCCCTGGCATGAGAAAATATCAAAAGTGCTTTAAAAAGCTATTTTAAAGCTTCCTGAGTTCATTCTTGATCTAAAAAGTATTTTACGGATTTTTCGCCTAAAAATCCCGAACCGGTGTCCGGATCGAGCGCTTAAAAGCCCGATCGGCCAAAAAATTAGCTAACGGGTTCGGAATGGCCCGAATTCCTTGGGAATGGAACTTCCCAACATCCTAGGGTTCTCATAAAAGTTTCGCGCGAAATCGCGCTGGCCTGATATTTTAAATTACACTGCAAAGTTACAAGGTTGCGCGTATCAGTTAACCCCTTTCCAGTCTTTGAAAAAATCTGAAATTTTTACCTGATACAGATCTTTTGAAAATAACTAGGGTCTCTGTTTCGTACTTTGGCAAAATCTAGCTCTAGCTATTTTTTATAAATTCATGAAAAATTCTATAATAATAATAAAAAGGACATGAAAGGATATTATAATAATAATAAAAAGGACATGAAGGAAAATGGAGAAAACCCAACCGCCACACTTAGTGGCGGTTGGTATCATTGCAAATTTTTTTTTTCTATCGCTAAATGTGAAAACTTAATTAGACAGTTTTTAACAAATTTATAAAAAATAGCTAGAGCTAGATTTTGCCAAATTGCAAAAAAGAGACCATAGTTATTTTTAAAAGATCTATATCAGGAAAAAATTTCAGATTTTTCCAAAAACTGGAAAGGGGTTAACTGAAACGGGGAACCTTGTAACTTTGCAGTATAATTTAAAATATCAAGCTAGCGCGATTTCGTGCGAAACTTTTATGAGAACCCTAGGATGTTGGGAAGTTTCATTTTCCAGGATTTTGGGCCATTCTGAAATTGTTAGCTAATTTTTTGGCCTAACGGTGCAATTTTTTGGGAAATGGACCTAAAAAAATTAGCCCGTTCGGCCAAACAATTAGCTAACGACTTCGGAATGGCCCGAAGTCCTGGATAAATATATATATACTTCAATAAAAACGCAGTATACCTTTACCATTGGTATATGAGAAAGGATAAGTAAATATAAAACAGATATTAATCACCAAATTTTAGTATTATAACTACTTTCATCATTTCCTTTTCTTTAAACTTTCAAGGTTTTATTTTTTTTTGGATTTGTTTAGTATTATATATGTGTAAACATTATCAATGAAAGTTACTAAAATAAATTAACATATTATAGGTCGGTTCAGTTCGGTTTGTGAACAATTTAAAAAAATATGAACCGTGAATTGAACTGAACCAAATCAAGGTTGGTTTGAAAAAATAAAATGGAACCGTTAAGATTTTTAAACCGTTCGGTTTGATCGATTTTATTTGAACGGTTCGTATTAATTTGAACGGTTTAATACTCACTCTTAACATGACATAATAAAAGGACTATAGCAACCTTATTCAAATATAAGTATTATGGCATACACATGGCGTGTGCTAATTAATAGCACATTGTTATCCCTATTAGTTGTGATATCTGGTGATGTGATTTAAGTTCTTGGTTCCCAACCAAAATAAATAAATAAAACAAAACCTAAAGCCACCGGATGAGTCGATGGCTACTAGCTCAACATTAATAAGATTATTATTATGGCGGCTTATATTTCGTGTTGATAGCCAATCCGTCGGCCTCCCCTCTCTTCAAAAAAGAAAAAAAGGTTAAGTGGCTGTAAACACAGTTATTTTGACGCTTCGAAGATCTAAGAATTCCGAAGCGTCAAAATAAGGTTTAAGTGGTTGTAAAAAAAGTTATTCAACATTTGGACTTATCTAGACTACTCACTATCACTATAATACAATTAAAGCTTAAAGGATTTCAAAGTACCTTAGATATCAAAATTTATTTATTTTAAAATTTGTTTATTTTAAAATTCGTTAATTTATAAATTTATGCAATTACAAATTTAGTATTTGGGTAGTTTTGTAAATGTGAGTATTTTATGTGTGAATTTATATCTGAACAATTGAATCCACATAATATGATGGCGTATGTATACAAACTAATGAAAGAGGGTTTCCTTATATATATATATATATATATAGCTAAAATTACGGAGACAAAAAGTGTCATTTTATCCCTACACTGGTGGAAAGGATTTGTCAAATTACTAGTCTGGACTAGTTATTTGTACAGAGAACTTTAGCACATCAAATCCCCTTTTCAAATCCCTCAGTATTTAGTATATCCATTTCATCATAATCCAAACAAGAGATTTTGAAGCACATTGTTTATCCTGACTATTTCAACTATAATATATGCACATGTATTATGCTGTAGCCTCTATCTTTATTTATTGATTCCGGTCAAGACCAAAAATCACATCCAACAATTATTTGCAAGGTAGTTACGTTGGGCGGCTTCACTCATGAGTTAGCGGTCAAGCAAAAAATGCAAAAAATTATCTTGTTGTTTTTTTTTTTAGAGGAAGCTCGTTCCCTTTGTATCCGTAGCAAATGATACAATCATTTGTCGGCGATAGGCTAACTAAGTCATATATTTTTATTACTTGGTACTTGTTTAATATTGCGTAAATGAAATATATCTTTCATGTTCTTAATGTACGTTATAATAAAATAAAACGCTTATTGCCATTGCTTAGCCAAGATCAGTCTTTTGGTAAGTGCTAAACAGTCTAGCTTTGAATGCTCGCCCCTCTTACTGCCTCTCGGATCACCTTCTGCTACAAGTCGGTTGACGGTGGCTTTGTTTGACCGCTACTCCCAGGCCTGCTTCCTTAGTATTTATGTTCCAGGGTGCATCTGTTGGCACCTCTGCACAAAACAATCTTGTGACAGAAGAGGTGTGAAACCTATAGTAGAACTGTTTTAGTAAGTGGTGGTGTGCTTACATGCCATTCAAAGGCAATTGGCATGGTAAGGACTGAAGAGTTCGATTACTACCGATATTTGGTGTATTTGGACCCTACGTCAAAAGATTTTTTTTCTTTTTTTTTTTTTTTGTTGATGTAGAAGAACTGGAGAGGGTTAGGGGAGTCTCATCGCGTAGCCTTGTGCCGAAGTGGCCTCTAATAAATTAAAAACCAAAACAAGTAGAATGACAATTGTTAATGCACATGGTACAGTTATGCATCGTCATACCTCGGGCAACTACTATTGTGCGAGAAATGGACATTATAGAGTTTCATTGACTAAAGAGGAAATTTCGTTTAGTTTGTAATTGATTATGAAATGGTAAAACTTCATTTAATCTGAGTTAAATCACGTTGTAAAGTATCGACAAAAATGTTAAACTCATGAAATCGGCTTAAAGGCTAAAAAAAGGATTAAATTTTAATACAAAAACTAGACCTACGGATTAACTACCTTTCTAAAATCCGATTTCACCGAGTAAATTGACAACATATTTCTGTTGATTTTGAAGTTCTAGCACCTTGATTCAAGCATTAAATTTTTTGATAATTTTGTCTCATTGAAACTATTTTAGTACTTCTTAATCAAACGTCGTCATCGATAGTTTGAAAGCGAATTTTACTAAAAGCAACTTAAAGTTGACTTCAAAATGTGACTGATTCAATCCAAAAGGTACTTATGAAACTCAGTTAGGCTTTGCACATCCACATCGCATGAAAGTATTTTAGAGATAGCTATTTTAAAAGGTTGTATAGTCAAGCTTTTACGACTAAATAATCGTGGGGGATGAATATTTGTTACTTACAAGAGATATTGAGCGAATAAGTGTCCTCCACATTTGCATTTGATTGGCAACAATAGTGTTTAGAAAAATGACCAGCGATATGATTGATTTTAATCTTATAATAGAAATAAAAATGAGATCTCACGAAGAATGTTAAGGCTCCTTATATCCACCAAACTAGTCGTTAACTTTCTTGTACCTTTTGCATCTTTCATATTCGCATAATTTTTTTCAAAAAGCATAAGGAAATATGTTGTCCGACCATCATATGACTAAGTTGTTACATTGTTGAAATTGTCCAGAAAGGCTCATGGTGGAGAGGCTGATTGTTAAGGGCATACAAGGGTGGCCAAGAAGCAGGGGCGGATCACCGGGTTTATTTGACGCGGCCAAACTCAAACTATATCAGGTAGAAATGGTGTTGCATAAATAAGAGTATATGTATTTTTTTTAACGTATTATAGTATCTTTTTTACTTTGATGCCATCAGTTTTTATTACTTGTATTAAAGGGTTCATATAAGACTTTTGAGCTAACAAGGTACAAAAAGAAAAAAAGGGACTTTTGAGTTTGTGAAAATCTCACATCAATCATGTAATACATGGGGTTTGAGATTGATTCCTTATACCTGGTGGGCTCCTCTTTTTCTTGAGCATGCTTCAATTTGGGATTGGATATCAATTTCAATATGATATCAGAGCTAGACCCATGCCACCTCATTCAGGTTTTTTTCTTGCCTCTTCTCTCGACTCGACGAGTTAACGGGATCACCTCTTATTCTGCACTTTCCGTTACGGCAGGAGTCAAATTCCACATCCACCACGATTTGCGTGAAGTAGGTGTCAAGTCTACATCGACCATACATGGGATTTGTTCTTATACTTTGTAAGCTTCTCCTACTTTTAACTTCGTTTTTGGGTTTGATACCAAACTTGAATAGAGTTTAGTAGACTTCACCTGAATCGAAAACGAATTTGGAAAACTGACTTGTGGAGATTTTGACAGAACCAAGCGAACCCCCCCCACCCCCCACCCAACCCCCACACCGGGTTTTTGGCTAATGCCAAGAATGGCAATTACTTTGTCCACGTGAAGCATGTTTACAGAAAAGAGTAAAATGGTGATGAAAGGGTCATGTGGTGTTTCATGCTGACCTGAGGACGGTAAGAAGAGAAATGATATGTATTATGTGCTAATCGATAACACACATCAATCAATACTTATTAGGGATAATTGCGCTGTGATTTGGGGTAGTTGCAAAAATACCCCTCTTGTTACAAAAATTGCCACCTGAGATTGCAAAACCGTCAAATTTCCGTAACAGAATGGCAAAATGTCCAAACTATATAAATGAAAATGGTAGAATCTGAACGAGACTATCGATGGGAATGCACGAAGAATCGATGGGATAACAGATCTGGACATGCACGAAGGCCAGCTGCCTTTCGATGGCGGGCTGCACAAGCGGGGATCGATGGGAGCATAGATCTGGACATGCACGAAGGCGCAAGCAGGGATTGATTAGGGTTCGAATGTTAGTGGCCTATTAAGGGTTCGATCTAAGTTTCGGGGTTTGATTAATCTAACGATTACATGGCTGCAGCGGGACTAATGGTGGCGGTGAGATTGACGGTGATGGGATTGTCTAGTTGGCAGCGGTGGGATTGGATGAGAAATTGGGTGGCACTGGCGCAAGTCCGGTGCATGCTAGCAAACAAATGGGTCAGGTTGGGGCTCGACATGTACTTTAATTATAAATTTTTTTACTACATGCATTTTTCAAGAGCGTGAAAACCACGCCCCGTTAATTTAGATGACTTTTCTAACAGTTGCAACACATTAGCAACTTTTTACAATTTTTGTAACTAGAGGGGTGTTTTTGCAATTACTTCAAACCATAGGGGTATTTTACGCAATTATCCCTACTTATTAATAGTGCTATCCGGTGATGGAAAAAAATGTCGAATCTCATGGGTAGCATGTAATATAAATTTTTTGTTTCCTAAGAAAACCAAAACCAAACCTAAAGCCACTAGACCATGGGCGGATCTCTTGCATGACCACCGCGGGGGGGGGGGGGGGGTGGGTAACCCCCCTCTAACTTTTGAATTTTTTTTTTCATATTTATACAAATGTCATTATCTCATAACGTTAATTAATTAAGATTCCGTTTTGTTCTATTTTTAACTCTTTATACCACTGGTCATCATAGTGTTCTTCTTTCTCATTCTTTTGCCCCACCTCCGTTCTTCCAAATTCTATATTTCAAATCTCCTGATCACGAAAAAAACATGAATTGATCAAGGTTAGTTTTTTTTTTAAATTTAAATTCTTATTGTATGTTAACTTATAAGTGACTATTGTACTCATACAGTTAATATTCACATAAGTAATTCATTCATCTATAGAGTAAGAGTTAAGTTTCTTCATACAAGATTAGCAATTCGTTCTTGATTAACCTTATTAATTTAAATAAATCATTATGGTAAGCAAAATTAAATGATTAGTAGTCAAATTGAACAATTCTTTTATGTCAGCCATCAATTTTTAATACATTTTTGGCCCTTCTCGATTAGACTTTTTAGATCCGTCCTTACACCAGACGATCAGTCAGTGGCTACTAACTTAGAAATTTTTTTTTATAGGAATTGAATATTATGACGCCTAGTATGTCTGGTGCATTTTCTGGTAGCCAACAAAAAAGATGTAATGTAATTGCCGCTCTTCAAGTAAGATTAAATTGAGGCTATTTGTTGGCCTCCTCTCTCTTAAAAATAAAAAATTAAATGGCGTTAGACACAGTAATATTGACGTTTGAAAGGTATAAGAAGCATTCACTAATCAGTTTCATGTGTACCGTAATTATCTTAGACAACTCGCTTGAATAGAACTAAAGCTCAAAGAAAAATTGAATATTTTCTATGGGATAAGTTTTTAAGTATGAAAGGACTAAGAAAATTCAAATTACTCTTCCTAAATTTCAGTGATATTTTAAGAAATTGGTGGACTTGGTTGTTTAATAAAGGAAAATGCAACAAGACGTTATGTTTGTTTACGAGAGAAGGAAAGCCAAGTTTCTTGAATCAAATGCAGATATACAAAACAAACTGAATAGACAGGACAGATCCAACTTGGTCAAGGATAGCAGCCAATTGGTGCACATTGTTTATGCTGAATGTTTCAACTATATATATATATATGTGTGTGCGCGCGCGCGCGCGCAAATGTATTATGCTGCATCTTAATGCGTCTTTTACTGATTCCATGCCAATTAGTAGGATCGACTGCTTAAGTAAGACTGAAAAGCACATCCAACAATTACTCACGCTCCAAAAAAATTATCATGTTTTTTTCTTTTCAACAGTCAAGCTCGTACCCTTCCTTCGTATTTGTAATAAAGTATTACAATCACTTGCCAATGATATTTTAACTAGTTCGCGTACTTCTGCTACTCGTTCTCTGTATACCTATTTAATACTATTCCCTTCGTCCCTCATAAATTGATCATATTTTCTTTTTGGATCGTTTTACAAAAATTGCTCACTTTTTAAACTAAGAAAGATTCTTTAGGTGTTTCTTCATATTTAAACTTTTTTAGCTCAATTTCTCGCTCCACCAATTTATTTTCTCTTTTCAGGTCCATTTTCTTATACTTTTTATTTTATTTTATTACCCTTTCCACATATAACACGTTATCGACCAATTTTCTCTCTCATGACCCACTCTCTTCCTCTATCTTTAAAAGATAAAATGAGAGACACGCAATGTATAACATAAATTCTTAATATGCATGCCAAGTTAAATGTAATCGAGTTATGCTGGACGGAGAGAGTACATAAATGAGACATACATCATAAGTTCTTAATGTTTGTTATAATAGAGTACAACACTCCTTGTCATTGCTTAGTCAAGATCGACTTTCTGGTAAGTGTCAAACAATCAATTTGAGCTCCAGTCGAGAATAGCTTTGAACGCTTGCCCATCTTAATGCTTCTCGGATCGCCATTGCTTTGGCTGTCTTGCACTTCTAGCATATTGCCTTCTGCTAAAAGTCATTTGATGGTGGCCTTCCTTGACTACTATTACCAAGCCTGTTTTTTAGTATTTTTGTTCCAGGCTGCATCTGTTAGCACTGCTAGTATGACCCTGGCTGGTGGCTCAAGCCTGATTAAGCTGCAAAATAAGATGTAATGATAGGCTTGTGAATTCCTTGCACACAGGGGCGGAACCAGGAATTTTTTTCAAGGGGTGCAAAAATTATACCGAATTCATCAAAAAAATTATTAAAATAATATTTAAAACAGAGTGCACTTAAAAAACATACAAAAAGTATTATTAAATTTCACGAGAGCTATCAAAGACTCTTTACAAGTACACCACAAAAAAAAAAAAAATACAAATTATACTCAAAGTGTTTACAAATGAAATTACTACATTATACCCCGAGTGGGACGAAAGGCCAGTGAGAGTTCTCAGGAAACAACCATGTCAACGAATAATTTCTCAGTAAATCATGCATGGTCAACCTCCTACAGTTTATCAGTCAAATTGGCTAACTTTGGTTGAGTTTACCTTGAATGACGCTAAATAGATTTGCATTATGGGTTTAAGTTTCTTAGAAAATATACAGGGATATTGTACTGATGTTTTATTGTCTGAATATAGTTAACCTTGACTGTTAATATATACATATATATATATATATATATATATATATATATATATCTTATAATTCACAGCAACAATTCTCAAATAATCTCATATAAAGTTTCACAGAAGTTATAACTACATGACTAAGGCAAAAGGATTTAAATATCGAGGGAAGAACACAAAAACACATATGCCACTAACTGTTTAAGGATCAAATCACATAGTTCTGATTGTCATTTGAAAAGGCCCAAGGCGCACTTGCGTACGCTTTCTTTACAATCGAATAATATCATCTACTACACCTTTAATTCCCTTCCTTTGCTTTCTTCCAACTGTGAGACAACAGTAGCAAACTAGCAGTCGAAGAGCCTCGTCGTGGTGTCGCCTGAGCGGCTGAGCATTCCTTTAGTTGCGGTCGCCGGTTGGAATCAGACCTGGTCGGAGTTACAGATCTGGTCGTAGTTCCTCACGGTCGTCGCCTCGTTAGGAAGTTCCAAATTTGGTCACGGTCGTCACCTCATTGCGAAGTTCGTCACGGTCGTCGCCATCATCAAGCCGTCAACGGTCACAGTCACCGGCGGTCAAGGTCCTCACAAACACGGGTAAGAGAGAGGGGGGGGGGTGACTGCCGAGTGCCGACTGGTGTAGGGTCTCGAGGACGGGTATCAATGCAATTCCCAAAAAAAATATTCAAAAGTTCAGGGGGTGCTTCAGCCCCCCCTTGTTACCACGTGGTTCCGTCCATGCTTGCACACTAGGCTTGGTTGATATGTTTTTTTACAATCTCCTCAGCCCTTCTCCTTCCTGCACAAAGAAATATCTTGTGACAGAGGTATCGAAACCTATGCTAAAACTGTTTTGGTTAGTGGTAGCGTGCTTACATGCCATTCAAAGGCAAATGGCATGGTGATGACATAAGAGTTGGATTACGGATCGGTATTTGCCAAGTTTGTGTATTTTGGACATAGTAATCGGTTCCCGCCTACCTCAAACGTTTTTGTTTTGATTTTTATTTTTGTAGATGCGTGAGGACAGGGAAAGGGTTTGGAGACTCTCTAGTATCTCGGCAAATGGGACGAATCTAATCATATGTATAGTAAAATCGAAGTTGAGAGAATGTTATTTAGTCACTGTTTACTTGGACGTCCTTTCCTCTTGCCACGTGGAGTTTAATATTTATTTTAATAATAAATCAATGTTAATATCATTTACACTTTATTTTTGTAATTTTCAAATTCAGTTCTCACCAAGTTCATTGATGGTTTATGTTAAAACTTATGAAAGGTAAGTGAATGAAGAAGAAGAAGAAGAAGAAGAACAATGAGATACATTGTTTTGGCAATTTAATTTTACCCTCCATTTAAGCATCATATGTCACGCATAGGGATGGCAATTAAATCCGTACCCGGCGGATACCCGCTCCACCCCATCCCGACAGGAGCGGATCTTTTTACTTTGATCGGGTTATGGGGCGGGTATGGTAATTAAAATATAAACCGTAGCGGGTGCGGGTCGGTTATGGTATTTAGCATGAACCGCCCCGATACCTGACTCGCCCCGCCCCGACTCTTATATAGTTACATCTATCATAACCCTAAATATGATCTGCACAATCTCAACCGTTCATCTCAATTATATAAATAGGTAACAGGAAAAAAAAAAGAATGAGGACTAATTATACCTATGTCCCTGAGGTTATGGTGTAATTACAGTCAAGGACACTAAATTTTAAAATTTAACATTCCATGACCAAATACTTTTAAAATGTATCAACCGTGTCCATCCGTCAGGGTTCCGTTCAAAAAGTGTACTTTTCATCATTATATATTTTAAAAATGACAATACTGCCCTTGTAAAGTATATCCTAAATATTTTTTATAATTTTCAAATTAAACCTTAATTATTAAAAATTAGGGTTTGCAACTAATTTACAAATTAAGCTTTTGAAATCCTAAAATTATGAGGATTTGAAACCCTGATTTAAAATTTAGGATTTTGAAACCTTGAAATTAGGGTTTCAAAACCCTAATTTTTATATTAGGGTTTCTATTCTCCAGATTTGATCTCATCGCCCACTCCCTCACCTCACGCCGCCTGCAGCCCAAGCCTCCTCCCTCGTTGAGACGCCACTGGCAGCCTCTCTTAACCCACCATCCGGCAGACTCGCCCCACCCCACCCCGCCGGCAAGCCCCTTGGCAAACCCACCCCACCTTACTAGTAAGCCTTTTGGCAAACCCACATCACCCATACACCGCCGGCAAGCCCCTTGACAAACCCATGCCGTTGAGACACTGTTGGCAGCTCTTTCTCTCTCTAAACCCCATTTCACCTCCTTACCATATCAATTTCACCCACCGTCCCAAACCCTAAAGCAAGAGAGAGAGAGATGGGAAAGAAGAAATGGGTCGGGTAGCGTAAGGGAGCAGATCTTCGGGTCGCAGACCATCGCCAATAGCCCCTTCCCTCACCTACCCCGACGGCAGCCCCTTCCTCACCCCACTACGGCTTTAACTGCAAGAGTTCTCTTCCCCTGCCACATCACAAGATTACCGGTCATCACCTTGCCAGCTTTTCGGCCACCATCGTCAACTAGGCTCCATGGTCAATGAGCATCACAATCGGTGACCATCGTCAGCCAGACTCCATTGTTGGCTAATGTCAAGGGCAAACATTAATTATTGAGTTTAGAGTAAAAAATGGCATTGGAAAGAAAATAACATTCTAACTCAAGGGCTATAAGGTCATTTTATTAAAACTGTTAGGTTTTTTAAGATTCCGTCTTGTCAATGGACACAGGTGTAATTTGTCCAAATTATTATCCTTGCCTATAATTACACTCTAACCTCAGAGGCATATGTGTAATTAGCCAAAAAAAAAACCCTACACTTTTTCCTTTCTCTTTCACCTCTTTATGCGCCGGCCTTTCCCTCTCACTTCTTCGCTGCACCATCATCCATCTATCGTTCCACAGACCTCCTCACCACTAGCCACTGTTCACCACGAGAACGGTCAGCACCGTCCAGCCGGAAGTTCTCTCGTGTCTCGACCACTTCTTGATATTGATCATCCACGATCGCGCTGCTGTAAGCATAGCCAACGGTAGCCGTCGTTATCACCGCCAATGGTCGTCGCCGACATCGCCTCATCATTGCGTGGATATATTGGAATAAGGCTGTGAGTTTGAGAAATTGAATTCCAATTTGAGTTATAATTAAAAGGTTGAAGTTTTCCCTTATTTACTATTTCTGTGTCGCTCTCCCTTTCTTTTCAAAAAACTGCTTTCGAGGCTTGGAACCCTGTATAGATTTCCCTTTTTATTAGGAAGAACTTGATACTGATTGGAGGGATAAAATAACATTGTTCTTTTAAATGATGGGGATTATTGACCTTTTTCATCTTCATGGGACCCAGTTTGATAGGAATAGGTGCTTGTTGGGTTCTCAAGACTTTTCTACCATATAGATTAGTCTGTTGTGGAATGCTCTATTTATTTTAATTTGTTATTTTTCTCTTTCAACATTTTGCAGATATCTGTGACTGAGAGTTTGTATTTGGAGTGCCCGGTCTTGACCAGCTGGACCAGCTTGCCTTGTAGCTTTGGATTTGTTTTGAAATTTTATCTTTCATAACTTTGGTTAAATTGGTTTATAATTGTAGTTGAATTGTTACATAGCTATGGTGATTCATTATTTATTTGAACATACTTTGGTTAAATTGGTTCATACTTATGGTTGAATTGTTTCATAGATGTGGTGATGCATAATTTATGGTGGTGTAATCTCTCTTTGGGAGTTTTGACATTATTATTATTATTACGAGTCATCGTAGCACATGCGATGCGTGTGCGAAACTAAAATTAATAATACAAATTTTATTTAAAAAAGAAAATCAAACATCACATATACGTGTTTATTGTCATATTCAGTAATATGAATATATTCAGTAAAATAAATCTTAAATAACAGAAAAATAAGTTAGTCATGCGTGTCCAAAAATAAGTTAAGAAAATATTATTATCGTATCAAACTTAGCTTTTAAAGTTTTTTTTAACTATATTTTCAGATGAATTTTAACTTATGAAAATTAAAAATATTTTTATAGATAGTTACTTAGCAATTAAGATTTTTATTTTGTGTCACTTTTTTAAAATATTCTTGAAATGCCACTTGTCACAATTTTAGGCAGGTAGTTATGTAACTCCCACAAAAGTGTTTTACGAATCTACCCTTATTTTGGACACGTGTCGTCACCAGAATCACTTTAAATGTAAGACCAAAAGGGTAATACAATTCTCATTATAAGTAGTATAGATAGATAGATTACTTTTTTGTAAAACAGCTTTGTGGATTAAACAATAATTATTCCTAAAAACAGGTCGGGGAGGGTCGAAGCGATTTTTTTTTCTTTTTTTCTGTGGCAACACACAAGACGGGGCGGATCGGGTTTTTCAAAAGTCCATCGGATCAGGGATGATATTTCTATCTCTTGACCTGATGGCGGGGCGGGGCGGATCGGACTTGTCTATTATAGGGATGGCAATGGGGCGGGGCGGGTCGGATGCGGATCTCCTAAAATCCGAACCCGCCCCGCTCGTCATGAAACTTCGCCCCGCCCCGCCACCGGGTTATTTATGTGAAATACCATAACCGACCCTATGAGAATGTAGAAAACCCGCACCCGCCCCGCCCCGCCCTTGCTGAATCAAAAAACATGTACCCCTGAAACACGAGCCTTCGGCAGAGAAGAAGGCAGCGGCGCCGGCGTAGGCTTCGGCAGAGCCTTCGGTGGAGCCGTCGCAAGCTCAACGGCAGCGACGCCGGCGTAGCCATCGGCAGAGAAGAAGGCAGCGGCGTCGACGTAGCCTTCGGCAGAGCCTTCGGTGGAGTCGTCGCAAGCTGCGACGACATCATCACAGGCGACGGCGACAGCGACGGCTTGGTGTCTGATGGCTCGTTGTTGCGAGTCGCCGACGGTGCCTTAGATCAGTAAATGGTCAGTCGTCGACTGTGCGAAGGAGAGGCCGGGAGAGAAGAAGGAGGCGCGACGGCGGCGCGACACCTTTGTCGTTGGCAGAGAGTGAGAGTGTGAGTTGTCGGCAGAGAGAGATTGATTGGGAATTAGGGTTGGGAATGGGGATGATAAGGAGTAAGGACATATTATACATGTGTGAGATGGACGGCTAGGATTAAAGATGAGTAGGGTTAAATACCGGGGCGGAAGCGGGTCGCGGGGCGGTTTGGATTAAATACCATACCCGCCCTAACCCGCTGCGGATTTTTTAAAAAAAAACCATACTTGCCCCGTGTTCTGGTCAAAGTCAAAAAGACCCGCTCCTATAGGAGCGGGGTGGGGATCCGTCGGTTGCGGGTCTTATTGCCATCCCTAGTCTATTAGGACTATCGGGGCGGGTACAGATTTCATAAAATCCTCATTCGACCCGCCCCTATTGCCATCCCTAGTCATCACGCACGTAGGACTTAACGGGCTTGGTGTCAAACAAAACTTACAGAATAACTCAATCGACAAGTCCAATCACCACGACAAACCCCCGTTACTCTTCAAAATTGATTGCACATGTCTTGCATGCGGGTTAACATATACACTACTTTTCAAGAGTGACTAAAAGAAAAACATTACAAAAATTATACCAAAAAAAAAAACTCAAAAAGTGAAAGGCGAACGAGGCCTAGCATGCTCTCACCTCAGCTGGGCTGAAATTAGCCCGAAAGCTAATGAGCAATTTGGTTGGTTCAGAAGTTAGCCCAAAAGCCCAGGACTATATATAGGTCCTAATTCTGGTACCCGTCTTCAAAGCTAAAACCCTACCTGGCTAGCTCCGATTTCTGAAGAGAGCTCCGAGAGGGAAGATCGGAAGTATAAGCAAAGCACGAATATGTTGCGGCATTGTTCAGGCGACGGCCGAAAGCGGGAGAGAGAAAGGGAGGCGCCGAGGGTCTCAAAGAGCCCGAAGATCACGGAACACGGCGGCTCCTCGCCTGAAGTATCACCGGCGCCGGACGGAAGGCCGAAAGCGATATTCATCCTCGACGGCGCTGCTGTGAAGAAGACCCTCGTCAGAAAGGTAGGTTTTTCACCCAGACCCAGTACTGAACCCCTCTTGTTTGGAATCCTCATCAACTCATTAAAACCCCTCGTATGCCACTCAACTTTGCGTAACACGCATGGAATATCACAGACTGGTATTATAAAGAATATACGTAAGAGTAATGACTAATGACATACACTTGAAAAAGTAGCATCATGTGGCAAGGAGCATTTTGCCGGAACCTGTAGTTGAAACTTTAATCCTTGTAAACTTTTAAAAAGCGTCATTGGTATCTGCTGGTCGTCTGAATGGCTTATGTAATGTGTTGGCATACATCTGTATCAGCATAAAGATTTTCTTGATGACGTCTTGCCACCGTGAGAGATAATTGGTAGACGAGTAAGGTCTGCCAGGATTTCCGCGGTTGACCAAAAAAGCTTGTGGAGTATTCGCACTCAAGTCAATTCATCTTTGATATGGCCAATCAGGCCTCGCGGGAAAGTTAGGACAATTTATAAGGGAAGTTAAGCCAAAAAGTAGAGGCGGGGAATTAGTGGCTGAATTTAGCTGATAATTCTGTCAGTGAAATGAACTTTAACTTCTTTTTTCCCCCCTTTATATTCAAATATAAAATTAATGTGCACTTGTCTTGGTTTTTTCTTGTTGACACCGCCAGTGTCCTCTCCCCTCAATAGATAATTATTTTGATGGATGCTAGCTTTGCTCCTTTTCTGAGTTTCCATGGCCATATTGGGTTTCTTGAAATCATGTGTAGGGAGTACCTGAAAATATTGTTGCTGATGAGATCATCACTGCCACTGAATTTATTGTATACACGATTTTTTTTTTCTGGCATAGTGATTGCTTAGAAACTGCAGCAAAGGTAATTTAACCCAGTGTTTTTTTTTTGCTAAGCAAGTGCTGGTTGCTGTGAGGTTATTTGAACTCAACAAGTGAACTCGTTGCTACCAAAAAAATAGGGGATTTTGATATTCGCTTTCCTGCAATCTTCGTATGTTGCAGAAGTGGAGGATTCTGAGCTCTGAAGAAAATGCAGATATATTCCGTAGACAAAAGAAGAATCTTGATGATTACAGGCCGGACATTTTATTTGAGGTTGGTGGTTATGCTTCTTGTTCATGCAATTTTCTAGCCACTGATATGTTACTTCCACAAGTTTGGATGAGGAAACTACTAAGTTAGCTGGATTTCAGTGGAGAGAACCAGTCGAGACGCTTAGAAAGGAAAAAGGAGCGAGCGAGTATATGGCGTTTTGACCCTGGGTACCAAAAGTTGTTAGCTATAGGTATCTTAAGAAGGGAAGACCTGTTACCATGTACCATCAGACATAATGATCTAGGAGCAGTTTTTACATACATGTATGAAGCCGTCTGGGAGTAGATAGTCTGATGCTACAGGACCATGATAATTTCTTTTAACTAGTTAAAGGCAAAATATGTGAGATCTGTAATCCTGATAAATTAAACAGGAGATATCGTTAGAGAATAATTTTATCTTTATGAAACACAAAATTTTGAAGCTTCATTGGACAAGCAAAATTTTGTAGCAGGTTTGAAGTTCACTCATTTGATTTGGCATTTGCTTACTGTACATCGTAAAAGATTGCAACATTGACTTCGTATAATCTCTCTTTACTAGTTCAAGGATAAAGAAACAGTGTGTTATGCTTTCAAATTAGATGCTCATATGAAAGGTTGTATCCATTTAATACACGAGTTCCCAGTTGTATTTTTAGCCATTTGTTTGTGATGGTTCGACATTTATACTATGAAGTTGCTTGCATTTTCGATACCTCATGACAAATAATTGACTTTCTAATACAGGCTCTGCGCGGCATTCATGATAGTCCACTTTATAAGGCTGGTATGGTAGGAGCTATATACGTTAAAATTAAAGATGGAGCTCTTTTTGAAGTCAAGACACATGTTCGTCTACCAAGAACCTTAAAGCGTTTCTGTGGCATCATGTGTAAGTTTCTTTTTCCTCCTTTTTATGCTATGAACTAAATATTCTAAGAATGCCAAAAGAGGGTGTAAACATTTTATCAATTCTTTACCCCACTTGCTCACTCTATTTGTTTATATCATCTACAGTACTTAAAAGTATGTGGTGATATGGAGCAATATCTCAGGAGCATAGTGTGTTTTGTTGATTATCTTTTGTCTCTGGGACAAATATTTCTCTGTCATCACTTCATAAACACCACTTTAGGCATAACTATTATCTTCTTTCCCTTGCCTAATTCGAATTCCCCCCGGGCACCATTTATGTGTTACCAAATCAAGCTAAGCTAATTCCAGAGCTTCCTAGTTACTGAATGATGCAAACTTAAGCATTTAGTACTTTGCATGTCTCATGGATAGCTGATCTCCTTTTGTTTTTGACTTGTGTTTTCCCGATCAGTTCTTTTCTAACTGTTTGTCCTTTTGATATGTTGTTTTGTGCAGTGGAGTTGCTGGAAAAATCTTGTGTACGCACTAAAGATACACATGAGACACTTCTTCGTGTTATTAAGGAACCTGTAAACCGATATATTCCTGTCAACTCCCGTATTATAGGTGGTGATGCTTTTCAAGTTAGTAGGATATAGCTCTAGTTTAATTCCACAATTGAAAGAGAAAAACACAAACAACGAATGGTATGGCTGAACCTCTTTGTTTTTGGGTTCCAGGCCTTTCATACAATTCAGAGAAAGTGGTGAATATAGAGGACTATGTTTCTGCTGCAAATGATGATCTAAATCTTGTTTTCGTGGTGAGTTTAAGTTGTTTGATCTGGAAATGATATGCGTGTGTGTGTGTGAGAGAGAGAGAGAGAGAGGTCCCTTACTATACTTGGCTTCATGTGATATGGAGAATCACTTTCGACTTACTGTGGTTTGTGTTAGTCTTACATTCTGCTCACTCCGTTAGGTTACTACCTTCAGTAGATCTAACCATAAAGTGACGATATTCAGCTGACCTCATATAACTTGGTAATTTCTACCCAAAATGCCCTTAAGATGAGTGTAACCATACACATCCAACTTTATACTCACATTTTCATTCACTCTTTTGCACCAAAAAGGTGCTGTATGGCATCATCACTATAAGGTACTATGGTCCTTTTATATGTTCTGTTAGTTCCATGACCAGACAACCTCTGAGATTCGATACCACATGTAGGTTAGTGTAGTAAGAGAAAATCTCGGGAGTGTCTTGCGTAATTAACTCTAACTGAAAGGTGATAGCTATCTTATATGTTCAGGTTGGTGTAATGGTCCGCGGGGAAGTCGACAAGCAGTATGCGGATGACTATATATCAGGTAATTATCAAAGTGCAGACAGGAAGATGTACTATATTCAATTTTGGAATGTCTTTGCTTATGATCGTCTATCTTCAATAATAGATTTGGTGAGGAATTTTTGTTGCAAAAGTTTAGAAACTTGTTCAAACTTTTCAGCATATATTCGCTACTCCATTACCCCAACTGTTTTGTGGAGAGATTTTCCATGTTTCAAATCCGTTCCGTCCGGGTCACAAGAGCAGCTTTACCGATCGTAAGCCTCACCCTCACATTAAAAACTGAAACCATGGACGAAATCTGTTCACAATCCATAACCACCAGTGGGCCAATGCCATACGCACCAACTTTGCTTTACATGATTCTATCTCATTCTAGCTGCCTGTATCACTTTGAGCCTTTGTAGTTATACTGCTAATCTTTCGATAATCTTATTGAATTATAAGGCGTAAAACGATTCAATAGACGACTAGGGCGGAAAGGAAGTTCTTCTTTAATCATATTCTTCTCCACATTATCTATTATGCTAAATTACTCTCTACTACAGAGGGAAACTTGTTAACAGCTAGAACTCTTCCTTTATATATATCTAATTGCATCCTAGAATATTGGTGAAGAGAGGTGTAATGAGGATTCCAAAAAGGATGAATGCATCTGGAGCCCAATATCAAGATAATTAATATTAATGGTTCTCAACTCATTGCCATTGCGTCAGGATACCAAATTATCAATCTTCACGTCTTTTTTTTATTTGGTGTGTTTTCCTTAAAACAACATCAGATATTCCTAATTTGGTCTTTGCAGAGGTGTAGAATAATGAAAATAAGACAGATATGTTACTGTTTGTGCTCATCCCCTTTGTGCAAGTTCTCATATCCTCCAGAAAGGCTGCAAAGTTGTATTCACGTGTCTTACTTTGTTTTGTTACAACCATCTCTAGATACACTTGATGTCCGTCAGAAGATGGTATATGTAGTTTTGAATTAGAAAATCGTAAAAGCGAGGGGGCATCCTTGTGATACCTACATTTCTATGATGCTGGTATGGTCTTAGAATGAGATGGTTTGTGAGTAGTTAGAAGGCCAGAGGCCTTTTTAAGAGACAGATACAGGTTAGTGGCTCTGCCCGAAGTTACTATGCGGAAAGAATTCCAGTTTTTTTGGCATGTTTTTCTCTGGTTTGTTGCTTACTAGCTCTATTCGAAGCTGCTCATTTGAAATGCTGACTTTGAGGCTGTGTTTACTCATTGCAGTTTCTAATTATCCATTGAGTGCCAAATCCTGTCTTCGATTGGTCTGTGAAGCGTTGAAACAGGAATTGGATATCTTCTGAGCATTGCCAAATCCTGTCTTCAATTGGTTTGTGAAGCATTGAAACAGAAATGGGATATCTTCTGAGCATTGCGGTTTAAAGTTACGATGGTGTTCCTCTAACTTAGCATTCTGATTGTAAAGCATTAGATCGTCATGTTTAGGTTAATATATTAATCTGGATATCCTGTAATGGATCTTCAAACCATCATTTAATAATTGATTCACATAATCTTCCATCATCTTTGTGAATGAATGGTCAAGCCATCTTTCCATGTTTTTTACTTGAGCATCTGTCATGGTAAGGGAGCAGTGCCTACACCATCGTTAAATAGTTGCGTGATACTAGGCGATAGTGTCTAAGCTTACTGAACGCAACCAGTCTGGCCTTCGTAAGGGGGCACTGTCCTGATGAAAACTTGTAACTTCCCCTAGTGCACACAAAGGTGCTTGTTTTATGGTAATGGGAGATGCTATTTTCCTTTCCTCTATGCTTTCTGTGCGCTCTTTTTGTCCTTAAAATTGTATTTTAGCGACAATTTTAAGCTTCTAGTAACGAACAAGGAGATCGACTAGCATGCATGGGGGTAGAAATAGAAATTGTGCTTCCAGTTGTAACTACTGGCAGTTTCACCAGGATGTCGGAGAGAGCATTGGCCTCCCTGTGTGCATGATACCTCATCTGTTGCCATCAGTCATGGCACACTTTCTGGGTTATGGTTCGTGACAAGATTAACAGCCACCCGAAAATCGAGGTTCACTTCCAGCTCCTGAAAGCCTACCAATTGGCCAATCTGAGCCCCTCCCGAAGACCCCAAGCTCCCCCACAAAGGCTTCGTTTGACAAAATTTTTTTTTTGGTTTTCAGTTTTTAAAGAGCAGTTTTTTAAAGAGCAACTTAATTTTTTTTTTTTATAAAAACAAGTGGGTGTTTGATAACCCCTTTTTTTTTTGAGGTCTTTTTTTTTTGGTGTTTGGTAACCCTTTTTATTTTGACTTTTTTTTTTTGGTGGTTTGCGGTGGCGGTGGTGGGGCGTAGCGGTGGTCGACGGTGGTGGTGGTGGTGGTGGCCGACGGCCGGAGGTGGCTGCCGGCAGTCACCGGCGGTGGTAGCCGGCGGCCGGAGGTAGCTGCCGGCCATCTCCGGCGGTGGTCGTCGGCGGCCGGAGGTGGCTGCCGGCAGTCTCCGGCGGTGGTCGCCGGCGGCCGGAGGTGGCTGCCGGCAGTCTCCGGCGGTGGTCGCCGGCGACCGGAGATGGCTGCCGACAGTCTCCGGCGGTGGCTGCCGGCGGCCGGAGGTGGCTACCGGTGGTCGCCGGCTGCCGGCAGTCTCCGGCGGTGGTCGCCGGCGGCCGGAGGTGGCTGCCGGCGGTGGGAGGGTGGCGGTGGTGGTCGAAGAAAAAAAAACCAAAAGTGAAAAAAAAAATCAGTTTTTGGAGTTTTTTTTTTACTCTGCAGTTTAAAAACTGATTTTTTAAATTGAAAAAAAAATGGTTACCAAACGCTCCTTTTTTTTCAGTTTTTAAAACTGAAAAAAAGAGGGAAAAAAAGAGTGTCAAACGGGGCCTAAGTGTCCCTTTTCGCGGCTTGCTTGGAGTTGAAAGTATTTGCAATAATGTTCTTAATACAATTTGGTATAATTAGTCGTCGTTGTAAAGTGTTTGTAGCCTCTTATTACACTTCGGGTTGGTGCGAGAGAAACTTATATTAAAGTAGTATATGGATTTTGTGCCAGATTAAACAATAACGCTATGTTTATGTGTAAAAGAAATGTCATGTTCCAACTAAAAAAATATAGGGCTAATTACACCTATGTCCCTGAGGTTTGGGGGTAATTACACGCGAGGACAATAGTTTGCAATAATTACACTTATGTCTATTGACCAAACGGAACCCTAAAAATCCTAAAGGTTTTGATGAAAAGATTGTATTACCCCTATGTTGGAACCTTATTTTTTTTTTTCTAATACCATTACTTCATTAAAAAAAAGAAAAGAAAGACTTTACTTTACTCTTAACCCCCCCCCCCCCGACCCCCCCAACCCATCTGCATCCCCCTTCGCCATCACCCACCCACCCCGCCTGCCTCCCCCTTCCCCTGTGCCGCACCCCGCCTGCCTCCCCCTTCCTCGTCACCCCGTCACCGCCTACCCCGTCTTCCTTCCCTTCCCCAGCACCACACCCCGCCTGCCTCCCCTTCCCCGACGCCGCACCCCGCCTGCCTCCCCCTTCCTCGTCACTCTGTCACCGCCCACCCCATCTTCTTTCCCTTCCCCTGCACCGCATCGTACCCCACCTGCCTCCCCTTCCCCGGCACCGCACCCCGCCTGCCTCCCCCTTCTTCGTCACCCCGTCACTGCCCACCCCGTCTACCTCCCCCTTCCTCGTCACCGCCCACCCTATGCCACCGCGTGTAATCTGCTGCCGGCGTCGAAACCTTTCGCCGGCAACGTCACTCTTCCCATTCATCTCTTCTCTCCTCCCCCACAACAACCCACTCCCTCATTCCATGCTAGCAGCTCCATCGCCCCCCCCCCCCCCTAATTTGCAATTGCAGATTGAAACCCTAATTGGCAGGAGACCTTTGAGAAATGGCAGATTGAAACCCTTATTAGCAGATTGAGAAATTAAAGATTGAAACCCTAATTTGTAAATTAGGGTTTTGAAACCCTAATGTTTAAATTAAGGCTTAAAATCTTAATTTAAAATTTTAAAATATTCTGTATATAAAGGGGTAGTATCGTCATTTTAAAAATACGTATTGCTGACATCATTAAAAAAGTACAAATTTTGGACGGAACCCTAACAGATGGACACGTCTGATACATCTTAAAAGTGTTTGGTCACGGAATGTTACATTTTGAAATTTTGTGTCCTTGACTGTAATTACCCCTAACCTCATGGACATAGGTGTAGTTAGCCCAAAAATATACTATGTATTGAGTAAAACTAAATATACACTCCTTTTGGTAACCTGTTTACCCTCATCTTTTGATTAATACTTATTTGGTCCTTCAGCAAGAAAATCGTGTTGGACGTTTACTGTTAAGAGGGTCTAGTTTGACATTTTTATTGGGGTAAGTTTGAATTTTGATAATCATAATTAGTGAAAAATGACAAGTCTTCCAAGTTGCTCCATCACCATCTCACATAAATTAAGAAGGGGAAGCGAATATGTTGCTATGTTGAATAGTTTCAATGGTTGGTAACCAAAATAACGTCGTTTTGTATCAATGATATAAATATTTATTTCGAATCCACTCTATCACTGCTTCACGCGTGATTGCTTTATTTGTTCTCAATCGGAATCGAGTCTGTTGATGGATTAAAGACAAATAATCCTTCAAAATACAACAAAGTCTTAGTAAGAATTTGCAAGCAGCAAATTCGAAAATTCTCCTTAGAGTAGTGCATGTCTTGGCCATAGAAATTTTAGTGAAAAGAAAAATGTTGAGGATTGCAAGTGTTATGGAAGAACAGAAAATTTCTACATTTATAAACCAACAAAGAGTGTCTCGAGACCGACACAACTGTTGGGAAAAAAAACTGTGACAATAGTTACAAAATAACTGCCAGAAATTATTTGAAATAAATCAAAACTTAAATTTAAACAATAAATCTCACCTTTCTTGTAAAACTTTTTTTTTGGAAATAATCTTTTTGCAAAAAAAACAAGTCACATATTTTCGTGACCGCAGCAAAACACGCAAAGTGTCAAGTGCGTGTAAACTCTCGCACCCTATGCAGATAGTATAGGATTATAGGGACTAGTACAGTCTAACCTTATTACCAAGTATGTAGTAAAAATATCTTTCACTTATAAACTATTTTCAAAATCTATTTTCAAGTGGGACTGGGGAGTTTGTTTGTTTTCAAACAAAATCCTAAACCCAACACTATATTCCTATCCCTCTCTCTCTCTTCCCTCCCTCTCTCTCTGCAAGGGGAACAACACTCGTGCTATAACTATGGATTACAGGAGGAGATCTAGATCCTCCTATGGCCAGTAACTAGAACAACCGTTGTTTTGTGGCAATGATTAGAATCCGACATCTTCCTTTTCAAAAAAACCATTTCATTTTCTTTCCTAAGGAGAATGCATATGCATAGCGCATTAATTTAGTTCCATATTCAGTATATGCAATCGATATATATATATATATATATATATATATATATATATCCCTTGATAGGGCTAGCAAAATGGAGTATTTGCTAGCGCGATCTGGGCCGTCCATCCTGAAAAATGGACGGTCCAGATCGCGCCTTTTTTTAAAACTGTCAGTAGTCCGTGACACAATATCGCGGACGACATTTTTTTACCTTTTTGCCCCTCCATGCCGTCCGCGACATAGTATCGCGGACGACTGACAGGCCTGACGCATGTCAAAAAAAAGTAGTCCGCGACACAATATCGCGGATGACATTTTTTACCTTTTTGCCCCTCCATGCCGTCCGCGACATAGTATCGCGGACGATTGAGTGTGGTATGACTTTTTCTGTGTCATTAATGTGTCCGCTACATTATGTAGCGGACTAGTCTTCTCTTTTTCCCTCCCTTCTCTCATTCTGACTTCTTCTTTTTCTCTCTTCTTACTTTGATCCTGATAAACAAATCTTCATGAAGTTCGCTGGCAACAGATTGCCATTAGTAAAAAAGACTCCAAAACGAGCACACCCAATTAGCACATCCACCTGCAGGCTGGAACCATTCATGAAATTGGCTGGCAACAGATTGCCATTTTGTTCTAGGGTCTTCAACCTCCTCTATCACCCTTTATCAAAAACGAAAAGATTTATAAAAAAAAACCTAATTTCTCAAACCCATGACAACCAAATCAAAGCACATCATAACTATTTGAAGCGGCAACATAGAAAGAGAAGGAAGAGTTTTCAAATGGTTGTGGCCTCGATCGCCACCCGCACGCTCACAAGGGCGAGAGAGAAGATGAGAGATGAGGGGGAAATATGGTTGTGCCCTTGATCGCCGGACACGGGAGGTGCTGTCCAACTACCCCGAAGGAACCACCGTCTTGAAGGAGCTCATCCAGAAGAGAGAAGATGAGAGATGAGGGGGAAAGAGAAAATAAAAGTTGGTTGTCTCTTTTCCAGAGCTGACAACACGGATGAGGGGTATATTTGTCAAAAATACCGTCCGCTACATAATGTAGCGGACGGACTTAAAAAAAATGCAAAAAAAAAGATCTGGGCCGTCCACAGATCGCGTGTGGACGGCCGGATCGCGCTAGCAACTTAACTCAGTTTGCTAGCGCTCTCAACGGATCAGCTCCCTATATATATATATATATATATATATATGGGAGCTGATCTGTTGATAGCGTTAGCAAACTAGGCAAAGTTGCTAGCGCGATCTGACCGTCCACGCACGATCTGTGGACGGTCCAGATCTTTTTTTTACTTTTTTTTAAGTCCGTCCGCTACATAATGTAGCGGACACTTTTATGACAAAAATACCCTCCGAGTCTGTCCGCTACATTATGTAGCGGACTAATTTTTGGACCTTCTGTCATTAATGTTCTGACTTTTTGACCTTTTTTTCTCTTTCTGTCATTAATGTTATGACTTCTTTCTCTCTCCTCAATTCCGGATTATATCTGTCCGCTACATAATGTAGCGGACAAAACAATTATGAAAAGAGAACTCTTCTCTAGAAAAAGACAACCGTGTGTCAGATCTAGAAAAAAAAAGAGACAACCCTTTTTTTCTCTCTCTTCCTCATCTCTCATCCTTTCCATCTTCTCCCTCTCCCCTGTACACATTCTCTAAAGATGGCAGATCTAGAAATGAGCTCTCTTCTTCCTCTCTCTCTCTCCCCCTACAGAAGATATTTACGGCCATAGCAACGGAAATTGCTCTTCTCAGGTTCTACGAATTGTGGGGATTTGATGATGAGGCGATTTCTTGGCTCGTCTATTTCACCTGAACCAGTATTCTTTCCTCTCAAACAAGGGAAAGTCCCCACCACCATGGCTGCTTGCATTCAAGCTTCAAGAATAGACACTTGTGACCCAAAGAGATCCCAGCTTGAAGACCATGTTTACGTAAAATACTGCCGAATGAAACTGAGAAGGGAGAGAAACTAAGAAGAGTATTGCCTTATTTGTCCGCTACATAATGTAGCGGACTATTGATGGCTGATGTAAAATTTTAATGCACGGCTCAAAGGGTTTTCAGTTATAGTTGTGGATTACATTGTCATTCAATCGTTTGGATGGCATTACTGCTTTTTTGATTCACACTTGTTCCCTAAAAGGGTCCCCAACAAATCTTCGTACAGTTTTTCTAACTGTAACCAGCCAACCAATCTCCATTATAGCCTCAAGGTTGCCATCTTGATGCCATCCATATCACTTCCACACCCCAAACTCCCCCTACAAGTGTACTCAAAGTTGGGCCTTTTGCGTTTTAGCCTTCAAGCAAAGTTCCATGCCTTCATTGAGATTCTGAGAAGAGCAATTCCCTTTGCTATGGCCGCAAATATCTCATGCAAGGGGAGAGAGAGAAAACAGAGGAAGAAGAAAGGAGGGGGATGAGAGAGAAAACAAAAAGTGATGAGAGAAGAGAGAGAGAGAGAGAGAGAGAGAGAAAAAGTCAGACTACATTAATGAGAGAAGGGAGAGAGAAAGAGAATATACAGCCTTATTTGTCCGCTACATAATGTAGCGGACGAGCACTGCACTGTCCGCTACATTATGTAGCGGACAAATATAATAGGGAATTGAGAGGAGAGAGAGAGAGAGAAAGAAGTCAGAACATTAATGACAGAAAGAGAAAAAAAGGTACAAAAATTAGTCCGCTACATAATGTAGCGAACGGACTCGGAGGGTATTTTTGTCATAAAAGTGTCCACTACATTATGTAGCGGACGGACTTAAAAAAACGTAAAAAAAAGATCTGGACCGTCCACAGATCGTGCGTGGACGGTCAGATCGCGCTAGCAACTTTGCCTATTTTGCTAACGCTATCAACGGATCAGCTCCCTATATATATATATATATATATATATATATATATATATATATATATATATATATATATATATATATATATATATATATATATATATATATATATATATAGGAGCCAATCCCTGTCTACCGGTGAAGAAATACCATATCTGATATCATCCACGTTGCATAATTATCGGTTCAGATCAATTTTTCTTTTCCAAATTTTTGCCTAACCCCCCATCTTAGGAGCGGTTAGTCACTTTTCCAAATCTGTCCTTTAATTCCATTTATCATTTCTAAGGCTATGTTGACAAAACTTTTTTTTTTGGTTTTCAGTTTTTAAAGAGTAGCTTAATTTTTTTTTTTTTAACAAAATAAGTTGGTGTTTGATAACCCTTTTTTTTTACTTTTTTTTTTTGGTGTTTGGTAACCCTTTTATTTTGGGTGGTTTGCGGTGGCGGTGGTGGGGCGTAGCGGTGGTCGACGGCAGGCAGCCGGCGGTTATCGCAGCAGTGGCTGCCGGCGGTGGTGGCCGGAGGTGGCTGCCGCCCTGTGGTGGTTGTCGCGGCGGGAGGTGGCTGTCGGGCGACGGTGGGCTGTGGTTGTTGGCCGGCGGTGGCTGCCAGCGGTGGTGGCCGAAGGTGGCCTCCGGCCAGCGGTGGTGGCCACCGCCCACCGCGGCAGTGGCGGTGGCTGCCGGCAGTCAGAGGTGGCTGTCGGTGACTGCCGGGCAGCGATGGGCGGTGGCTGCCGGCAGTGGGTGCGTTGTGGTAGAGGTCTCAAAAAAAAATTAAGTGAAAAAAGAGAGCCTACTCTACAATTTAAAACGTGGTTTTTTAAGTTGAAACGCTCCTTTTCCAAGTCTGCTTTCTCTTTTTCTCCGCCCAGAGCTCTCTCTCTCTCCCTCCTCACTTTCTATGTGGCTCTTTGTTTTGAGCCTCTAAACCAAGACTCTGGCCAATGACACCACCACAACCCGATAATACCACTGCTGCCATCACGTCACCCTGCATCTCCGTCGCATCTCATTACCGACGTTGTATCAGTGAAGCGCCCACACCACCATCGTGCATCACCGTCGTCACTTCAGGAAGATCACGCCATAGATGCACTTCGTCATGTCACCGTCGGCAGATCTGCCTAGCCCACCATCGTCGCCGCATCTGCCCATCGCTATCACCAAACCATCTTCTCTTCGCCCATATCGTCGGTGCCGCATCTGCTCATACCCCATGTTGCCGCCACATCTGCCAGCGCTGCCCATAATCTCCGACCGTCGCATCTACCCTTCTTTTTTTCAAATCTGTTGTAATTTTTCCAATAACCAATTAGTTTCCTTTGTATTTATATCATTTTTCAGTTTTGACGTATGTGTTTGGTTGATTTTAGGTGTAATTGATATGCAATTGGGTTTGGTTGATTTTAGGTGTAATTGAATTGCCGTCATGATGTACATGTTTGGTTGATTTAAGGTGTAATTGAATTGAGAAATTATACCTTGCATGCATGTTTGTTTATGTACATCGCTTGTAGGAGGTATATTATCATAATCATGTATTTTTTGCCCTCAGGCTATCCTATGTATATTTTATCTTGGATTTTAAGACATATATGAGAGTGTATGACAAAGTGGGAATTCGGAATTGCATTATAAACTATTGGTGAATGTGGAGACATATAGTGGTGATGCTATGAAAAAGTAGCCATAATAGTAAGTCTCGTAAAACCCTATAGTCTGTGTTTGTTTGCTCTGCTCATTTTTCTTTTGATATATATTTAATATTTACATTAATTAAAAAAAAACCTAAATTTGTTCTTAAACTTTATTTTGTCAATCTAATGAAATTATTTTTTTCAAAATATTTAATATCTTGGAAGAATAATTGACAAAAATTTCTAAAAAGGTTTTTTCTCGATGCATGGTAGAATGTTAGAGAACATGACTAAATTTGGTGATCGAGAACTTGTCTAATAATGGTAAACAACTAAATCTCGATCCGAAGAAAGTAGGGATTTCAAAAGTGCTAACTTAAATTTCTTTATTAAAAATTGCGTTATTGCTAAAGTCTATATACCTGCAATTCCACCGATCAAAGTGCCATTCAAAACAAAATCACTAACATACGATCAAATCATCAGAGAAATGCTCCTAAATATATTCAGGAGATATACTAAATATCGAGTAAAGAAAGTAATCCTTCATTTGAGCTCCTTCAATACTTTTGGTAAGAGCTTTTGGTAAGAGCTATGTTGTCGAGAAACTTTATAAGATATGCAATTCCATAAAATATAGTACACAATCAGTACTATATTTACCTTTATGAACATCGCTTGTAGGAGGTATATTATCATAATCATGTATTTTTTGCCCTCAGGTTATCCTATGTAAATTTTATCTTGGATTTTAAGACATATATGAGAATGCTTGACAAAGTGGGAATTCAGAATTGCATTATAAACTATTGGTGAATGTGGAGACGTATAGTGGTGATGCTATGAAAAAGTAGCCATAATAGTAAGTCCGGCATAAAGTGGTGATGTTATGAAAAAGTAGCCATAATAGTAAGTCTCGTAAAATCCTATAGTATGTGTTTGTTTGCTCTGCTCATTTTTCTTTTTGTTGTTGCTCGATGCTTTGTCAGCTTGTAACAGTATGCAATTGTCTCCGGAGGAAAGAAATTGATGAATGTTATAATCTCCTATTTGATTGCTACCCCCCTTTAAAAAAAAACCCACCCCACCACAACCATCCCCTACCACCGTCCCTCCACCATACCGCCCCATTCCCACCCAGCCCCCGTACACCTAAACAATTTAAAAGCTCCATTTCACACATCACCATCCACCACAGCCGGCAACACCCTTTGGCG
The DNA here is from genome assembly GCA_033070095.1 of Escallonia herrerae. Classification (NCBI taxonomy): domain Eukaryota; kingdom Viridiplantae; phylum Streptophyta; class Magnoliopsida; order Escalloniales; family Escalloniaceae; genus Escallonia; species Escallonia herrerae. The sequence continues at coordinate 458,103 of JAVXUP010000347.1, read as the reverse complement.
ACGACACCACAAGCGATTGTACTTGGTCGAGTTTATTTTTCTCTCGATGGCTCTAATGGTGGCCTCTATTCTCAGAATGTGGGACGCGATCTTCTTATTGGGCCTTTGAAGACCTTGGGGTGAAGGGTTTTGGGATCTCTTCTTTGCTGCCTTGGCTAGAAATGGCGATGCTGGTAGCTTTGATGGGATAGTTGTTGTTATTTTCTTAGTGAGGAATTTGGTCAAACGGGTGGTGGGTGTTAAGGACGGTGATGACCAGCCCCGGTTGGTCGGGTCAAGGAGGTGGAGCTCCATTACGCTGGACTGTTCGAAGGAGAAAGGCAACACCACCGGCAACCAGTGGCAGAGCCACAGTTGCACGCGGAGGGGGGGGGGGAGGGGGGCTAATGTACCCCCTCAGATTTTGAAATTATATATATATATATATATATATATATATATATATATATATATATATATTTGGGAAAAACTTTTATGTTGCTATGTCGTAATTTTTTTTTTGGCATAACGATAAAAAGATCATTATGTCCCTATATCTCTTTCAAATGCATTAATTTATGATGGGTAAACGCGTAATATTCATTGTAAATTTTAACAACCCTAAAGTTCACCATCTTCCCCGGCCGTCACCACCACCGGAAGTGCACGGCGGCAGCGACAGCCGCAAGGCACGACCGAGGCGAGGAAAATAGATGGATGGAAATCACTGCCCCACCCCTTATTGTCCTTGAATCCCACTGGCGATTTGTTAGATCCCGCCGGTGGTTCGTTACAGCGGCGGTGGTACGGGACGCGACGTGGGTGACTGCAGTCGTGCGGGCTACGACCGTGGGGGGTTTATCATGGTGGTTGGGGTGACGATCGGGGCCTAGCGTGGTGTGCGAGGCAAAATCTTGGCTGCTGACGAGATGGTGGCGAGGTTGGGGGTTGGTGGTGACAACATGTATGGTGGTTATGGAGGCGGCGCCGACTGGGGTATGGTGGTGTTGGCTAGGGAGAAAGAGATGGGAATTAGGGTTATCAATTTTAAAGAAAATAACTGTTTTACCCTTTATAAATAATACACGTGAGTTTTAAAGAAGGACATAACTGTCTTTTATTATAATTGCCGTAGAAAAGTTTTTTATGGCATAACAAAAGAAGAATTTCCATATATATATATATATATATATATATATATTTATTGGGAACTCAGACTCTCTCTCTCTTCCAACGACACGGCCTCCTCCTTACCGTCGCAGTCACGGCCACGCGCCTCACTCCGGCGAAGCCCAAACCGGTGACGGCAGCCACCGAGCCACGAGCCCACGACAGTCGACAGCCAGGAAGCCCGAAGCCACGACGACACGGCGAGCGGCGAGCCACGATCAGCTGGGTCTGAGCGATTCCCGAGTCAGCGACAGGGCGTTTGGATCTAGATCTGGTTCTAGATCAGTAGATCTACGCCGGCCGCCGCTACCGCTACACGCCGACGGACGGCCACCTCTGCTGCATCTTGTTTGTTCTGAAGAAGAAGACCTCCGTGGCTCTGTCCTCCGGTCACTCCACTCCACCGGACCACCGGTGCTAACGGCTCTGAGCTCCCAATCTTCTTCGGTCTTTACCACCGGCGGGCGAATCGGCGACAAAGGTATGTTCCGAATTCCAATACTTTATTTTTTCCACTGTTCGCCACTGATCTTGCCAATTACCGTGATGCATCTCTACAACTCATTACTGTAATCAACTAAACCTTCAACACCTACAAATCCGAAATAGAAATTCAATAATTTAAGCTTTGAATCTGTTAGAGCTGAAAGGCCAAAATAAAGTGGATATTGATTATTGATTATCTGAGTTCCGAATTGTGATTATTGATTATTGATTGAGATTATTGAGATTGTTGATAGAGGATGGGACCCAATTGGATTTAATGTGTGATTATTGAGATTGTTGACAGAGGATGAGACCAATTGGATTGAATGTTTGATTTAGTTGAATGGTGGGTTGAATGATAGCTTGGTTTGTTACATTGAGAAAAATGTCTTCAAAGCTATTGGGAATGAGGCTACTATCAAGTGCTACCAATCTTCGGCGCCTCATCGAGTAGTTATTTAGTGCTTTCCTTTGTAAACTCTGAAATATCTATTTTGTATTCGCTTTGTTTTGTACTGTAAAGAGTCTTTAGTGACTGATGAAATTTAATAAGACCTTTTGGATGCTTTTTTCATATTTTTTTGTGTATTATTGAAAAACGCACTCTGGTTTTTTTGTTGCCATTTTACTTATAAAAGAATTTATTAATTTCGATATATTTTTAGCACCCCCTGAGGTGAAATCCTGGCTCCGCCACTGCCGGCAATGCCCTCCGGCAACATCTCCTGCCACCGCTCTCCTCATCACCACGACCCACCGCAACCGGCCACCACCTCCCCACAAAAACCACCTATTTCCACATCCTCGCTCACCCACCGAAGTCTTTTCAGATAAGATTTTGAGTGTGGATGACTGCAACTGTGACTCTGTGTGGGAAGTGTGGATAACATCTCTCTTGAATTTATGTTGCAAGTGCGGATGATTGCAATTGCGACTCTGTGTGGGAAGTGTGGGTAACATCTCTCTTGAATTTACATTCCAAGTGCGAAACTGGGACTCTGTGGGGAGATGGGATCACAGGGACTGCAAGGAAGAAGCAAAAAGGACGAAGAGAAAAAATAAAAAGGAGACAGGTTTTTATTTGAGACAAAAAAACTGGAAGAGTTGGTTTTACTTGACAGATAAAACTGGAGGAGTTGGGGGCTAAACGTGGGTTTGTGGCTGAAATTTAGGACGTGATGGGTAATTAGAGTAAAAATTTAGCCAATTATTTTGTGAGAACTAATATTATATTTTGATAAAAAAAAATCAAGAATTCCAAAAAATTGGGTTGAGGATTTGGAAGGCTATTATCAATCCAATCCTATTATATATAGTATAGATAACACAGTAGTTTATCTGGACTCTCCCACTCCATATACGTCCGCCGACTTCACGACGCCGCTACCCTCGGTCTCAAGTTACTCCACTGTACCCACGCCGCTTCCCTCTGCTTCAGTTTAGTAATCTCCTCTCTCTTTCTCTCTCTAGGTGTTTTAAGATTGCTGCGTATTTTTTTTTGGTTGGCTTAGCGGGCAGTTTTTATCTAATTATCTGATGTCGTTACCCCGTAATATTTCGTTTGCATGTTACCCTTTTGTTTTTCCATCACGTTAAGCTTGTTTGTATTGATTTCGTGCCTGAGTTCGCTGTGATTTTCTGATTGTGCATTGTCATAGTGTCCCTTTGCCAAACAGGACACGCTTTCGGTCACCCCTTCGTAATTACTGTTGTAAGTTAAAAAACACGATTCTCTGTCTCGTTATTTAGCCGCCTATTTTGTGTTAGGCTTTCTTACTAGTTTCATGGTCTGGGACTATTGGTGCTGACCATCTAAATCGTTGTCTACGATCGTTGGATGGTTGGGCTGATGTGATAGGAGGCCGACTAAGGGAAGCACAAGATTATTTGTAAGATATCCAACAGTCTTAAATAGTCGACTAAGGGAAGCACGGGATATTTGTAAGATATTCAACAGTCATAAATGGTTGGGACCATTGGTTCAGGATCACCCAATGTTTTCTACTTACTAGTCTATACAAGTCACGTAGTTGTCGACTTGTTAAGGAGTTGGTTGCTGAAAGTAAGGAAGAGGATCCTTTGAGGATGTGACTCCTCTATGCCCCTTTGAGGTTGTGGGCTTCCCGTAGCTAGGCACATATTCGGTTTCGGAAACTTTACTTCTTTGGACATAATGAATGAATGTAGATGCTTTTTTTGGTGGACTTTGTCTGTAAAATAGTTTGCGAGTTGTATTCTTTCGAGAAACCTCATATTGCAGCCAGTAGATCGAAAACTGAGTTTGTTTACCATGGAGGTTGTCTTGTATATGTAGTAAGTAGTAAGTCGTTGCACATAGAATGGCTTATTGCGAGATGATGTAATTAATGCTACAGACATTTTAAATGCTTGATCCAGTACACTTACTTGCAATCTCCTTCTTTGTGGTTGTGATTGACGAGTCTGAGAGAATAAGCACAGAGTCCAACACAGTTCTACCAATGTCAGCGATGTGTTTGGGCTGGTCGTGTCAACACGGGTACTTTCAGCGGAACACAAGTGCCTAGTCGTCCTGCACTGTATTCATCAAAACCTCCCTTTAGGACTGAGCATCACTTTTGAGGTGTGCACTTCAAGAGCATTGAGGGTCAACCGCTTCTTATTTCATTGTCCGAGTCAAGTAGTTACTTCTTGCTTGACTTCTTGGTTATGCCTAGAAGGTACCTGTTTCATTGAAGACCCTAAGATCTTCAAATGCCGTAAAAGGGGGAGTCGTTTTGAAGTTTGTTGATTGGATTTTCTACAACAGTTAATAGGGTCTAAATCAGCAAGTTGTGAGGAATAACTTGGAATATACTAGGATTATAATTTGACATGAGAAAGATTTCATTTTAAAGCAAACAAATCACCTATTGCTGACGTCATTACTTGGAGATATTTTGTGTCCATCGACCTAATTTCTTCTACATATCCTATCATACATAGAGATAACATAAATTAGTATTTCAAGCATAAGAGTGGACGTTTTTGTGAAAGAATATATTTCAATAATTGAGACTTAGATAGCCGGAACATGAATTTCTTGGCATGATGAACTTTTAAATGCATTAGCATTGTAGAAGCTTAGGCGAGTATGTCACGTTTATTTCTGAATAATTTACTCATTTGAAGGTGCCAACAATTGTGGAGAATAATCTCACGAAATTCAATGCTGTAGAAACACCAATTATACTGCATTTCCTTAATAACTGTGAGGACATTTATCTGCTGTACCAGGATGGCAAAGAGGAAGCAACAGCTTAAGCGTAAGGCGGGAGATGGTAATGTCAGTGGAGAGGGTGATCTAACAACAAAAAGAAGACAAAACAGTTTGGTCTTACAGCCTTGCTCCGGAAAAGCACTTGAGCATGAGGTGGGAAATACAAAGGAGAGTGAAGAGAGGCAAGACTACATGTTAGATCCAGTAGATCTCGAAATGCAGAAAAAAGTGGATGAACTCCCTGGGATTCCATTAGTACCTTCCAACCACAACAAGGAGCCGGGGGTTATCTTTGTTCTTGAAAAGGCTTCATTGGTGCCTGCTTATGTTGGCAGGGTAATCTTATGACTTTCAGCAGATATTTTTTGTATCTAGTTGTTTGTGGACTATGAAACACCAGTTGTTCGCTTATAGACTATGTTCTTATTTTTTACCATGTTATTTTAAGCATCACGGATTGTCTTCTCTCAGAAGTACCAGATACTAAACCCCGACGAGCATGCTGAATTTCTGCGGAAAAAGAAGTTAAATCCTTATGATTACAGGCCTGACATCATTCACGAGGTGAGTAGCTATAATGTTGACAACCAACAACTAGTTAAATCTGATCCACACTTCAAGTTTGAATTATGAGATGTGATGGTAGCCCAACCAATAACTGCTGTAGTTAATTCTGATCCACACTTCAAGTTTGAATTACGAGATGTGATGATAGCCCCAGTAATGACTTCCAAGTGTCAGAAACATTCGAAATACCCTTTTGGAGCTGGTTGCGGTGTTTAGGTTGCCAGAAAAGTGTTCATAGTTGGTTTTATGTAGAAAAAAGTAGCTTTGATTTATGATAGTCTTCATATCGGCTAGCTTTTTTTGGCTAGTGTGCGTTGGAGCCTTAATGTTGGACATTAAATACAAGGTTCAAGGTTGCCTACTAAGTTGCCAACTGTCTCCAAGGAATGTAACTGCAAATACAAGTTTCCAGAGTGAATCATAAGTTTGTAGTAACAGGTGCAAAGTTTGAGTCAGGTTGTTTGAGGTAATGTAGATGTGAAAATCTGACGCTGGGGAGCAGGATTGTAAGTTATAATAGCTGTGTTGTGTTGTGATATTATGGTGAGGAGATGGGGACTAGTTTATGGAAAAATCTCCAGTTCTTCTATGTGGATAGTTAATTTGGTTTGCACTGGGCTGATATGCCATGTTTCAAGACAGATACCATGTGCAACAGCCGCCAATTGTCCAAGAGCAGGCTGGTGGAGCGATTGTGGAAAATGAGATTACATAATTTCTATAGCTGATATTGCAAAAGCCCTTGTAGGAGTAACCAAAGATAATGAAATGAGATATGATTTGCTGTGTTGCGAAGTTCGATTTGGCAGATCATTGGGGGAGGCTGGGGATGGGGGAGGCTCTATAGGGGTTTATAAACAGAGCAGAGGTAGTTGGCTGAAAGAGCGTGTCTTCGGAAAGTTCCCGAGGGGGAAGTCCCAGAGTTCTTCAAGGATTTTTATGAACTTGTCCTTAGAGTTCAAAGTGGTAAAATTTTAGGAGTATGAACTTGTGATGCTAAAGTTTTGAGGACTGTAAGGATGAACTTGTCCTTAGAGTTCAGAAATTACTGGACGTAAGTTCTGATTTAAAACTAGAGGCCTCAAAAAAGTTTTTACTGTTTAGATTTGAAGCACAGTGAAGCAAACCTTTGTAACATTATATTTGAACTAATGATGTAATTATTTTGGATTGCGGTTGTCTGTGTCTATCCACCATTCTCGAGGTTTTTCTGACATGTTCGTTTTGCACGCGTTAAATAACTTTAGGCTCTCTGTGACATTATGCGTAGCAGACTTTGCATGGCCGGTAGGGTACAAGCCGTGTATGTCCATACTGATCAAGGAGTTCTTATTAAAGTTGAACCAAATGCTCAAATACCAAAAACGTTGGGGCCGTTTTGTGCCATGATGTGTAAGTCCTTCCCTGCAATTACAGTTTCTTTTTATCTCTCCTGGTTGTCGCTGTTGCGTTTCTCCCCTTGACATTTCTGCATATATTACAGCGGAATTACTGCAGAAGTTTAGTATTAAAGCCAGGGGTAGAGGTGGCAAACTCCTCCGTCTGGTTGAGAATCCTGTGTCTAAGCACTTACCTGTTAGTTCCCATAAAATAGGTCAGCGTTTGACAATATGCATCCTTCCCTTCCATTTTGGGCAACAGTTGTGTATTGAAAGTCATTTTCTTTTTTCCAGGTCTATCAGTTAGTTCGCGAAGGGCTGTGCCATTAAGAGACTACGTCAATACCATTAGTAATGATGTAACACTTGTTTTTGTGGTATGTACGCAACCTTTTAATCCTCTATGTTCCCTTCTCTTGACATGCATTTTCTTTGGCTGTTTCACCCCATTGGTTTGCTGCTTAATCAGGTTGGTGCAATGGCTCATGGGAACATTGATAGCGACTACACCGATGATTTTATATCAGGTAAAGTATAGTTCTAGGTACACAGTTCTCAAACCGTTGCATGCCCATGTAAAATTACTGTTTTTTCATGTTATCTATGCAGCTAGTTTTTATATGAACATGAACATGCTCTTGGGATAGGAATAGGAGCCTTGCCTATGCTTGTCATGGGGCATGCTGAATGACTATGACGAGGCATACAAAATATAGATGACTCGACCATTTACAATTGCTGAGCCAAAATTAATTTGATGTAGGATATTCCTTCCCTTAACTTGGCAAGAGCAATTTAAAATTGAGAGGGAGTAGTAGGAGATCCAAATATGGCCACCTAAGTTTGGATACTGTTTCCTTGATACTTTGTGTAAAGTCGAATTTAGGCCATAGATGTGCTCTTTACTTGCTATGTACACAGATCTGATACGACACTGAAGTACAAAGCTCTGAATACCTCGATGTACTAGTAATAAAGACGTATCTTGTAGGATTAAGTAGCTATACAATGTTTGATGTATGCTGTGGACCACAGATGTGTTGCTTACTTGCTACGTGTACACAAACCGTATTCTAATCTCTGAAGTAGAAAGCTCCGACTACCCCGACATACTAGTACACGAAGTATCTGGTAGAAATAAGCATTAGAATGCTTGGATAACTATTGGATATTTGATGGTTTATGCAAAAGGTAATAGGGATCGAAGTACCATTGTTGTGTTGAATTTAGGTTGAAGACTTGTGTAGATGATACATAAATTTCTTTGGGTGCTTTGTCATCCTTCAGTATTTCAGATGTTTTATACAGATTATTAGAAGGCTTTCCTTATTGATCCATTTCTTTTGCAGTTTCTAACTATCCATTGAGCGCCGGGACATGCCTGGCACAGATATGTACTGCGGTGGAAAGACATTGGAATATCCTGTGAAGTTTTGCTATTGTTAACTTATCAAGTTGGACGCCCAGTTGACCACACTCCTGAGGTGGGCCTTAGGAAGTTTATGTCGAGGATGTAGAAATATGTACAGTTTCTACTACCAATTTCTAAAAGTCACTATAAAAGAACGAAAGAAAAAAGAGGATCTTTGTTGTTCGTTGTTGAGGCTGATTCTGTTAAGTCGACAAGGATGAGCTTCCTTGAATGCCAAACTCGGTTTTCCGTTCAATCAAAGTTTCAGAAGTATATGCTGAATCTGCCTTGTTCTTGGCTGTAGCTTTCTTTACTGGATTGCTCCTTAGTAATGGGGCTCAAGTCCGAGCTCAAATCTGGCGGAAATTTTACACAGCACGTGAAAAGTGAGAAACCTGCAAAATCCAATCGGGGGGGGGGGGGGGGGGAACTTTTCTCTTCGATGTTTCTCGGTATTTTATTTTGAGAAGAAAAATATGGACGTTGACTTTGAGTAGTATGCTCGAGTTTTCCAAGTGTTGTGGCATGAAAATTTAGTATGTACGAACACCTAAGAAATGCAGGTGTTAAAGTTTGGGCCAGGGGAGTCGGGAGTTTGACAAGAAGCCATACCCTTTCCTCAGATGAATGCTAAATCCAAAACTAATAGCAAATAACGATAAATTTGGTGGCAAAGCAACCAGAATGACTGGATAAAATCTATCCAAAGCAGAGAAGGGGCTTTATGTCATAAACTTCTCCTTTCCAAAAAGCTCAAAGTGCAATTGCAAGGTTACACGAGGGTAGCGTTATGGCCCTCTTATTGTTTTGTAAAGCCGGAAAGTGAAGCAATGAGGTTGGAGATCGAGTTTAAACTGCATAAGAAAACCATTACAAGTGCCCTTTGATTTATTTATGTTTCCGGGAGCTCATACTTTCATAGACGAATTGAAACTTGATTTGCAGCAATCAATCATATTATATGATTTAGTTTGATTGAGATTCATTATTGTTTTAAGTTTAAATTCTCCATTCTAGAGTTGTTTTATTGGTTTTTCGTTCTATATATCAACTCGTAAAGAGTTGAAGTGCCGCACTCGACACGTAAGAAGAAATAAAATAAAAAATAATACTCCTGAATTTGACCCATATATGATAGTTACGTCATATCTATTACATCTTGAATTTACACCAAGGAAGTGACACGCAATCTTACAATCTAACCAAGACACAACTCCAATTTTCATAATTCATTTGATTTAAGCTCATGAAGGAGAAGCACAGATTACACACAAAGGGCTGCTCATAACTTTCATCGAACATAACTCCTTTAACTCAATTGTATCCTTATTCAGTTAACCTAATAACCTAATAGTATAACGAACAGTTATAATTTTCACCGAGTTTATTTATCGGACACAATTTATCCCAAGAATTATCGTTTGGAAAAGACGGAGGCCAAGCATCAACTTTCGTATAACACTTTCGTCCAAATTGTTTTGTAGTAATGCTTCATCCATACTCTTGGCTTCTAATATGCGACATGAATACAATGCACACATATGACTTGGAGGTATGTCACTTTAAACGTATATGTAGATCGTATGTATATATTGATCTCGACTTTTAGAAAACTGCATTATTGATAAGATTTTATACATGAAAAACGTAAGACATATTAAAAAATATAACAACCGATCGGGGGCAACTTCCATGAGATGGTTTACTTGCGGTTAACTTATAGCGACGAAACACAATCATCAAAATTTTCCCTTTTCAAAATTCTATTTATAATTAGTAATAGTATAACATTGATTGTTACTATTGTAGTGGGCCTGATAAAATCCGACCCATTCGAAATTCTCTTGGGTTGGGTCCGGTAAGGTTCACATGGATTGGGCTGGGTTCTAATCCTACACCCGCCGACTTCAGTTAAACTTAAACCCGTACAAGGCACGTGAGCAGCACGTGATTTGCAATTGGAAGCGAGACAAACGTGAGTGAGGACAGAAATGGCGGAGCGTCGTGCCGCCTTCTTGCTGCACAATATTCCGTTCGATCCGGTCGACGACTTCATGGACGTAATGATCTCCCTCTCTTCACATGCCTTCATTTTTTAAATTTTAGGGTTTATCCTTTTGTATGGAATGCCTATGTTTGTATGCGATGGCGTATTGACATGTCTCGATTTTGGTTCGTTGCTTTGTTTGCGTTTGTATTCGTTTTATGACGTTGTTTTTAGATTTTAGGGTTTGTTCTGTAGATTTTATAACCGACGCAGTCGTGGAGTTGCGGAAGTTTTGCCTGTGACCTATGTTAAGGGCTTTTTGAGTTGTATGTTTTGATTTTAAGCAGGGCTTTCCGTTCCGATTATTGAGGTTGAAATAACTACGTTTCTCCTTTCAGTCATCTGAAGTTGTGCCTTAGTTTGGAGGAGTGTCGGTATGTTCTTCATCAACTCGCGCCAACTCCCACATTCATCTCCCGTTATTCATGTTTCACTCCTGAAGCCAACCCTGGGGCACCATGCCACTGTTACACCTAATGTGCTACCTATCACTGAGGAAGGCCTAACTCTCCTAGAACCCACTCACATTATTGAAAACAGGTTGCTTAAAAGGGGCTCAATTTGTGTTCCACCAGCATTGGTTGCTTGGTCAAACCTACCTGAAGTGAGGCTACATTGGAGATTGGGGATGTTGTAAAACAAAAATTTCCAGAGCTTCCTTCAGTGGAAGAATGTCATTCTTAAGGAGGAGGGAATGTTTTGACTGGGCCATTATCAACCCCAAAGAAATCCCTCAAGCTCAGGAATAAGCATCCACCTAAATTATCACAGCGTTAATGCAATTGGCGAATGAAGCTGTTCGTATGTTAAAGAGACCATGTGGGAGGGAGATCCTAGCAAAATGTGATGACAAGGGGCGCGTGAATTGCATTCAGCATTTCTTGCAAAAGTGTGTGTATAGTACACGCTAGCTCAATTTCCAAAATGATTTACCCGTTAAGATATAATGCGTTAATCCTGCAACTTTTTTAAATCTGTTACTTTCCCTGTTTTTAATCGCTTGTAACCTCCCTAAAAGGAGGAGAACAGACTGTTTTTGGATCATCATGAAATTAAGCAATGGAGGTTAAAGCTCAACTTCTCTCTCTCTGGTCAGCATACCCGGTTTTCTCTAAGTTCTCTCATTGCTGTTAAATCTTGTTATTTTGACTTAGTCTATTAATGACCCCTTGGGTGCGTTAAATCATATGTGGCGACAGAGTTGCCATAAAGAGAATCGCTAGGATTTTGTTTGGGTGGTGATTAACTCTTTTGGTGTTTGTGTTTATGGAACTGGTGGTTGATCTAGTGTAGAGATGCTGTCTCCGATACTTCTTTTCAAGGGTGCTTGGTTTGTGGTAGTGTTCTAAGAGTGGGTATTTAGAACAACCAGTATAAAGCAGTCTTGAGAACATATCAAGTCGTTGATAATAATATACCTGCACTTACTTTAGTTTTGAGCCAAGTGTCTATTTTTCTTCTGGTGGCCATGGTTGCTGGATATCAGTAGACTTGGGTCTATCTATCCAAATAACTAAGATGCTACATCTTTATTTAGGCGAGAAAAAGCAAATTCCTTAGTTTCTGTAGTTTTTTTTTTCTTTCTTTCGTAATGTTGCATCTTTGTAGCCTTTGGGTCATATACTCTTTACTGTTGCCATATTGTGCCGTTTTTTGTTGATTATATTTTGTATAATGACAACACTGGCACAAGGACATTGTCCCCGAGTTGGCCTTGGGACAGATCTTAAAAAATAGTGAACTCCATTTCTAGTATTTGAGTTCGAATTGGTTCTTCATGAAGCGAGCTCCAATATTTGCAGGAGAGTTGCTATAGTTTTTTCCTTCTGTCATTTGGTGGTGCATCAAGTTCTATGTCTTCACCGCAATTTGTTTTTAGTCTTTCTGGTGGTTCATCAAAAGTCGGGGTGTCACTCCCATTGCTATTGATCCTGCAAGTGATTGGAGGGAAGTAAGTTTGCTGTTTTGGGAGTTGGCAACATGTATGCTGTAGTTTAAGGACCAACTTATTCCTGCTTCTAATCCGGGCTTGTGCGAAGCACTGGATTGATTATATTCGGTATGAGTTACTCTACTACCTCGTCAAGCCTTACAAATGAGGTTGGAATAGTTTAGCTTGACTTTTTTGTTTTACAAAATCTTTCACTTTAGGTTCAAGAATGTACTGGTAACATTTCTTAGGTATTACCTATTATATTTAGTGGACAGCCTTCTCTGCATATGCTTTGCTGATTTTGTTTTTCTATATGCACTAGTTGCACAATGGCGAAATAAGTTTTTTAAGGGTTCATCATGGAATGTTTCGTACTAATGATCTACTTGGTATACAGCTGATCATGTCTCTTATATTGAGCAGGCTGTGCCAGATGTGCCACCTTTGTTGGAGGAATTCACTTCATCTTTTCTCCTGGTTGGTGAATCCAATCCTTGTTTTTCTGTTGCGGTTAGGCTTGAATATCTTTGTTGCGGGGTATTGGAAATTTCTCACGCTCAGTCCTTAATAAGGAATGAATTGTTGGAACTTGTATATATCACAGTCATCTTTCATATTGTTTTCCATGAGTGGCCATCATGGTTAAATGCTCTGCCATTTTTGCATCTACTTACCAGTTCAAAGAAAGTGACGGCTATAATTTTGCAAGCACATGCCTGACACTCTTGGAGTGAATTGATGGATATGTTCAATTTCTTTGTGCGTAATTGCCAACGCTTTTTAGATAAAGCTTGACAAAGTAACCTTGACTTCGCTTATCAATTTGGGACATGACTTTTTCGGAGATGTATAATTTCTACAAGAAACCAAAGAAAGACGTTTACCTATAGTAGTATCACAAAGGGAATATTATAGTCGGTATGTGCATTGGGTGATGAAATAATTATTATTTGCATGTATGGCTGCTACACTGACTTTAATCCATATGTTAACTTTATCAATGCTATGCCTTTACATGTAACATAAGCCGTTATGAAGCACGACTTGTTTCTTATCATACGCCAGCCAATCTTTAAACATAGAAGATACCTTTCTTTACTGAGGCGTTCCACCTTTTTTTGTTTTTTGTTTTTTGTTTTTTGTTTTTGTTCATTCTTCGTTGTTAACTACTTCTTATACCTACAGCCACTGAAAGTAATTTTTGAAAGCCCTCTTGCCTTTGCCGGCATGGTAGACGCTGTTTATGTCAGATTTTGGGGTACAACTTTATTTGCATTTACACCTCAAGCTGCTAACCTTGTGAGAGGATGCACTCCTCAAAGATTTGAAGACCTTCTTGGTTAGTTTAAACTTTTTCTCTCTGCGCTTGTTGTTTTGCAACCATTTTCCCTTGGATTCCACGCCCTTAGGCAAGGTGGTCTGCACATCTTAAAACCTATGTTGAAATGCATTGGCTGAAAACTTGTGCGTACTATATACTGAGTCATTTGAGACACTTCTGTAATTAATGTGATTGGTTTTCTTTTAATCTACACATCTCGGGTGTTATTTATACTTACGAAATGGCCGTGGAAGGTGCAGGTTTGCTATTTGCAAATGGACGTATTCTAGACCCTGATACTGCTGAAGAAGTAATTAGCAGGGTAGATGGAATACCAGCTTTACTTGATAGCTTGCCAGCTAATTACCAAAGAATAGGTAAGTCCCCTATCTTTGATTGCTGTCAATATTCTTACTGTTTATGGTATTGTCTAATCAAATGACCCTTGTGCTCTAGGCTGTTCTTCTGGTTCTGAAGGAGACGGTGTTATTGGTGTTGCAGACTATGTTGCCAGTGCTCCAGAGGATGCCTCGTTCTTCTTTGTGGTATGTTGAAAGTTCTCTGCTTTACTTTTTGGTGTATTTTCTTTGCCCTTTTTACTTAAACATCGTACCTGAGGCTTGCATTATCTTTACTGTGATGAATGCCAGCTTGGTGAATTTGCAAGCAGCAAGATTAAGGATCATATTGAGCATCACGTGGAACGTAAGTTTCTTCTCATGCAGCATTTCAACTATGTTCTTCATGCATACAACCTGTAGGAATGTAGTAGGGTAGGGTCATATCCTGCCATATTGGCCCTGACAAGTATCACCAACGATGTTGAGTGGTGCTTTAGTTACACTATACGTTGCTCTGTCTAATTTTAATATCATGTACATTGTCCAGTATTGCACACTAGATACAGTAAAAGGGAAAATGCATGTCCGCCAATAATTTTTTAGAAGCATCATAGTTGAATTTGCAGTGCCAAGCGGTTTCCAATTGGACAATGTGCTTATGTGGTGCGTTTGTTACAATATATGTTGCTCTGATATATTTCCAAATATCGTGTACCATTGTTCTCAAGAACATCTAAAAATTTAATCTCAGGTTTGATTGGATAGTGGTGTGTGCGCTTTCCAGTTTTTTCTTTAGGTGAGAATCAAGAGTCACATGCTCGTTGACCTTCACACGTAGAACTTGACGATAAATATAGAATTAAAAGAAATTTGTTTGGGCAAATCCAGGATGGTCGTGCGCAGGCTTGCAGAGAATGCAATTTATGAGCATTTGGGTTGTATCGAGCAAGCGATGAGCATGGAAGGCCAATGCCATCTGTAATGTCTTTCTACGTGCGGTACCATACTTTAAGAAGTTGGCAGAAAAACTCACACGCCCCTTATTAGCATTCATAATTAGTTTATGTTGGAGCACCCTAAATTGTTGGCTATTTGTTATTCACTTGCTGCTTTAGTGAATCGTACCTTTCCTTACTGATTTTGTCTTCAAAATTTGATTTCTCATCCATATTAGATAGTGGTCCAGTGCTGTTCAGTTGGTCGCTTAGGTAGAACCAAGACTAATTCTAAAGAACAATCACAGTAGGTTACAATCTAGGTTTGTCTTCATGCGCAACACTTGATGAAAATTCCCGAGCTACAAAAGTTTGTTTAGGAGTACACCGGTGCTGTTGCTGTTGTGTTGGCAGTGAAGTGACTAGTTATCTAGGCACAGTAACATGGTTATTGACATTACATTCTTGCGTAGTGCCTGAAGCATGCGAGTGGCCTTTGCCTAATTTTTGCTGTGAAACCTTGTCAATCATATAATGTGTATGGTATTTGACCAACCATTTGACCTCTCCGTCATGACGACCTTATATCCCTAGGTCAAAGAGAGTTTCTAAATTTGTCTCTAGTAGTTTCAAACGTGCGCCTGCGCTCTACTCATTAGTGAATTTATATATGCTTTGGGCTCTATTCTTTCTGCAGTTGCCAAGGTCTCCGTAACTGCTGAGGTTGGATTGGGCAAGATCTTGATAGCGTTGGAGAACAAGTGGGGTATTCTGTGAAACCTCGTAGTGATGCACAAAATGATATCTGATAGCACACTTCGTCATGCAAAAACTTTTAACGGAGGCGTATTCTACATCCTCTTGTTGTCTTCAGTGAAATTGATTGCACTAGAGTTTTTGGCCTGTACACTGGAGCTAATTAACTGCTATGTGTGGGATGAATTTCTTTAGACTCTTGCATCCTTATATTTTCATTGTGGTAGGTGTGGGAACCAATATCTTCTTGTTCGTTCCTCAGTCAGCCTGAATCGATCTTTTTGTGTCTATACGAATGCAAGCGAGGCTCCCTGTTACACTGGGTTGTGAAGCAAGTTTTACACCTCGTTTTGACCGTTGATCTAGACTACGCACCATCTCCCTTCCGTTGTGTACTGTCGAAGTTTTTCCAAAAATGATGGAAAATCGCTTGCAATTATTGCCCAATCCCATTCCTTCAATCCACCGCCACCCGTCCCATTTTCACCACTTCCTACCCCCACTCTCATCCCTTGTTCACCTCCGTCAACCACCGCCTCATTTCATCGGTTTACTTATCACCAGTTCATCCTGTTTTTTGAGACCACACAACCAACGTCAAATTGCCGCCACCATCCACCGCCAACCCACATCTATCCACCACGACCTTACCCCTGCTCTGCCACAACTAACCTCCGACACCTCCCATTTTTGCCACAGCCCACCGATCTATCACCATTCAGATAACACTTATCATACATGTTTCTTCAAAAAATACTCAATTGGAGAACGTTTGCCGAACAGTATTGCCAAAAGATATACCACATGAAAACCGACCACCAGCCACCCCACCTGATCTCATTTTCGCCACCATCCATCACCTTGAACCCAGCCTTTTGGAATCACATGCCATGATCGCTTTTGTATGAACATTTATCTGGAGAGCACTTACCAAACAACATAACAAAAGGATTCCAAAAAAAAAAAAAAAATCCCGTGGCATAATCTCAGAGTATAAGGAGAAACACTCGTATTCCAGAATGAAAGCCAGAGATCACATGACATACATGGATTTGGTTTCTCCCTCTTGTTTCTGAGTTTTATGGAAACAAGTGGAAAAGAAACGGCATATAGCTAAATTAAACTTGGACCTTCTTGTTAATACGGAATTAGTGGTCATTTCCTTTTATCCAACTCTTACCAATTTTGGTAAGAAAAAATAGACATGAAAGAGGGCCTATTTACTTCCACTTTCTTGGCATTAAAAAACTCACAAACCGGTGAGACAATTCAAGAAAAACATTTATCTGGATGAACACTTGGACACTTTCTCTAGGCAAGAAAAACCCAAAGGTCAGCTGTTACCAGTATTTGCTTTTGCTTTAAATTAATAACAAAGCCTTCAAGAGACTTGTTGGAAACCACCTCCCCCCCCAAAACCAAAAAACGAAAACCCTACAACGCTTTATGTGAATGCACGTCTGCCTCCGACTTGCAAGTACTTTATACAATTGAAACAGAGGTAAGTCAAAACGAGAACATATAAGCTCAAAAGATACATTGAATTAAGATAAGTGGAGGTGAAGCCAACTTCCACTCACCGGAATACGATTTCATGCGTACGTATTGAAGATCCAGATTGGCAGATTGCTAAAGACTCTCTCTTTGGCATATTATAGCTGGAGTTTGAAGAAAACCGCAGTAGCCGACGGTGGAATTGACTGTGTACTGGCCGTGGCGAGGATGAAGCAACAGCTTGAGGTTCCAAGCCTCCAAAAGACTGAACGCACCTCATCTTCAATGTGTTAAGTGTGCATCCTGTCACAAAGTTAGCAGCTCGAGGTTGGTATCCCAACCGGATCGCCTCAAGCTGCTAACCTTGTGACAGAAAGCACACCTAAGGGGGCTTTCAAAGGCAGGAAAGGGGAAGCCACGGAGTTCCAGAACGATGCACCAAACTCCTTAAATTTCCAACCTTGGGAGGCTATCATATTATAATGATACGGAATATTGTTTTGCCATATACATCATGCCAAAATTCCAGATTACGAGGCAGTCTGAAGAATTGACAGATATGTAACAAGGGTATCATTTGTGTACGTAAGAAATTCAGTGACACGTGATATATATATATATATATATATATATATATATATATATATATATATATATATATATATAAACAAAACAAAACAACACTACGACACCTAGGGCCATAAGAGAAATCTTGGTTGATTGCTAAGAACAGGGAACAATGATTTAGTTAATAGGAAGGCTTTCATCTTATTTGGCCTTTTGCTGAGCAAAATCATGATTTCATTTCTTAATGAAGAATGATTTTTGGCAAACATTAGTTTGAATGACAAATATTAGTTTAAGTTATTAAATAAAAGAAATATGGTGGTATTGGAGTAGTCCAAAGATTTCAACTCCAGCTCCACCATATGCATCCTCTACACCAGACATAGCTTTTTGTGCAACATCGAAATTCCAAACAGATCACAATGGGATTAGACACAAAATCTACTCAGTACAACGTGGGACCAAACGTGGATTACAGGTTTTTGGTTGTGTAATAAAACCTAAATAAAAGTTCAATTAATTCAAGAATCATAGTTATTGGTTAAAGAAGGTAAAAATTAGCTTGCAATTAATTAATGAGGCACAAAAAGACGCTCACGCTGCATGACCTCAAAAGTATATGAAAATGGTACTTAAAATTCTCCTTGGATTTTTTTTATTTCAAGCAAATTACACGCTTTTGTGAAAAATATATGTAATTTTGTTAGAGAAGAAGGTGTAAAACAACCGAGGTAACAGAGAGGATCGGGGAGAAGTGTACAAGATTAACCAAGTTGTTACCCTTACTAGGAGGGGTCGGAGGCACAAGAGTTTAATAACTATCTAAACTATAGAAATAAAATGGCAAACGACATTTCTCGTGAAAAGAAAATGATGGTGATCATTAATTTTGCGACTGTGTGGCTCACATTAACAGTTGAGTCGACTTTAATAGTTAAGCGTGTGATCCCAATTCTAGTGCGCAATACGTATACGTATGTTTTCGAATTTTTGTTCTAACACACTAACAACTACATTTAGCAACAATTTCTATCAAAAATTCAATGGGCAATTTCCACACAAAATTGCTGGAATACCCAAGATACGTGCTCTACGGTATCGGTGGATCTGTTTTACTGACATATGATACTAAGTTTTATGCGGGACAAAACAAAACAAAAATAACTATTAAATGTATATAACTATTATCATTACACAAAAGATTTGATCTGAATCAGGATCAAACGTTTATGTTACGAATCAGCAACTCGCCGTTTCGAAAATAGATATTGCGGAATCCCCTATTAACACAAACATAGAGCACGAACAAACATTTAGCATTGTAACCATGTATTTAAAGGCACGAACAGCAGGAGAGACTTAAAAGAAAAAATAAGTCATGCAAATAAAATCAGAGGAGGTTCAGTGAAGAACACGAACAGTTACCCTTCGGTGGAAAGAGCCCTTTAGTTTGGCCGAGTTTACTTCACCTGGCATCTGAAAGGAGAACAAAAAGAAAAGGGCTAGGGGGTTAGGGTATGTCCCCTCCACTTTTGGACAAAATTAGCCTTCTTAGCAATGTTTAACGTTGTTATCAAAAGAGGCTAATATAGCCATTTCCTCAAAAGTAATCAAAGACTTTAATCAAATGGCTATTTTTAAGCGTATCTGTTAATCGCTTGGCCAGTGTTGATGTGGTTATGGATGTGATCGACATTATTAGTTAGTTCGTCGCTAAAGCGCGTGATCGATGGTTATCATTTTATCGGCAATATCCAATTTATTTACTTAATTTGACCAAGATAGATGAAACGATTTTACTTTCAAATCGCTTCGGGACTGTACGTTTACGTTTTTCAGTTTTCATTTTTGTAATGATGATGAAAAAGATACTTTTTTCATGTATGTTTACGTTTTTTCGGCTCCGTTTTGGATAAAATTTTTAAATAGTATCAAAAAAGCTGAAAACACCCGAAGGGTGTTTTCACCTTTTTCCTTGAACTGTATTCTCCTTATCAGAATACCACATCTTTTCCTTCATATCTACCGGCATATTTCAACAAACACTCACCAAACTAGACCACATATTTCACTGGGTCTTCCTAGAAATGAAAATAGTGAGGTCCATTAATGAATTAGTTCAAAAAAAAGTTGGTGAAAACGAAAATAAAAATGATAAACGTACAGAAAAAATTGAAAAAGTAGATACGGAAAAAAGTAAAAGTACACAATACGATTTTAGAACTGAATACTAAATTCTGAAAACTAAAAACAGAATATAGAATACAGAAAAAAATCTTGTAAACGTACATACCCTTCACTTTTCAATGGTACACTTGTTTTACCGCAAAAAAACTAAACTTGAAATGAGAAGAAAAGATTCTCATTTTGAACGGTGGCAATTTTTCAAGACTTTTGCCCGTCAAAAAAATCACTTACGGCAATAGCCTTTTTTTTACACCAGAACACCTTTCACCAAAGCCGATCTAAATGTTGGTCCAATTCTTATATTTCAACAAGCGATAAATGTTATATAATTCAATTTCTCGTACTGCAATGCAATTAACAGAAAAGACTACCAGCTCTGTCCCAATTCAAAATTAGCAGTCGGAATACCAATTTTTTTTACGAGCAATTGTAGTTAATGCTCTTTGAAAGTAAAAGTCAATGCTTGAATTCCATCTTTACCTTTAGGCAAAAAGATCAAAAGTGAAGTCACTTGTGTTAAAGTAGCAAGGTTCGTTTTGGAAAAATAGGGATTGATGTGCATTAGTTAACACTTCAGGACAACAATTATGGGATGGAAAAAAAAAAATTAACAGTTCACCACAAATTCGTTTCGTACCACCTATCAACCTGATTTAATTCGGATTAAATTAAGTTTAACCATTTTAAAATTAATTGTGCAAAAGCTTTTAGTTATGTATCTACCTTAGTCCCTATAGCTTTATTCTTTCAATTCCTCAATTTTTTTCCTAGACAAGCTACCAGACTAGCAGAATAACAGAATAAGGAAAACCAATGCAATGTTTCCTTTTTATTACATATATGCTAAGCTCGAAACCACAATAACAAGACAACTGGGATGCATGCAAAAAAAAAAAAAGTATAATAGGATTCATTGGATTTCAATCATATGGGATTATTGAATAGATAATTAAAAAAAAACTTTCTACCTACCTTTGCACCTCCTTCGTCACGTAGCTCTTTTTAGTGACAGCGTCAAAATTATTTCTAAAGTAAGGACAACATATCAAGGGATAAAACTAAAAAATTAATACTTGAGCTTCATTTTAGTTATATGAGCTATGTTTGTCTCTACGGTAACCATAAAGTGTCACTCTTAGAGTTGTATGTGGAGTTTACATGGTAAAAAGTGAAATTCAAGTATTATTCATGTAAAATGACCGAAAAAAACATGTGCCCACTAGAAATTTTTGGAATCCCTCTGATTCATACTTTTGGTTTAACGAAACTAAATAAATCACCCAAAACACAAAATTAGGGTCTATCTAAAATCATCTGGAGTTTTAGTTTTCAGTTTCTAAAAAAAAAACTAGTTTAGTTTTATTTTTTACAAAAATATATTGTTGTTTGATTAGCCAATTTTTTCCTTTACCAAATTTTATCTTAATTTTTCACCAATCTTATAATTGCATTTTTCCTCCAACAGACACTTTCCCATAACTCCGAAGTACCACCATCGGTCAATACCACCACCACCACCTTATTCGTGGCACTACCGCCATAATCGAATTCACAACACCACCACTAAGTTGTAATTTCACTCTCTCATGAAACCTTTTCGCACAACAAATGAAAATAGGCTTGTTTTGAGGAAGCTTTTGCAGGGAGCAATAACAAGAGACACAACAACGGGATGGCGACGATGTGTAGATTTGTTGGTGGCGATGGTGGTGGGGGTGGTGATGGTAGGGCAAATTGTGGGTTATGCGACGGAGGTAGTGGCTTGCTGGAGGTCCCATTGGTTGTCCATAATAGTGGAGATGATGGGTTGAGGTCTGATTCATTATCGAATGAGCGGGTTGACGACGAGGGCCAGATCCGTGGGTGGCGGTGCTGGGGGCAGAATTGTGGGTGGCAGTGACGGGAGTGTGACGGTTGTGTGGCAGATCCATGGTTATTGAACGAGACAGATTTGTGGGTCACGACGGCGATAGGATGACGATGATGGAATAACCGCTGGTGGCGGTGTGAGCGTGTGTGGGAGTGAGGATGGTGGCCATGGAGGTGATGTGATAAAGGTTTGGCTGATGGAACGAAGTGCCTGCTGGTGGTTGGTGGTACTCTGTGTGTGAGGGAGTTTTGTTAAAAGGGGTAAATGCATTTTGACCCCCTCTACTTTAAAAGTTTTGCGATGTGGCGCCCCATACTTTAAAAATAGCAACTAAACCTACCTCTACTTTTGAAAAGTGAGCGCATTAGACGGTTTCCTTCCAACTTAACTATGTTTTTGAGCGGGAATAGTTTGAAATCCAAATTTATTATAAAGACCAATATACCCTTTTAACCTCACATAGTTTAAAATTGGCAATTCATTTACCTAAATGCCCTTTCAAGTGGCATAAAATTATAATTTTTTAAGGGTGATTTTGTCATTTCACCATACAACATAACTCTAATTTCTTTTCTCTTTCCCCTTCCTTTCTCTTCTCCCTGCCCCCTACCCAAAAATGTTGCCACCGTCGCTTCCTCTTTCTCCTCTCTCCGAGCCGAACCCACCATCCCTTCCTCTTTCTCCTCTCTCCCCCTCACCCAAACTGCTGCCACCATCGGCCGTCGCAACAAGCAACCTCCACCGCCATCAAGCCACCATTGATCTCTGCTGCCATCCCCTACCGCTACCCCTGTCGACCCCACCTCTTTTTGATGTGTCGCTTGTGGCTGCCACCGCAACTTCTCCCTCAGGACCACGTCGTCTGATTCCTAATCGATGCTACCAACTGGGACCCTCCATCCTTGCCCGTGTCCAACCCGCAGCCGACCGCGATGTCTCCCACCGCAAGATCTTCGTCCACTGCCTTGGCTGAGACAAACCTAAGAAATCTTACCCGCCGCCTTCGAACCATTCGGCAAAATCAAAGGACTGCAATTCTAACCGACCATGCCACCAGTAAGGCCACGGGCTTCAGCTTTGTCCTGTTCGCGTGACGGCGAGGTGTCGCGAAGGCCTTACAACACCCAAGGATGAAGATCAATAGCCGAATGGTGTCGTGCCAACTGGCCTCGATCGGGCCGGTGCCGTCGGTGCAGGGGCAGGACGCGGCGGCGCCGAAGATCTACGTCGGAGCTCACCTTCGCTGAAGTGGGTGGTGGTGAAAATCGTGTTTGTGGCAGTGGGCTTATTGGCAATTGTTTTATTATGGGGTATTTTGGTGGTTTGCTTCTTGGAGATGGTGGTTTGCCTCGGGTTGATTGTGTGGTGTTGAGATGGTGGATGAGAGCTAACGGTGGCGGTGGTGAATGAGAGATTGATAGAGAAAATTGCACTTTGGCCTTTGTACTTCTAAAGTTTGGTGAAGTAAATAAAATAAAACAAGAGGGTAATGATGTCTTTTGAATAACTCTGTAACGGATTTGGTTAATGCTCCCACTTTTCAAAAGTGGAGGTAGGTTTAGTAGCTATTTTTAAAGTATGGGGCGCCACATCGCAAAACTTTTAAAGTAGAGGGGGTCAAAGTGTATTTACCCCTTGTTAAAATGATGTTCATTTTTTTTTTCTTTTAACAAAGTTTGAAAGTTGGATGTCAAAACAAAACCAAAACTTAAAACTCAAAACTCCAAAATGAAGTTTCCAAAAACAGTCTCAATTTAAAAACCGGTTTATAAAACCAAAGAAAAAAAATAAAATAAAAAGTATTTGCCAAATGCATTTTTTTTCTTCAGTTTACAAAATTTTAAAAAAAATAAAAGTAAAACTCTGTGAAATGCTACTAAAATTTAATCAAATGTTGGCTATTCCGATTATGTTGTCTCGCCACGATGATTGGCTACTGTAAAATTCTCCAATTGGACGGCGGGGTGCAGAACTCTCATTGTGGAATACCATGCAACTTCAATCCCATTGACGTAACACATTCTCCACCACACGAAGCGTTTTGTGTACAACTTCAACGTCCAGAACTCCAATCAGACGCCATTACAGAGAACCCAAGACTTACCCCTTTCCCCTTCTCTCTCCTATCCGCTGCAACAAAAAGTGCACTCAAAACTCTGTACAGCGTATGAAGGGGCTGGGTATCACAGTGGCCATGGTATCAATGGCTCTGATGGTGTACACGTGCCAAGCGGGCAGCAGCCTCCACCCTCTGATCCTGATACCCGGGAGTGGCGGGAACCAACTGGAGGCCCGGCTGACAGCAGACTACAAGCCCGTTAGCCTGTTCTGCAACCGGGCGGGCTGGAACAAGGGGGGCTGGTTCAGGCTGTGGTTCGACCCGAGTGTCCTGTTGGCTCCTTTCACACGCTGCTTTGCCCAGCGGATGATGCTTTACTATGACCCGGACTTGGATGATTACAGAAATGCCCCCGGTGTTGAGACTAGAGTGCCTCACTTTGGCTCCACTGAATCCCTTCTCTACCTCGATCCTCATCTCAAGTAATTTAACAGTCTTCATTTTAGATAAATGTGTTGTTTTCTCTTGTCATTTCATTCTTGCTAGCTAGACCAGTCTTGCATGGATATGACAAGTTTAGGTACAAGGTTTATCTTGACTTTTGAACTAAAATTTTGTTTTTTTGAAGTTACTCTTTTGGTGTCATAATTTTTAAGACGCTGTATAGTACCGAACCTTAGGATGTACTTTTTTAGTGTCATAATTTTTAAGATGCAGAATAGTACCCAGACGTTAGGATGTCACATGACACGTATTTGTCATGTTAAAAAATAGAACTTGAGAGCATTAGTACAGTGCTAGTTGAACCACAACCAAAAATGAGAAGTTGTAGGCATCCTAGTTGTCACCACTTGTACAAGAGTATAACAAGTGTGATGCTTTGACTCTCATCTTTTCTGCAGTAAGTTCGGTAGCTCTGATTGCGTCTCTAAGTACGATGGGGGACAAGCGTACTGCTAAGTTAATTTAGGTATGGGCTAATAAGTTGTACTAGCTAATGGTGAACTGTATGTGTCTACATTGTATTCAATTTAGTCTCAGCCGTTGTAGAACCAGGGGTTCTAATTCTTCCTAAATTAGAGCAATTCAGATTGATGTGGCTCACTGAGAACCGAGTGTCCCTGATATTTTAGTTGGTGGGGATCTTTGAAACATCATGGTGCTATCTTCTTTTGTTGTTTGTAATTTTGTTGCACTTTGCGCACTTCTGTTGTTAGTGGGCACAGTTCTGCTGTGGAGTAGATCTTTGGTGGCGCCATGATAGCCTTACTGGTTTTGTCTCTAGAAGATGGCATTTGGGGAAGGAATAAAACTTTGACAACTTGAGAATTGAAGCACAAAACAACGGAAAAACGAGCAAAGAACACTGCAAAAACAAGCTTAAAGCATAATTAAAATAAGGTTTGATAGTTAAGAACACACAAAGCTACTAGACTAAAGTGCCAGGGATCCCCCTCTTAAGCCTTTTATAGTTGAGTCGACTACCATTGCAGCAAACAACGAGCAAAGAATACTGCAAAGACAAGCTCAAAGCATAGTAACAAAAAGGTTTGATAGTTAAGAACAACCCATAGCTACTAAAGTGCCAGGGATCCCCCTTTGAAGACATAGATCGAAGTTATCATCATATTGAGGCAATTAATTTCAAGCAACAGCTCTAACTACAATAAGCAGGTCAATCTCGTAGATGATTTGGTTAGTAGGTCAAGTTTTGCCTTGAAAAATCCTGCTCACAAAGGCAGTAGACGGCAGTGGTCGGGGATAAGTTTCTGAGATCACAAATGTGATTTTGTCTTTGGTGATGATGGATGAACTATAGAAATCAATTTCAGGTAGCACATTGCAATTGGTTCCTTTGCTGGATAGGGTGCCAAACAGTTTGAGCATAAGGGCAGGCAAGAGATGCAAAGAGCTAGCTCAATTGCTGGAATCAAATACCCCGTTGAGTACCGTAGCCATCTTTAGGAAGGACACCCTGAGGCATAAATCTATCTTCACTCCTTAGTCCCTGCAGTTTAGAGAAAAACCGGAGTGAAAGCACATTTGAAAACCTGTCTTTTATCCAAACAATGTTAGACCAGTGAACTTTTAGTGACTGAACTTGCTGCTTCGAGTTGTATCCTTAAGGCACTATCATATTTGGAAGTAAGCCAGGAGGAATAAGGATACATGACGTCTTAGTTGAGAAGACACATAAGGATGCCAATTCCATGAGCTGCCGTTCATGAGACTTACAACCTTAGCATCTTCATGTCTAACTGAATCACATGCTACCCCATCTCCTTAATTCAACTTCCAAGCAAGTATTGAATCATTGGTTAGGTCTCTGGGAATGGTACTGCCAAGAGGCAGTTCCCAATATGTAATAAATACTTCAAATCTACTTCTTGCATGCGGATCCTTGTAGATAATTTGATGTTTGTATCACATCCGTAAAAGAATCTTCCTCCAGAGCAAACTTTTTGAAAAGTTTTTTGCTGTGCAAATACTTCAAATCTACTTCTTGCATGCGGATCCTTGTAGATAATTTGATGTTTGTATCACATCCGTAAAAGAATTTTTCTCCAGAGCAAACTTTTTGAAAAGTTTTTTGCTGTGCACTAAGAGATATTTATATTATCGGCCATGAAAGCAGCATTTATTTGGGTGCTCATTTCCATTACATGCTGCTATTGTGAAGCCAATAGGACTGGATCTTCTGGCTGATCTTAGTGGTATCAAGTAACTTACCCTTGGTCTGATAATTTTAAAGACACCTCAACTGCGCTAAAAGTGTTAACTTTTTATCTAAATGAATAGGAGGATTGAAGTGAAGCCATCTGGAGACTTTCTATAACTGTTTATCAAAATTCATACAAGTGAAGAGCGAGATCAGCCCAAATACGAGTTCCTCTTACCGCTAATGCATGTAGTTGGCCTTTTCTGGTAGTACTTACGTAATGCGCCTTTTGTTATCTGGGAAATTTTTCCAAAGTGCCCTGCCCCATCAATTTGTACTTTCCGTTGCCTAAATTCATACCAAATCAATACTGGTCATAGTTCACAATTTGCTATATACACGACTCAATAAGACGATTTCATGGCCAAAACTCTTTTTTGGGAATCAGTCTACCTCTTTTCCAAAGTGCTCTGCCCCATCAATTTGTACTTTCCGTTGCCTAAATTCATACCAAATCAATACTGGTCATAGTTCACAATTTGCTATATACACGACTCAATAAGACGATTTTCATGGCCGACTCTTTTCGGGAATCAGTCTACCTCTTTGGCAAGTGATTAAATCGCTCGTTAGAATTGACATCATTCATTATGTTATGTTTGTGATGAAGCATTTGCTTTGGCAGGCAAATTACATCATACATGGCATCCTTGGTGAAATCTCTAGAGGAACTTGGCTATGCGGATGGCAAGACCCTCTTCGGAGCACCATATGATTTTCGGTATGGCCTAGCAGCAGCAGGTCACCCATCCCATACTGGTACCAAGTACCTCGAAGATCTAAGAGCCCTGATAGAAGATGCAAGCGCTAGCAACGGAGGGAAGCCAGTAATACTTCTCTCCCACAGCTTAGGAGGCCTATTTGCCCTCCAGCTCCTCAACCGAAACGCGCCCTCTTGGCGCCAAAAATACATCAAACACTTTGTTGCACTGTCCGCACCATGGGGTGGCACGGTCCAAGAAATGCTCACTTTTGCGTCGGGATATTCAGTAGGCGTGCCCCTAGTTGATCCGTTGCTAGTACGAGAAGAGCAAAGGAGTTCCGAAAGCAACTTATGGCTCATGCCCTCACCTAAACTCTTTGGTCGCGACAAGCCTCTCGTCGTGACACCAAATGCAACATATTCAGCATACGACACCGCGCAGTTTCTTGACGACATTGGTTTTCCTCAAGGTGTTGGTCCTTATAAATCGCGTACTCTGCCGTTGATAGAAGAATTAGTAGTACCAGAAGTGCCAGTAACGTGTATAATCGGGAGCGGTGTCAAGACACCGGAGACCTTGATTTACGGAGACGGCGGATTTGATGAGCAACCAGAGGTTGTTTATGGAGATGGGGATGGTACGGTGAACATGGAGAGCTTGCTAGCGCTTGATGCAAAATGGGGTGACGAGAGAAACCAAACCCTCAAGATTATAAATGTTAATGGGGTTTCTCATACGTCCATACTCACAGATGATACTGCACTCACTGAAATCTTTGGAGAAATATCTTGTATTAATTCTCAGGTTATGAGCTCAGTTGCTTAGAAGACAAATTCTATGAATTCTCGTCTTTTGGCAAGAGAAACGCTGACTGATGCTTGAGTAGCTAGACCAAGCATGTAATTTGGTGAAGCACCAACTGGTTAATGTACAAGGGCGGATTCAAGATGTCAGTTCGAGAGGAGCCAAAATTTACACGTAGTAGTCGCTCTTTGATTGCACGAGATGTGCAAAAAGAATTATATGTCTATGTACATAATCCTAGCATCACATCGATATTGATGTTATATCATTTGCGTGCAATTATGCATTTGAGTATTTTCACAATAGTTTAGAAATAATTCAACTAAATGCTACTCATAGATAGCACTTGTGAGTATATGGTTTGTACGCATGTGAAAAATATATATTTGAAATTGAGTAGCGAGAAAAAGTATTAGTCAAATTTAGAGTTGTGTACGCAAAATAAAAAGAATAATCTAGTGAAACTTGGAACTAAAATTACAAAATCACGGGTCTCTGTAAAGTGTAAAGTTGTAAGACCATGTATGTGGGTTGATGCCTGCAAGAAGGTCAAGGAAGTTGGTCTAATGAGGCTAATATGAAATATTTAATAATGGGGGCATTATCCAAAATATGTGGAAGTACCACGTAATTTCATATAGTCATATAGGAAAGTGATAAATTCATTTCAAAGCTTAATTTCTTTCAAACTCCAAATGTTTTTCAAATTTCAATGGCACTTATTAATAACGTAATTCTAATCTTTAAAGACAAAAATAAAGTAAAAGTGGTCAAATCTCAAAATATATACTAAGAAATTTGAGTCATGTTTTAACCAAATGTCATGTTGGAAACATAAGAGATTTTGAGTCACATATATGGGAGGGACTGTGTGTGTGTGTGGGGGGGGGGGGGGGGGGTGGAGGTGTTCCCCCTTGCCCCACAATTGGTCCGCCACTGTTAACGTGTGTTGAAAATTAAGGGAATTGGTACTTGCAACCAGAGAAACTCTCATGCACATAACATAACATTGTAAATATGTGAAGCTCTGAACTGCAGTTGCAGAATAATCCGGTTCGAGTGGAGTTTCCAGCTTAAAACTTCGCATCCGCTATCACCCCAAAACCCAATATATCAATGACGATCCCTGTATGAAAGCTCTCACCTGCTCTCGCTCTTACCTACACTCCGTGCAACTATTGCCTGAACTACAGTACTAGTTTTTTTGGACTATATTTTGTGGAATGTGATGGCCAGAGTTTATAACTCATTCCAAGGAGCTGGAGTATATTTGAATGCATAAGGTCGAATAAGATATTCATATGCTTTTTTAGACAAAAATTCAAGCGAGGGCCATTCAACTTATGGGTCAGTCAGCATTATTATAATCGTGTCAGTACTCAGTAGGCAGAGAAGCATGCATGTGGAGGGGCAAAAAAAATGCTGATTGGCATGCATTTCAGACCACCAAACGCTTAACCATCTTGTCCTGAAGATAATGTGTTGTTGACTAGAAAAATTGCCTCCCACCATAAACATAAAGGGGATGGTGGCCTTTAGTTTGCTTAGTTGAACCAACTATCATCAATAATTTCAAGGGACACCGAACTACTTGTATAAGTGAAGAGCCACCCAATGCTAGTCACGGTCCTCAACTGCATAAGCTTAGCTAAGGAGTTGTTACATGTGATGGTCAATAAGAATCAAACCTTTCATCAACTGTCCACCTGCTTTCCCACGATATGATATTAGCTTTTATACAAGGAACTGTACAATTTATTAGAGCACGTGATATAACTTTATAGAATTGTAACCACCATAAAGACATGCATACTTTGGTTCCCAATTTGTACTTTAAATTTTCAAAATAGAAGTTCATCCGCTATATATTTTATACCATCAAGAAGGGTTAGTTACACCAAGGTTTTCGATGTTGAGATGAAATAACATGCGTGTCCATTAGTTAGATAAATAACACTAATCACGAAGTATATAAGGTTTGAACGAAATGACTATATTGCCCAATAAATGACCTGACATCCTTTTTATCTCTGAGAACCGGCCACCATTGCCTCCACCTGCTCATGGCGCCACCATGGCTGCACCACAACCAACATCATCAACCACCACGCACCACCACCATGTACTCCATGACCAACCACCATGGCACCACAACTGTACCACCCAACACCACTAACCAACACACGCTCACCACGGCCACTGCCACCGCCACCTCTACACAGCAGCCTACCACCAACTTCAACCCCACATCACGCCGTGGCTGCCACAACCTAGATCTCCTTGCTGCTGCTGTTGCCCCACATCACAGCCTCATTCTCGCGACCTATAAATCTCCCACCACCCCCATCGTCCCACCATTGCATCAACCATATATAATCTGGTGGCAAGTGTTGTGGTGCGGTCATGGGGGTGTGGTGATAAAACATCGCTGGGGAAGGAATTATGACAGATGATTGGTGGTATTTGGGATGACATAGAAGTGATGTCGTGGCGGTGATCGGTGGTTGGAGTTGAAAAGGAAAAAGTAGGGGGGGTTAATGAATTAGGGTTGGTGTTGGAGTTGAAGAGGGGGGAAACAAAAAGCGAGGTGAGAAAGAAAGAGAGTAGGGATTAAGGTCTCAGACTTAATTTTGAAATTATATACTGTATAAGGGTAGTATTGGCATTTGAAAAATACATATTGATGACATCAGCAAAAAATACTTTTTAAACAGGTCAATGACGGTGGACACAGCTGATAACTTTGCAAAAATTATTGATCACGATTTGTTACATTTTTAAACTTTTTGTCATTGATTGTAAGTTTACCATAAGCTCATGGAGACATAGGTGCAATCACCAAAAAAAAAATCTTTCTAATATTGTTGTATCAAGGTATGATATCCAAAATCTTTCTCTTCCTTTCCTTTGTGAAGGTTGGGTTTTGTTGAGGGGTAAATTTTTGTTATCTAAGTGGTAGTTGCATGAAGGTAGTTACAGCCCCTTGTATAGTGATAATTTTTTACCATTAAATTTAGTTAGTGACATGTATGCAAGCACTTTCAGCAACAATTCTCAACAGCTCCTTTTTAGCGTCATTAAATAAAGATATTAAAATTATTTCATAATTATTTATCATTATACAGGAAGTTCTAACTATCTTCTTACAACTCTGACAAGAAACTCTCCTTTATTAGGAGGGGAGACTGATCCATTGAATAGTTCATGATGAAACCAATAAAACAACCCTAGAGGGGGGTGAATAGGGTTTTTGAAATATAATGAGGAATTTAAACTAAGAAACAATCATGAAACTCAATCAAACCAAGTAATACTTCAATGAAGATGCTAACTAAACAATCTCAAGCAATTGTAGAGCAATAAGTAAAGAGATTGAGTTAGAGATACTTGACAAGGAGATTTAAATGGTTCGGCTTGAACTACCCTCAAGCCTACATCCACCTCTTCAAGGAAGTCCCTTGCAAGAGCACTAGAATCCACTAGCAACAATCTTCTTCCGGGTCAAGATCAAAACCCTTACAACACTTGGTGATATCCCCACACCAAGCACAAGCCTTGAATCCACAAAGCTCACCCAAGACTTGACAAACCCAAGCCTTGATCACAATCCTTTTACAAAGATCAAATGTGTACAAAGAAACCCTCTTGAAAGGAAATGAGTACAAATGAAGCTCTAGTACAATAGAGAGATGAGAGAATTGATGACTTGAAGAATGCTCACTCTCAATCAAAGAATTGCTCACAAAGATGCTCTCTTTAATGATGTAAAATCATGAAGATGAAGAGAGAAAAGTTTAATCTATGAGCCTTGATGTTTCTCTAATGAATGGAGGCTTAGAATGTGGTTTCCATGGTGTATGATGAAGCCCCAAATCATTTATATAGAGAGCAAATGAAATATAGCCGTTAGAGGCAAAATATAAAACTGCCATTGCAGTCGACTGTATTCCCAATGCAGTCGACTGTAATCCCTCTAAAATAGCCGTTGGAGTTTTGTCCTCGAAAATAGCCGTTGGAACTGAATTTTGACCAATGCAGTCGACTGCATTGGAATGCAGTCGACTGGATTCAAATACAGTCGACTGTATTACCCTACTGCCTATCAGCTGCCTCACGGAACCCCCTTTCCTATTTTGGGCATAACTTTCTCTAGAAAAATCGGATTGAGGTGCCGTTTTTTGCGTTGGAAAGCTAATGAAAAGTTTTATCAAGATATGAAAAGATTAGCACCAAAATAGTTTTTGAGAAAATCTGAGTGAGCTCCAAAGTTCACTCATTTTCAAGAACCACACTTGTGTGAAAGGTTATGAACTCACATGCAATGCACAAGGTGTCCTAAGGTCTTTTTAGGTCATAGTCATCAATCCAAGCATCAAACCAAGACTAGTTACATAATAGTAAAGATCAATTATAATCGATAGTAACTTAGCCGATGCATTCTTTGTTGCTCTTCGACATTGGACTTGATGAAG
This sequence comes from Escallonia herrerae, assembly GCA_033070095.1. Classification (NCBI taxonomy): domain Eukaryota; kingdom Viridiplantae; phylum Streptophyta; class Magnoliopsida; order Escalloniales; family Escalloniaceae; genus Escallonia; species Escallonia herrerae. The sequence goes on along the minus strand of JAVXUP010000347.1, from coordinate 425,664 downwards.
CTTCTATAGCATGTCCACTATAACTTTAAGCTTCTTTGGCTTTAATCCATCTATCCAACTTCTCAAATGTGTCTTCATGAGTGTGCATGTATATGCCTACTAAGAATACACTCAAAGCACACATTAGAACATAATCAATGTGTAGTTATCATCAAAACAAGATGTAAGCCTAGGTTATCCAACCATAGGGCTAACAATGAACCTCACCAAGTTCGAGCTCGGGCGCTCGTTAATAAATATATTTCGTGGAGGGAAAATTTGAGGAGGTTGCTTCAAATAGGGTTGTGGATAAAAAATAAAAATTGACCATTGCTCCGGTTAGTGGGTATATCGTTTTGTTGGGAAAGATTGAAATACCTTTGAGCAAAAACTTTGTGTATTCTATGTTTCCTTGTTTCTAGTACACTAAATGTCCCTGTTGTGACTCCAAATAAGATAAAAATCATACTCATGTTTGAGCTAGTTCTATAATTGTTGAAGCTTTTAGAGCAACTTTTTAACCTAAACAAGGTGCGATATTAAACTTTATCTTGAACCTCAATGTATTTATAATATTCATCCTTGTTGTGAGAGCAATGCACATTTGTTTATGCTAAGTTGAATAAGAATCTCTTTGGGACAACGGAGATCCTTCCTGAAACAAAAACATGATTCTTAAGAGCATAACTCAAATTAAATTCAGATCCCTTTTACAAAATCAATTTATATTCACCGAAACTTGACAATATAACCATCAACTTTTGAATGTAAAAGTAATAAATGTTCTTCTAAAAATTGGAGACATTTTGATAGTACTTATCTTGGTCAGATCTCCAAAAACTGTACATGCTCTTTTATTTCCGAGCTCTTGAGCTGATTTAAATACTTTAATATATTTGCAAGCACTTATTTACCTATTTTAAACTGGTTGGACCTTTCTCAAACTAATCCTTAACCAACTTTTTAATTCTTTAACAAATATAACTCAGATAGTAATGTTGCCATTATTTTAGGCAAATGTTACTATCAGATTTTCAAAACGTATATATAACAACAAGAAGAGTGTGAAAAGACGTACAAAAAAGTAATTACAAAAAATTTACTGTTAAAAAATCACATTTTACTTGTCTTTTTAACCGGCTCAATTTCACTTCAGCCGCTAAAATGACTATACATTTCAAATCTAGAAAAAAAAAGTTCAAATGACCTAAAAAGTTTATCTTATACATACTACTATATCACTTCTTTTTATATTAAATATTTTCTTTTCTTTTATTTGTGTAAAATAAAATATAGTCTGCAATATGTCACACCCACCTGTACTCTGCACCAAAGAATATTAGTCAAATCTCTACTTCCCACTTCCCACGGCCTCTTCATTAATTAAAGCAAATCCCAAGAGTTAAAAAATAATAATTCAGTAATTTGATATAAGAGCCAAACACCGGAGAGCAAAAGAGGCAGACCACACGCTTGGCGCCGCACGTGCCAGTGTTTCCCGTCCCCTAAAGCAAAGTAAATTGCATGATAAAGTGGTCAAACCCCAAGACCCAGATTGGCCAAATCGAGGCACACCATGTGTACAGTCCCAGTCTTCAATCGTACTGGTCAAACCCAGCTGTGTGCTTGCCAACTTTATCAAAGCCCCAAGCCCTCTGGTGGACCCTATCACACGAGCCTCTAGCTGGCAGCTTTCCTCTTCTTTAATTTCATGTTTCTATGTCCCTTTATCCTCACTAATACTAATAATAATTTATACAAATTATACCAATGTCTATAAGATTTGGAGATAATTACAGACAAAGATAATAATTTAAATAAATTATACCTATGTCTGTTTACCAAACATAATCTAAAAAATCCTAACGGTTTTAATAAAAAGACGTTATTGCCCCTAAGTTTAAACCTTATTTTTTTTCAATACCATTACTTCATCTAAAATAGAAAATCAAACTTGGTTTGGGGGTGTGGGGTGGGGGGGGGGGGACTTCATTGCCTCACCACCATCTTCAATTTCTCCACCACCACCACCACGCCGCTGCACCCCCACGCTTTCATCACGAGCCACTTCCGCGATCACCACCATGGCACCTTTGCAATCAAATAATTGAGCACCACCAGCGAGGGAGCCTGCCAAAGACATCCCGACGTTCATCAAACACCATGGCTGTTTCATCGAACACATCCACACCATCTGAGCAAAGGTTAGTGGTCCTTGTCACAGGCAACCGGCAAGACATCCAGGCATTTTCTCTCCTTTCAGATCTAAAACAGCCACTGCCGTCACTCCCCTAACGTTGCTCCTCTTAACTCCCTTCACCCAGTCATGGCCCTTCTCTCACTCCCTGCCCCTTAAAAATCCTACTCAGTCGACAGGATTAATCCACCGCCTGTGGCGTACCGCCAAACCCCAATCTCCAATGCTGAAATCCTACGCCGACGGCCACCCTGCACTGCGATGTGCAAAGGCCACAGCACCCCTTTCATCGCGAGTCGGCACCACTGGTTGCCTTCTTGCGATATGGCCACCACTTCGCTAATTTCAGATTGGAGAAGAAGTTTGGAGAGAGAAACCCTAATTTGAAATTTTGGGTTTTGAACCCCAAGTTTAAGGTTTCAAAACCCTAAATCTTCCTAATTTCAGGGTTTGAAAAGCCTAAATTTTAAATTAGGGTTTCAAAATCCTAATTTTAAAAATTAGGGGTTTGATATCCTAATTGAAAATTATAAAAATTATTCACGATAGACTGTACAAGGGCAGTATTGTCATTTTAAAAATACGTAATGATGAAAATTACACTTGTTGGATGGAACCCTGACGGATGGATATAAGTGTTATTTTTTTAACGTGTTTGGTCATTGTATGTTACATTTTCAAACTCAGTGTCCTTAACTATAATTACCCCCTAACCTCAAGAACACTACTGCAATTAGCCCTAATAATTTACTTATCACACACACCCATCTGTTCATCAACATGTTCGGCTCGTTTATTAAACGAGACTTTAACTCTCGCCCCATCTTTTGGTAAACGAGCCAAGGCTTGTTGTGGATGGCTTAATTCATGTATTGTTAGGAATCAACGCCACGCTTAACTAAATTTAGAAGCTCGTTCTCACAGTTCTGAAAACGGGTATCAGAAATTAATAGAGACGCATCACGACTATTTGACAAAAACGTAAATAGAGGTTATGATGAATTTTAGTTACTACTTCCTTTACCATTCGTACTCACGTGATGAAAAGAATAATAGCGTACTTAGAGAACAACATTTGCACCCGAAAAAAGGCATAGATATAAAGGTGTGTTTGGATGAGATATCGCAGCCGAGAGTTTCACCTTGGTTGAAGGTGTGTTTGGATTTAAAAGCACTTTAGATGAAATTTATTCTTTGACAAGTGCAAAACTGAGTTTGTGAAACTTGAAAGAGCGATTTGGAGTTCTGAAAGTCTCAGTTAAAATAAATTACTTTAAATTAATATTTTTTTATCAAATCTTTAAAAAGATAAGTGTGTTTGAAAATTCTTTCATTCAAACATACCAACTTTGTCCTTTTTGAACAAAACGTTTTTGAACAAATTATTTTCAGATAAAATTGATGGCAAACGAACAATCGTGACCCCCTGGACTACGGCGTACGCTGTTCTGTTGACCATCTGACCAAAAACCCTGACGTTGCGTCTCTGCTATTTTTCATTATCCGTGACTTTCACGGCTCCCTTCCAAATAAAGTAAAATTTTATTACACCATTTTCAAGAAACAAAATTCACTTCCCAAAGTTACTACAAAAAAATCAATTAAATAACTCAAGAAAGGAAAAACCGGAAATCTCGGTCACCCTGCTCTGGTTTATCACTGCACGTGTGGTGAGGACAGCCACCAGACAGCAAATTACCTGCTATAGCCCGCACCACGCAGGCTAATATTCACGAAGTAGATAAATTAGATTACATACTTTTTTTCATTTTATTAAATTTTTTTACTTACCGTAATAGATCCTTACATTACCTTACAGACTTTAGTACATATAAATTTAAATTAAATATACATAATACCAAAACTAAGTATATAAGTCAAGCTAAAATAGATGTAATTAGTAATGTCAATGTTTGCATCTACCTAAATGTTTTATGAATATTTAAAAAGTAGAGAGGAAATGAAGGATATAAAAAAAAGAAAGGGAAAAAAGAGACAAATGTTCAAGAGAGTTGAGAGCTGTTGAGCGTTCATAAAGTCAGGCAAAGTAAATTTAACTGAGAATCAAACTCTTGAGCTTGACCAAGCATAATAAGCCTTCAGTTATCGGGCCTCTATTAATTACTTTGACCGTGAGCAAGACAAACTTGCAAAAAAAATTATAAAAAGTGTCGTAATGCAATGGAGAAAAGAAATGCGAGAATAACAAATATTTAATGCTATTCTTTTGAATACAATTGCACTTTGTCGTGACACATGACCTGCTATAGCCCGTACTAGCCCGGTCAACAATCAACATTCACATATTAAAAAAGGAGGACTAAAATAATGAAAATAAGTTTTGTGGGGTTTTCAGCTCCTGCCCAAAAGGGAAGCAGAAGAAGAGGAGGGTCTCACATTACAGAGAGGGAGCTTTTTCTTCTTCTCTCTCTCCTCTCCCTTTCTCTCTAAAATAAAACTTGGTATGTCTTTTGAGTCCACTCACACTCCCACATCAAATTGACCTAAATCTTGTTGTAATTTGTCGAATTTCCTTCCAATTTTTGAGTGAAATTGTAGTGTGATCACACTGTACATTTTGTTATCATTTCTTTGATTACCCACTCTTGATTGCTTCTTTTTGATATTCTCTGATCTGGGTTTGAATCATTTCAGTCTTTTTGAGCTTCAAGAGCAAGCTTTGAAGTGAACTTTTTGGGTATTAGGGAAGAAGATTGCTACCCATCATGTCATTTGATCATGATGATGGTGGTGGTATGAGTGAAAATGAAAAATACTGCTCTTTTGACCATAGAAAAAAGAGATCAGATAAAGCACACCCAAAAGAAACTCATGAAGAAAAGATGTCCCCTTTGATGTGTATTCTTGAATCTTGATTGCAATGGTCAATGATAGAGATATATAGAGACTAGAGAGAGAGAGAAACAGATAGAGATAAAAGAGTGTAAAACTCTTTTCTATCCTCTTTTTTCATCCACACGCTTCAAGTTTGGTTCTTTTAGATGTGATGTGTCGTCAAGAAGACTAGTTATTTGCACAAAGGGTATTTGTGTTTCTAGGGTTTTGTCAGGTTTTTCACCAGGTGCGTGTGAAAATGCCGATGTATCAGCCATCTGGTAGGAGGAGAGATGTGGATGTGAGATTTGAAGTGGGCAGTGGTGGGCAGGTGTTGGATCTGGAAACTGCTGTGAAAGATGGGATTTTGGGTGGTGGTGATGGGTTGCTCTGCCCCGGTGCTGCCGCCGTCCCCACCGGGGAGAAATTGGATCTGAAGAAGATGATTACGGAGCTCGAGTCCATCGAGGTCCCTTCGGTCTTCATTTGCCCGATTTCCTTGGAACCAATGCAAGATCCTGTGACCCTTTGCACGGGGCAGACCTACGAGAGGTCCAACATTCTCAAATGGTTCTCCTTGGGGCACTTCACTTGCCCCACTACAATGCAAGAGCTTTGGGATGATTCTGTCACGCCAAACACCACCCTTTACCATTTGATTTACAGCTGGTTCTCGCAGAAGTATGTGGCGATGAAGAAGAGGTCAGAAGATGTGCAAGGGAGGGCTTTGGAGATGCTGGAGAAATTGAAGAAGGTCAAAGGTCAAGCCAGGATTCAAACACTGAAGGAGCTGAGACTAGTTGTCACCGCCCATGATTCAGCCAAGAAAACAGTGGTGGATAACAATGGGGTAAGTTTCATCTCTTCTTTACTGGGTCCTTTTACGATGCATGCAGTTGGGTCTGAGGCGATTGGGATTTTGGTTAATTTGGAACTGAATATTGATGCTAGAACTAATTTGATGCAACCCACAAAGATTTCTTTACTGGTGGACATATTGAATGAGGGGTCAATTGATACGAAAATCAATTGCACAAAGTTGATCGAGATGTTAATGGAGGGGAAGGATTCTGGGGCAGAATTTGTCTCAAGTTTGAGTCTTCTGGTTGGGGTAATGAGGTTAGTGAAGGACAGGAGACATGCAAATGGGGTATTAGCCGGACTCGGATTGTTAAAGAAGATCTGTTCACATGAACCAGTGAGGAGCTCAGTTGTGAGTATAGGGGTTGTTCCTCAATTGGTTGATATGTTACCCAATTTAAATGCAGAGTGCCTAGAGTTAGCCCTTTACATCCTTGAAGTTCTGTCCACCCTACCAGAGGGAAGATTGGCTTTAAAGGATTGCCCTAGCACTATTCCCAACGTTGTCAAGTTGTTGATGAAGGTTTCAGAGAGTTGTACTCAGTTTGCTTTGTCGATTTTGTGGGCAATTTGCAAGCTAGCGCCAGAAGAATGCTCGGCGCTTGCTGTTGATGCAGGTCTAGCAGCAAAGCTCCTCCTTGTAATTCAGAGTGGTTGCAATCCGGTCTTAAAGCAACGGTCATCTGAGTTGCTGAAACTCTGTAGTCTGAATTACACGGCTACCATCTTCATTTCCAAGTGTAAACTCACAAGAACAATACATTGAAGGGAAGTGTAGAATTGTTCATATATACCGAGTCATTTTCCTTCTGCCTCGAAAAAATTGGAGCTGTAGAGCTTGCTGATCCGAGACGGTTGGAAAGAAAGTGAAACGGGTTCGAAGAGGTACCGTTTCTTAATGTCCTGTGCATATCAAAGAATTTTGGTTTATTGTTGGTTCACGCGAAAACAAAATCATAATGTGGATGGCTATGTGTTCCAATAAATGGCAAGTCTGTAATCCAATTTGGTCCCTATCTCACTGTTTTGGTGCCGTTCAAATTCATGCGAGCGCAATTGGCCTAATCCTTTGAATATTGTTGGGTTGAGTTGGGATGTGATTCAAGTGAACACTGGTGAATGGATATGAGGGAGTGGATAGGACTGTGGCAGTTTGGGATTACAATCACAATTGTTGTTCTAGTTGAATTATTGGCTTCCCTGTTCCGTCTGTCCAAATCTTCCCCCATGGGGTCAACCTAATTCAGTTTTGTTCATTTGTCAGGGGGATGTTTCCCTTCGAGTCCCACCATTGTAGAGTTTTTGACCTTTCAACATTATTAGTTGATCTGTACAATGAATTTCCGTTCTTCATTTACTTGATGGTTACATACTTGCACACTTTGTTTTAACGTACTGAACTGGTAGCCGTTCTGCTGATATCTCCTCTTTATCGTTCTAATTCTGGCGGATGCCCCTCGGGTCGCCATTATGATGATGCCTTCACCTGCTTTATTTTGTACTGTTTTTCTGCCATTACGATCTTTTCTATTTGTGTTCTCAGTACTTGCCGAAGAAAAAAAATAAAGGAAATAAAGTTGGCGTTTTCTCAGTTGTATGAGCTAATTGTTTTTCTCTGGAATTTTGGATATTGTGAGTTGCGAGCAGAAAGAGCGGAGAGTGGGTGAACAGAGACCGTCATCTCTGTTTGGTGATGACCATTGAGGCCAAAAGTGATTATGGGGTACAATTGCTGTTATCTGGAAAGTGCTGATGACGGGAAAAGCTTGTCAGCTGTCACCCTCACTCAAAACTGCTCAACTCAAGCTTTCTTCATCCAGGACTAGGAACGACAAATTGAAAGTTGAATGGGAACCTTCACTGACAGAACAGCTCTTCTAATTTTACCCATTCAAAGCCATTACTCAGCATCATTTACACTATAGCTCCTATGTACCTCAGATAATTGAGATTAGATGATAACATGCAAATGCCACCGAAAGCTAGGATTCTAAATGAACCAAGTAGGCCTCCGGCTTGATACAGCAAGGGCGCGAGGCTTCTGCACGTTTTAGGCATATAGTCACATGGAGCCAATATGTCAAAATCCAGTAGTCTTGCTCTGTAGTCTCACGCACATCTGTGTCTCAAAATATTTTGTACCAAAAAGATTATGAACGCAACTTATTTACAATGTTCGCGAAGAGACTTTTTTCGCGTTCCGAATTCTAGTCGCAACAGCAGTTCTGACGTGTTGAAGTCATCGGAGTATTTCCCTCTAGAAGGGGACTGCTACAAAGACAGTGACAATTCGGTGGCTGGGTCATGGTTGCGTTCCTGAGTTGGAGTTGTTAAATGGACACTTTGCCTGCTGCAGTTTCTTCTTGCGAGTGAGTGCTAGTTAGTGTTTGCTGTTCCAAGGCCATTACTTTGAGTTGAACTTTCCACGGTTTATACACAGAATGGACGACCACGTTCTCTCCATGGGACCAGGGAGAAAAGGAAAAAGATAACTAAAGGAGGGTTGAAAAGAGCACCAGACACTGCCTTACCTTAAAAGGAGAGTGGGCAACTAGTGTTTGTTGTCATTGGCAATTTTAGGATCTTTGACTGAGACCAAGTGGCCAGTGTATCTGTGAGGATTTCAAGGATGTCACTAAGCTTAGAGATGAAGCCACTCAATCAAAGCTTTTGTTGCATTAAAATTCAAAAGTTTTGGGGTGACATTTGGAATCCATCTTTCTTTTGGGTACTAGGAACTAGTCTTACTAGAAACGTTGTGAAGCACGATCGCTAAGTAGACATTGACATAAAGTGAACAGGAGTATAGGTGAACCCAACTTTCATCTTTTGTTATTATTTCCAAAATAGCTATGTAAAGAGTATGGTAGATTGTTCCGTTAGTACACAACGGTTCTTGATAGTATGAGACCATAAAAAAAAAATTAGTTTTATAGACATTTTGTATGTTATCAAATGTAGTGTAGAATTTGACAGTTAATGTTTCTATCGCTTTATCTTAATCAAGAAAAAGAGGGTCAAAATTTTGTTTATGGAGCTCTTCAAATTTCTTTTACGGAGCCTTCTGAACATATTTTTCACGCATTTATATTTATATTTGGTATATGGACTTCTTAAATTGCGTTTCAAAGTTAACCTTGCCTGCTACTCAGATTGAAACACAAGGTTTGACAATTCTTAGCGTCAAAATTAAAGTCTTCATCTGATTCACGGAAAAATTTCGGTATAACAGTAATAGTGATAGCATGGTGTAACTAATGAATGAAATGAGAAAATAATAGAAACTTAATCCCTTATTATCTGGGTATCTATTCATCTCGTTAAATCTCACTCGTCTGTTATACCACGTCTTTTTTATAAGGTTACGCTAATAATTTTCTCATGATTCGCTTAATTTTAAAGGTAGAGTTTAGGCCTTAGCTACTAAATATCAAAGAGCATACTAAATTTGCACTTTTACTATTCCAAGTCTTTGTGGTCGCTGTTAAATGCTGGTGCACAGTAAACTTGAGTTACAAAATGAAAACAAATGGGTACTCATCATTAACCCGCCTCCTCATTCAAAGTCCAAATTGTAGGCATAAAATCATAACAACTTGTCACTTACATGAGATACTTTCACACCTACTCGTTCTCACTTTTGTCGAACTATTAATAGAAAGATATAAAAAATATTTTAAATTAAAATAAATATTACATGATTTAAAATAATTAATCTCAAAAGGGTACAAAATTTTGGTTATCTTGACGATCTGAAATTATATATAGATGTCCCTGTGATCCGGAATTCCGGATGGCTAGATGCTTCGAATGTGAACACGGTCATTTTCATTTCATGGGCAGCGGCGGCTAAGTTTTGTTATCGGTACACATAATTGAACTTCATCGTCTAAAACTAGGCTCATGTTTAGGCTTTGTCTAGTTTGACGCAAGATCCGAGGAAGACATAAAACGGCTGCTCTGCTTCACGTGGAGCTAAAGCTATAGATTGCTGTGGGCATTATTTGTAATAATAATACGTATATAATTTGAGTTCTATGTTTATGCATGTGATGGACAGAAAGCAGCTTTTGCTGATGAAGTTTTTTGACTTTCAAATCACCCAGCCCAAAAAAAAAAATAGAAAAAGAAAAAAAGTTGACTAACATTAGAAAATGAAATACCACATGTGATACGGTTTATTTTGTCAAATCTTTGTAGAGTTTTTCATAATCCGAATTTTGTGATACAGATAAACTTTTTGTACTATCCTTGAGACCCAACTAGCCGCTCTTCCAAAGAACTAATATATATATATATATATATTACGTCTTGAATTTTGACTAATAACACCTTAAAAGTACTTAAATATAACAAAATCAAATCTGACAAATGTAGACATAAGAAATATTAACTATTTTTTCTCTTTACGGAACATATAAAACTTAAAATTATTTTTGATATATCAAGATAAGAGGATAGTTAAAAAAATTAGTTTTAATTATATAACCTCAAACTCTTTTATAAGTCACATTCTCTAATAGACGCAAAAAAATAAAAAAATAAAAACCTAATATGACTAAATTTTCAAAAGTACTTTAAGATATAAAAATAGCAAGCTATTCTACAAATTAATTTTTAACCAAGTAACCTCACATTCTAAAGGTTAATCTCATCAACTAATTAAGTTATTAGGATTTAATTTGATTACTAAAGTTTAAATAAATTATAATCATTTAAGCATATTATCTAATATAAACTTAATTAACCATTTACAGTCTATTTGACAATAAGCATAATCATCATTATATGATTATCTATCTCAATCTTTTGACAAACTTTGTATCAACATTTTCTGATGTTAGTCAACATCGAGAAACTCGTTAAAGATAATCTTAATACGAAGTCAATTTTACTACCATGGTAAAGAGAGTTCATCTCGACACTCCCCTCAGATTCTCGCTCAACTAGAGGTCTGTGCAAAATATGAAGGACCTCCTTAACCGTGTCGAAAAATATCTTTGCATGCAAAGAAGTATTTGCCACGCATAAATGTCAAGATCAATAGGATTCCCCCTTCGACAAAGGCGGCAAGACAACAAAATAGCACATCTATGCGAAGTCCATGGCACTCTAACCATTTCACTCGAGCAAATCCTAAACAAGATCAAGAATCAAGATATCCTCCGTTGGCTAGGTTCGACATGCTCCCCTTCTGAGACGCTTTATTGATAAATTCTGGACTACCGAAATAACTTGTGAGGGGAGGCGGTTTTAACTGCAAATCATATACTTACTAAAGTACCCCACAAGAAGTTGCAAAAGACACCTTATGAGCTATGGAAATGACGTCCTCATTCCTTCAAATATCTTAAAGTATGGGGGTGTCTAGCAAAGGTAGCTATCCCAGGTCTGTGCAAAATATGAAGGACCTCCTTAACCGTGTCGAAAAATATCTTTGCATGCAAAGAAGTATTTGCCACGCATAAATGTCAAGATCAATAGGATTCCCCCTTCGACAAAGGCGGCAAGACAACAAAATAGCACATCTATGCGAAGTCCATGGCACTCTAACCATTTCACTCGAGCAAATCCTAAACAAGATCAAGAATCAAGATATCCTCCGTTGGCTAGGTTCGACATGCTCCCCTTCTGAGACGCTTTATTGATAAATTCTGGACTACCGAAATAACTTGTGAGGGGAGGCGGTTTTAACTGCAAATCATATACTTACTAAAGTACCCCACAAGAAGTTGCAAAAGACACCTTATGAGCTATGGAAATGACGTCCTCATTCCTTCAAATATCTTAAAGTATGGGGGTGTCTAGCAAAGGTAGCTATCCCACTACCTAAAATGGTCAAAATAGGACCTAAAACAGTTGATGGAATTTTCATTGGATATGCAAACCATAGCTCGACATATCGGTTCTTAGTGCATAGATCTGAAGTTGATTATATACACGTCAACACCCTAATGGAAACAAGAAATGCACATTTCTTTGAAGATATATTTCCTTGTTATAAAGTTGCACAAGAATGGACTTCCTTAGAAAGAACTAATGTGGACCAAGAACTCTCACAAGAGGAAGATGAGCCAAGACGTAGCAAGAGAGCTAGAACGTTTACATCTTTTGGTCCTGATTTTCTAACATATTTGTTAGAAAATGAGCCTCGTACCTACAGTAAAGCAATGTCAACTCCTGACTCTCCCCATTAGAAAGAGGTTATTAACAGTGAAATAGAATCCATCATGCAAAATTATACTTGGGAACTAGTGGATCTTCCTCCTGAAAATAAACCATTAGGGTGTAAATGGATTTTCAAGAGAAAGATGAAAACTGATGGAACAATCGAAAAATATAAGGCCAGGTTGGTTCTCAAGGGATATAGACAAAAGGAAGGCCTTGATTATTTCGATACATATTCACCAGTTACTAGAATAACATCCATCCGAATATTGATAACTATTACAACTATTAATAATCTCGAGATACACCAAATGGATGTGAAGACAGCCTTCTTAAATGGAGATCTAAATGAAGAGATCTATATGGAGCAACCCGAGGGGTTTGTAGCTCCTGGTCCTAAGAGGAAGGTGTGCAAGCTCGTTAAGTCACTTTATGGACTTAAACAGGCTCCTAAACAATGGCATGAAAAGTTTGATAAAGTCATGATTGAAAATAACTTTAGAATCAACGAATGTGATAAATGTGTCTACGTTAAAGGCACAGAAAAAGGATATGTCATTGTTTGTCTTTATGTGGATGACATGCTCATTATCGGGAGTAATAATGAATTCATTAAGGTTACAAAGAAAATGTTGACCAGTAAATTTGATATGAAAGATATGGGTGTGGTTGATATTATACTTGGTATGAAAATTATCAAAACATCAAATGGACTAGTCTTGTCACAATCTCACTATATTGAGAAAGTGCTAGACAAATTTAAAAGTTATGATGATAGTCCGGCGAAGACACCACTAGATGTAAATTTATATCTAACAAAGAATACTGGTGAAAGAATATCGCAATTAGAGTATTCACGTATAATTAGTAGCTTAACGTACATCATAAATTGCACGAGACCCGATATAGCATATGCGATCAGTAAACTTAGCAGATATACTAGAAATCGGGGAAAGAATCATTGGATAGCTATTATAAGAGTCTTAAGGTACTTAAAATATACCTTAAATTATGGGCTGCATTACACAAGATATCCAGCTGTATTAGAAGGATACAAGTGATACCAACTGCATATCAGATTCTAATGAAACAAAGTCCACAAGTGGAATATTTGTTTACATTAGGAGGAGCAGCTATTTCTTGAAAATCCTCTAAACAGACATGTATTGCCAAATCCACTATGTAATCTGAATTCATTGCTTTAGATAAAGCAGGAGAAGAAGCGGAGTGGCTTCGTAATTTCTTGGAGGATATTTCAAATTGGCCTAAGCCTGTGCCACCAATTTGCATACATTGTGATAGCCAATCTGCAATTGGAAGAGCACAAAGCAGTATGTATAACGGTAAGTTTAGATACATACATCGCAGACACAATACCGTTAAACAATTACTTTCTAGTGGAATTATTTCTATTGACTATGTGAAATCAAGGGATAATATTGCGGATCCGTTAACGAAAGCTTTGACTAGAGAGAAGTAAGTACGTCATCGAGGGGAATGGATTTTAAGTTTATGAACTAAAAAGTTGCCATAATGGAAACCCTACCTAGCTGACTGGAAATCCCAAAATCTACGTTCAAAGGAAAGACCGAATTATGTAAATGCGACTCAGACGGAGCACTGTGGGGGGTTAAAACCCTCATATCCATTCCTATTATGAGAAGACAGTGGCACCTACAAAAGGTTAGGTTAAGCTACGCTTTTAATGACTCTTATATCTTGGAAATCCAAGTGTGGGTGCAGTAGGAACCTCTTAATAATAAGTCACCTATATGAGTATGAAGTGGGCCGCTTCTATGAGAATTGTAAGGCTGAATTCTCAGAGAGTACTCATGAAAACTAGGAGTTGTTCAGGGCCAAAATGAACACAACAATGAGAACCTCAAAACAATGTTTGAGTGGTACTGTGTGAAGTTCTATTGTCTCGATTTACACTAAAGGTTGAACAGTTCAAGACTTCACGTTCACTGGTTTACCAGTAAATCCGATAGTTTTCACTAGGGAAGGTTCAAGGCCATCGGCTACTTATCCCGATGCAGTGTCGTTCTAAAGAACTCTTTCTAGTGTCAGTATTTCCTTGCGTATAATGATCAGTCAATTTTCTATTCATGTGGGGGATTGTTGGAATTGGGTTTTAAACCCATTGTGGAGAACCATCTTTGACTCAATTTTCAAATGGGTTCCAAACCATAATTTGGTTAGGAACAAAGTTATTTATGTCCATCTATTGGAGTAGATGATCATAATATATTCACAAGTTTAAAACAAATAAAGAGTAAAGAGAAAATTGAAGTTGAAGTTGGTGGTTCAACTTGAAGGGAAAAGAGAATTCCACATTGAAAAATAAAGCCAATGTTGTCTTCTTATAAGACTTAGCCTTGAGCTAAGGTTTGGGCCCCTTGGGGGTACCCAAGTTTTGTAAAGAGGGAGGACATAGGTTGACCCAAGGTCCACCATACACCTGCGCGCCGCCCGCCCGTCCCGGTCCGTGGCCGCTTGGGCTTGGGCCCATCAGACTTTATTCTTTTTGGGACAAAAACATTCTTAAGACTTATTCCGCACTTTGTGTTACATGTGTAGAAACAGTATTTTCACAACAGTGGTTTCAAAATTTTGTTTTCTTATTTGATTCTGTCAAACTTTTACTAGAATTATTTTCAGTTTCTGAATTTAATTTTAGTGTTACTAGAATCTATTTTCGTTATACTTTGTGATAGATTGGATTGCTTTTCGTTTAATAATTATTGTTATAATCTGTGAGAGATATAACAATGGCCAGTGAAACCATTCTGGAAAGTGGACCGGTTCAGCCCAACGTGCAACATGGTGGTGGGACTGTGTATGCGACACGTTCTGTAGCACCTGCTCATCGTTCCGTTGGACTTTGTGAAAGATCGAAAAAGTTCAACGGAAAGGATTTTAAAAGGTGGCAACAAAAAATGTTGTTCTATTTAAAGCATTCGGATTTCTTATGCCAGAACTATATCCTCAATGGATTGGACAATGCGTTGTATTAGTGTATAGTCCAACGATCAATGCGAAGCATTGTGGGAATCCTTGGAAAGGAAATACAAAACGGAAGATGCCAGCTTCAAGAAATTTGTAGTCGGCAAATTCCTTGATTTCAAGATTGTGGATTCCAAGACTGTGATTAGTCAAGTCCAAGAGTTTCAGCTAATTTTGCATGATATTCATGCGGAAAGGATGGTAATTGGAGAATCTTTTCAAGTGGCTGGGTTAATTGAAAAATTGCAACCTACTTGGAAAGATTTCAAGAACTATTTGAAGCAAAGCATATTTTCCAACACCTTTAGGATGCAACATGCTTCCTTTTGAATCTTATGATAACACTAATAATACAGGAGAGTACTTGGCTCGTTCTACCTCTTGCAAGAACATCCATCTAGTCCTTGACTAGATTATTTGTCATACGCCTTCGTTGTGACGTTGAAAGGCTCTACGCACGTCTAGTTCTAGCGAACTATTGTTGGACACAACTTGCCATAATCGTTCATCGACATTATCCTAACTATCTGCATCCATAAAAAAACTATTTGGCACTCTTCTGAAATGTGGAAGGCCCTAACGAAGGCCTGAAGTCATATTATTTATGCTTCAACATCGAGAAACTCGTTAAAGATAATCTTAATCCGAAGTCAATTTTGCTACCATGGTAAAGGGAGTTCATCTCGAAACTCCCCTCAGATTCTCTCTCAACTAGAGGTCTGTGCGAAATATGAAGGACCTCCTTAACCGTGTCAAAAAATATCTTTGCATGCAAAGAAGTATTTGCCACGCATAAATGTCAAGATCAATAGGATTCCCCCTTCGACGACGACGGCAAGCGACAACAAAAAATAGCACATTGATTCGAAGTCCTTGGAAAAATGGACCACTCTAACCATTTCACTCGAGCAAATCCTCAACAAGATCAAGAATCAAGATCTCCTCGGTTGGCTAGGTCCGACGTGCTCCCCTTCCGAGACGCGTTGTCGCCAATTTGATTGTCACTTCCTTAAGGATCATGGCCACCTCATAGAGGATTGCAAGGTATTCAGAGAAGAAATTGAGACCCTTATTGCTCGCAGATACCTCAAAGACTTTTGTCCACAATCTTGAAAAGGGAAATGGAAACAACTATTGCTGGAAAAATAATAAGCCGGAGGCTCAGGAAGATGCACCCAAGGATTCATTTTCGGTGATCAATACAATTCCAGGTACACTTTTTTCCAGAGGTGCTTCACAAGAGCTCGCAAATCATGCGTGCACCTAGTAAACATGACTCAAGGCCCTCCTAAGCGCTCTAAATATTCAATCAAAGATCATCGCGACAAAGAACAATGAAGGAAAGGCGAACCAGTGAGTTACTTGACACTATCCCCATCTTTCCAGGCTATAAAGACAAAGGCATCCTTATTGGCTCCACACTATTAGGCAAGCTTCGCCAGAAGGTCATCTCTTTTTGTGAAGCGACCGTGACACCTTTGCATCCGACCGCAGCAGACATGCCCATATTGACCCTAGCATCATATGCCATCGACTCAGCATATGCAGCCTGGTTCATACAAGAGATGGATCATCCATAATGGATGTTCAATGACGTCATGGTTCCAAAACCCCACATAAATGGCACATTTGCATAAACTTTAACTATCTTAACCCTCTCTCTTGCTTTGACATTGTGAATGACACTACTTCCGATCATGAATTATTAAGCTTCATGGATGCCCTTTTAGGCTACAATCAAATTCGGGTGCACGAAGACTACACCCCTAAAATGACCTTCATCATTGATCAACGACTATTGTATTACAAGGTCATTTCGATCGGATTGAAGAATGCTGGTGCCACTAGTCAGTGCATGGCTGGTAGGCAAGTTGTTCAAACTCCTCATAAGTAAGAATATGGAGGTCCATGTCAGCAATGTACTCGTTAAAAGCCTAAAGGCCCATATCACAATAAAAGACCTTCATTAGTGGTTTGACATCCTTCACGCCTACCCGCTAAGTATGCTTTCAGCATTCAGTCCGGTAAACTTTTAGGATTCCTCGTCTCCAAATACGGAATCGAAGCCAATGCAGAAAAGATAGCCACTATCCAAAATATGGCTCCTTCAATTTTACATCGAGTCGAGACATGCAGGTTTAACCGGGTGTATAGGGAAACTTTGTCGCTTCAATTTTACAAACTACCGCTGGAGATGTCCTTTACGGGTGATCTTTCACTCTTCCCTAACTACATTGCCTAACTTCGAAAGAGGCCAAATATGCTTTGAATGAGGTACACGAGGGGATCCGTGGCCAACACTTGGGTGCACGCGCACTGAAATACAATGCGCCAAGAGTTACTGTTGGCCCAGCATATACTTAGATGTACTCAAGATAATGAATGCTTTGATCCAACTCAAAATAATGATGATCTCTACTCCAACATGGATTTCTTCAGAAAAAAGAGCTAAAGCGCTTGGCTCTGCTTGACAGCCTAATGTTATCACGATACAAAGATCCGCCCTCGCCAATTCAGACTTAGTGATCTTCTTCGTAACAAAGGAAAAGCGGTAACACCCACAGAAGGTGCCGGCAAGCTCTCCCCCAACCGGGAAGGACCATTCTGAGTTGTCAAACTTTGCTGACCAGGCACATAACAATTAAAGAATATGGACGGCTCCCCAGTTCCACGAACTTGGCACGCAACCAACTTACGTCGCTACTGTGGAAGGGACAAATTTTATGTCAATTATAAATTGACATTTGTCATTAAAATAAATATTCAATGACAAATATGAAGTTGACAGCTGTATCACTATGTGATTGAAGAAAAATTTGCAAGTGTTGTACCATAAACATGTTGTTTATCTCTTTATAAATTTAAGAGATAATCATCAAAGAGGTACACTTATATAGGAACACTCCCATCCACCCCTATATATAGGATGACCTTTAAAGGGTGAAAGAAAGGAGTCTTCTAAGTCAGCCAGACAAAAGGCTTCCAAGTCAGCCAGCAAGAAGTCTTTCAA
Organism: Escallonia herrerae; assembly: GCA_033070095.1. Lineage (NCBI taxonomy): Eukaryota > Viridiplantae > Streptophyta > Magnoliopsida > Escalloniales > Escalloniaceae > Escallonia > Escallonia herrerae. The sequence continues at coordinate 407,608 of JAVXUP010000347.1, read as the reverse complement.
GTGAACCAGAGAGAAGTTTCAAAGTCAGCCAGCCAGCCCTGAAGACACAAATTCTTCTTTAAGTTGGAGGGTACATCATTCAAGTTCAAACGTTCAAGCCGTCCATCGCGCTGTTCGACGCGCCAGACATTCAGGTCGTTCGTCGCAGAATTCAGTCAAATTTGCCATTTGATCTGGAAACAAGCTATCAAGCCTTCGGTCAAGCGTTAGTCAAGAGAAGAATCAGAGAGCATTTTCTTTATATAAAGTTTTGTTCAGAGAATTGAACTCACTTTTCAAATCAATACAAACTTCATTTGTCACTAATTTTCTTGTCTTATCTTTAGACAGCTACTATACTTAGTACTCGTCATTTCGCACTAATTTGGTTGAGTGTAGCTGTAACGCCCCTAGAAATTCGGAGCTCCGCCGCCCCGAACTCCCAGATCGTTAACCTACCAGATCACATCAAACCTGTCAAGTCCTGTTCACTAACACATACTTCCAAAACAGTTAATCCGATATCAACTCAAACTCTTCACATTCAATATTACAAAACTACTCAAACTTGAACTATTAAAATCTAGGTTCTTTACAAACTCAAGTTCTTATAAAACGAGTTGACAAAACTGACCCACGCAGGGGTCTCCCTACACAGTAGTGATGGGCTCATTGGGGTCTCACACAGACTCTAACCCATTCCCGAACATGCTACATTTGATCATCGCCTACAGAAGGGAGCCAAACGAAGGGTGAGCTTTTGAGAGCCCAGTAAGGTCGTACAAGGACTACAAAAGAGATTATAACACGACTCCAAAAATCCAACCGACGATGATCTTCAAAACACTTTGAACCATCAAAACTCAATGATTACCCAAAATGATCAAAATTCATCAGAAATAGATACCAAAATAAATATTAACAATCAGAACAAAATCCAAAACGATCAATAGAAGATCCTTTTAAAAGTCAGCATTTCCAAGTATCACAAATTTTCCTTGCTCAAGGGATTTCAATCCGAGCAGATTTTCATTTCGAAAATGTAGTAAGATTTCCTGAGGGATTTTAACCTAAGCAAAAATCAAATAAGATAATACGATAAAGGCTTGTCAAGGGATTTCAACCCAAGTACAAATCATTCTAGCTAAGTACAATGAATGTTTGTCAAGGGCTTTCAACCCCTTGCAATGCCATTATGGCAAGCTTATATAGTGTACACATGCATGATATACTAAAATGATTACTAGTCCACTTGGGTACTAGCCTGCATTTCATGCAAGATTCAACCAGCCTTATATCACCTCCCCACTAAACATGTATCCAGGTCAACACAGAAATTAACAATATCAATGAGCGTTAACATAAGCTCATATCCTCGAAATCAATTCGGGTTCTCATAATAATAATCGTATTGACATCAGTCAGCATTCGGGATTTTCAGAAGAAATCGAATTTTCAGAAGAAATCATAACTTCAGAAGAAAATCACAGATAAATAACAAAAATGACCCCGAATAATTATCAAATATAATCATATCAATTCGAAAGAATGGATACAAAAAATAATCACAGATAAACAACAAAAATGACTGCGAATAATTATCGAATATAATCATATCAATTCGAAAGAATGGATACAAAAAATAATCACAGATAAACAACAAAAACGACTGTGAATAATTATCGAATATAATCATAACAATTCGAAAGAATGGATACAGACAATTATCAAATTTGCTCAGCACGCAATAACACGCGAGCATCACAAGATTTTCAAATAACCGATTCAGGTTCAACATTAGGATTTTCTGGGTAAGAACATGCTGATATCAATACATAACTTAGAGTTCGGCATTAGCCGTAATTATATCAAAGGAGTAATTATGAGTACAAGTAATCAAATAAGGGTTCGGACAAAAGTCCTTACCCAAGGTTCAGATAGAATCCCTTACCTGGATCTGTAACTAAATTATCATAACCGAAAGTCTTTAGCTTTAACCTAAACGGAATAATTGAACCATTAGAATACAGCCTACAGAATAGAAGTATAACTTAATACGAACTCACACATGCTCCCAAAATGAACCTCCCCTCACCGGGTATGTAAAAATACCGAAACGCCCCTAGGGTGTAAAATTACCAAAATGCCCCTCTCGGACTTAAATCACCCAAACGGTCCTCCCGTAAGTAGAATTACTGAAATAAGCTTCCCATAAGTAGATTTATGCAAAAATACCTTTCTTAGGTCAAAATACCCCTTCGGGTGGCAAATTACCAAAATACCCCATGTTACAATTTAATTCTCAAAATGACTTTTCCATAAGTAAAGTCGTTAAAATAGTCTTATTGTATGTAAATTTACTTCAAAATACCTCTCATAGGTAAAATTAAGAAAATACCCCTTCGGGGTGGTAAATTACCAAAACACCCCTGGGGGTTTCTGGCACCGAAAGAATATCAAAAATATCTTAAAATGCTATTTTAAACATTCTGATGTTATTTCTGGCCTAAAAAGTATTTTAAAGAATTTTCGCCCGAAAATTCCGAACCGATATCCGGACCGAGCGCTAAAAGGCCAGCTTAGCGAAAAATACCTATTGGCCTCGGAATGGCCCAAAATTTTATATAATGAATCATATCTGTAAAATATGGCTTTCATAAAATTTTCAGGTTAAAATAACTTGGTTTGATATGCTAAATAAATCGATAAAGTTCTTTAATCGGTACCCCCAATTTATCACTCTTCGCGAACTCCGAAAATTCTCAAAAAATTCCAGAGAGTACATCTCAAAAACATATTGGGGGTTACAGTTTTGTGTTTTGTCTAATTTTGGCCTTAACTATTTCTAAAAAATAGGATTAAAAACTACCTAGTTGATTTTTATCTTTAGTGAGCATTACACTCACTATTCAAATTAAAGCACACACTATTGCACCTTTTGAACACACACACTTCATCTTCCTTGCTATGCCGCACTCTCTCTCTCTCTCCATCACACAGCTCGCACATTCTCACTGCTATAGTCCAACACACACACAAAAACATTTACATATGCTTCATACTCCTAAAATACACCTTAACACACACTTTAACACACAATTGTATACACAATTTCACACAATTAAACTCACCCGTAGCAAGCATACTCAAGAACACACACACACACACACACATGACTGCAACACACTGAAACGCACACACACTCACGCACAGCCATACTCGGGTACACCTAAGCTACTCCTAATCTCATCCAATTCAATTCTCATTTAATAGTAATCCTCCAGACACAAGATCACACTAAAATCATTCACTGTCCACTTCTTGCGTATGAAGAACACACACATACGCGCGGTATACCCACATGCTCACTCTGTGCACACAGAAAACACACAACCTCATACTAATTCTAGCAGAGAAGTGATTACCTTGAGGTTCGTCCTTAATCTCTCTCTCTCTCTCTCCCTTTAATTTCATCTCGGGCGAAGCCCTGTTTCCTTCTCTGTTTTGTTCTTCTTCTTTCCCGAAAGGGAAAGTTTCCTCTTTTGGCTTTTCGTTTGTTTTTTTTTTTTCTTTAGACTTATCCCTCCCTTCTCAATTATCTTCTCTCTCTTTCTTTTTTTTCCTAGCTTAGTCATTAAGCTAGTAGGAGGTGTCAACATCTTGTAACAAAATTTCAAAATAGCCCCTCTAATTTTCAAAATTTACAAAAATACTCCCAAAATTTCAAAAATTATATTTTTTGTCCCAAAATTCTTTTAAGCTTCCACAAGCTTCTAATACCCGAGTATTGCTCAAAATTAGCGCCCGTTTATTTTTCAGAACCCGAATGGTTATTTTAATCGGGTCCCAAAGTTCGGGATATTACAGTAGCACCTCCTAGACTTAGTTTTCATTTTAGTATTGAATTCTTGCTCAGTCTCTTTTGTTCGGCCACTTTGCGCCCTTCATTTTAGCCAAAACTTGACATTCTCTAGACATTTATTTGAGATTTCGCAGATGTACTCTACCCATGTTTGGTTGTAGACCTTATTAAGTTTAATTTAATTCTGTTGCACCAAAAAAAAAAAAGATGTACTCTACCCACAGTGGCACAAGTATTCATAATAAACATCGCACTTCTGAAAAAGCTTTTGATAAGCATTATAATCGTAAGTACAAGATAGGGCTTCTAGGCCGAATACATTACAGGCCTACAAACAAAGACCCACTCAACGTGGGCAGACTCCCTCTCAATATTTATTAAATCATTTCTAATAATGTACTAATTTATTTACTTACATGTTGTATTTTGAAGCTTATTAATCCGTATTTGGTAGATTTGGAAAATTTCATGGTTTGGAATCACAATTTCAGACCATAAAAGTGTGGTCTCGGATCACATTTCCAAATAAAAAAGTTCAAAAAAAAAAAACAAAAATGTGTAAATCATGGTTGGAAATCACCCTTTCTCATAAAACGTATTTTAAAACCACATTTTTTCCGTTTGAAATTGATGTGAAAAAAAAACGTTTTCAAAATTACCACGCATTGATAAATAAGTTTAAAATGACATGTAGATAAATAAGCTAATAAACTACAATATTCGTGTCAAAAATTGATTGCGTATGCAATTTTCTTTTGAAAAACCTAATTTTCCTTCTCTGCCGTTGCCTCATGAATAGTATAAAATATTAACTTGACGAGCATAAATCAAACTGCACTGTCAAATATCTTGCAAACAACCGTCACAGAAGTATATTAGCAGCTCAAAGTGAAATGGGCTATTTTGAACGATAATTACATCAAGCTCCCCTTTGACATTGTGAAATTTTGTTTAACTGGTGTTAATTGTGCCTAACATTGGCCCGATCTCTCTCTTCTTGCACTGATTTGGATATGTCGACTAGTTTTCAGAACTACAAAAATACATGTCAAATAAAGTTTACTTGTTTAAAATGGAACGAGACCTTTCAACCCAAAATTTTCATCTTTTGTATAAAAAATTGAACATCATTCACTGAGTACGTGATGTCTTCAACTCAAAACTTTCACCTTTTGTAACAAAATATAGTGCATTGTGCAGTATGAACATGTACCAATCACTTTTTCTTTGCTTTTTGTCGTCCTCATGGAAGGTAGTCTCCCATCAAATCAATAGGGGGGGGGCAAGGGCATCAGTTGATTCGATTATCTCTTGCTCTTCAAAATCCACTTATGAATTCCCAGAGCTGGATATCGATGTATGCTTGAGGGTTTAGCAACTTCTTGATCCCTTGGTAGCAATATAACTGTGAAGATCAATCATTGCACACATAAGCTGCTTCTCGCTTACCAGAATTTGAGTCACGATCTTTTGCTTGAAATGTCAAAATCATTTGAGACTATCTTTGATTTTATGGGCATAGTACAATCATCATCATCCTCGAGATCACTGAATGTAACATCATCGTCGGTTCCCACAAGAATAGCGGTTCTGCTATACCCCTCCAACTCTGAATCTTCCTCCAGCCATGCATCCCCATCGTCGCTGTAATCCTGAATTCGTGTATTAGACAAGGGACCAACCAGAAAATGTTCATCCCTGGTCATCTGCTCCACTTCGATAACAGACTTGTCAATGATCTGAATATCAGTACTGACAGGGTGTTTCTCGATCTCAAGCTCTGTTGTGACATACTCAACTGTTGGTTCCGAAACAGATGCCTTAAATGACGTACTTTGAGGAGTAAGAAATGAATTAGGATGAGAACCTTCCTGTACTGAACCAGCAACGTCTTTCAAACTTGAAGTATCTCTTTTATACCAGTCCACCTCTGACTTTGTTCGCTTTTGTAGCTCCTGCATCCAAATAGATCTTGCCGACACTATCTGCAATGCAACAGGTGTTTCAGCCTATTAATTGTGTTTCATCTGAACAAGGTTCAACTCTCTCCCTCTGTCCCCAAAATCATCATTTTAAAATGATTAGTCCATTACATGCCTTACACTCGATGTTTATGACTATTTTCAATCACGATACCGATGCACTAATAAAGTTGCTACAGTCAACCTTCCACAGAGGGCTACTTAACCTATTAATGTAGCCAAAGAAAGACCCCTTGAGTGATAAGAAAACATAAAATCCACTAAATAAGAAACACACAAACTTGCTCAAGTTAATTCGTCTCTGCACAAAATACAGGGACCTCTGGAACAGCACACCAGATGGAAAGCAACAAGGTTCCCTAAGAGCCAGCATCGTGCAAAATTGTTCTGGGGATTTTACTGAAAGCGTATAGATAGCAACCATGTGCTGCTAAGATCGTGGGATCCTGCTGGTTTGCAATTGATGGTTCCAAGATTTCAGCACAACAGCACATGTTGCACTATAGTTGTGGATTCTTGTCTTACATCCCAGAAATTGGGCAAAATATGCTCCAGATGGTCCATCAGCGAATTACAATTAGAATGATGAAAACAAAGTACACTACCAGTTACCATTTCTAGCTTTTTGACATATTGCCTATGATAAAAACTGTATTATTAGATCAAGGATCCTCACCAACAATTAGCTATTTGTGAGCTCGCTTCGCTAAGATCCATTTTTGCATGACTATCACTTGCTCCATATCCAACTTCAAGGCATTCTATTCAGCTGTATATTCTTTTAGTTTTAAACTAAGATAAATTAATTTCCTTGCTTAATTTACAAGCGAGTTTGAGAAACATTTTTAACTTTATGATGGCTCCCATAGCAAAATGAGGTTGTTCTTAGCAACTGATAATGCCTACCACCAGGGAGCTGCAACCAGTGGCAGCACCTAGTTACTAAACGTAATAGGAAATGAGCCCAAGTTCTCTTTCCAAGGGATAGAAACTTCAGAAGATGCAATGCATCAACTAATTTTCTTCTGGAATGAGAGAAGGCTGACTTAAAAGCCTTGGCTGCTTGAGCTAGAAATATTGAGATCTAGAACGTTAAGGAATGGTCACATAAGACAAGTGAGATGCCACATTAAGATTACCTGGGAAGTCGATAAAAGTTCAGCATCCTGCTTAATGAGCCTCGAGTGCAGAAGAACAAAGTACACCTTCCAAAAGTAACCCTCGCTCATGTGGGCCGGACAAAGTTCAATTCTGAGAGCAGCTAATCTAGGCGCTAAACATTCAACAGCCATCGCATGCTTGCATTGGGCATCGGACATATTAAAATCTAAAAAAGGGAAAAGAAGGGTGGATGGTCAAATATCGGCAAATACATGCACATGGTCTGAATGGACCATTACAGCATTTTAAGCACTTGAAACAAAGCTGACTAGAGACTTGGAAAATGGCAGGCCGTATACTGTTACCTATGTATATCAGCCAATTGTGTCACCCAATTAAGTAGACCAGCCACATGATTAGTAACCAGGGCATGTGTGATCATAACAGGCAGCCTGTAGGTTACATAAAGTGTTGGTGCTATATTAACTGTTCATGCCATGAAGGTTGTCCTCCATCTTATGATAGATAATCAATGTCAAAGAAATGTCGTGGAAATAATAGGTTGGCAGCTCAAAAAGTAAGGTACCCTTCCATTTGGTGTGTTTCTTCCCCCTCATCTTGCTACCATGGTGATATGGAGAAAAGAGTTGATGCAAACCGATAAAGTAACACTGCTATCTAGATGTAATAGGTTGCATCCTACCACAATTAGCCACACTAAAGCAACGTTGATTGTATAGAAAAGCAACAACGGAACCAAGGATACTGCCACTTAAAAACTTATCCTCTTTACAAGCTGATCAAATCGTTCCAGATGCAAATCTTGGATATCGCTTCAACACTAAATTCTCTCAACGAGATCACCACTTTAGGGAAAAACGAACAAAGACACCCTTTTTGGCCACCATGACTTCCTCGAAAAGACTATTCCTCTGCCTAAAATCTCCATGTCATCTATGCTAGACATCTAACATAAACGTTCCCCATAGTAATATGAGGGATGCAGTTGTAGGGACTTAACTGAGGAAAAAAGGACTGCAATTACAGAGGAGAAACAAGGAACAGGCAAAAATAATGCAAAAGCACACACTTGTATCAACTGAATTACCCGTTGCACCTTACTTCGGCACAGAAGAAAGCTGCTATGGAATTACCAGAACTACAAAAGGCTTTAGGTTGCCACGCCCACCAATTAATACTAGGCAAATAGAGGCAGCATCACACCTACATTGCTTCATCATTGCTTCCAAACGTACACATGTCACTTGCAAAAGTGATTGATTATATGAAGCCGGAATCCACCAAAATCGAAAGCAAATGGTGCACAATAAGTCTTAACACAAAACACTTTCTACGTCTAACTCAAGTTACCAACACCCAACTAAGAATCACAATAACATCACTAGCAACTATACTCCCTCCGTTTCAGAATGTAAACTCCGGGCTAAAATTAATGTATCTAAACACCGAAATGAACTCAAACGGTGATAAGCATTCATATAAGTAAAGTTGGACAGAGCAAGTCAATGTTTACGCGTTTAGTTTTTCTTTCTACGAATTTGCAAGATGTCTCACATACCGTCCGGGTCATCTTCTTCGGATAACGGAAAATCCAACCACGTCTCGGGGTGGCACGCGATATTCTTCGCGAACGCCAAAACCTCCTCCGTCACACCAACCGCCTCCGCAATCTCCTCCTCCGTCCTGCGCGGCAGAAAACCCGTGAAGTTCAAATCTCCACCCCGAAACTCGCCACCAGCATCGGAGAAACCGCCACGAACTACAGACTCGGCATCGTCCTCCTCCGACGCGTAGCCCGAACCGGACTGCCCGGGCGGATCCGACCGGTTCGAATCGGGAGGCGAAAGCCGATCCGAATGTGGCGGAGGGGCGAGAAACGAGGCCACGCCCCACAGCTGACGGGTTAGGGTTTGACCGAGCTCCGATAGGTCCTCCTTCACCCCCCTTCCTTGATTTTCGGATCGATCCACGTCGTCATCATCTCCGTCATCTTCTGCTGCTTGCTCTTCCTCCGCCTCGAATCTCGACTGAACGTCGGCATTTGATGTGCGGCCTTCGACGGCGTCGTTTTTGTCGTCATCTTCATCGACGTCGTCGATATGGAGGGAGTGGGCGATGGAGCGAGCCAGCCATGACATGGTAAATTGATGGATTTGGGAGGTCTTGATTGGATCGGAGTCCGAGGGTTGGTTATTTTGGGGATTATGGCATACGATGATTTCACTGTGTGTGTGTGTGTATGGAGAGAGAGAGAGAGAGAGGATTTTGACGTGTCGTGTGGGTCCTTCCGAATACATTGGATGGCCTACATGGGACTTATCCAAGCTGCAGGACAAACAGCAAAGCATAAAAGTGTCGCTAATGAAGGAGAATACATGTCGCTAATTTTGTAGAAAGAGCAGCAGAATTTTTTCTGCCATTTGTTGCTAAAAGATTTTGAACAAGATAGTGTCATTTGATAGAGTTGGGATGATTAGCATTTGTTGAGGTGGAGAATTAGTAGCGGCTGCCGATAACATCATCATCGTCGACATGAAGGCAATGGAAAATCAACCGATCCAACTATGAAATTGCACTTGGATTTGGGATTCATTAGAGTTCGTGGTTGCTGTGCATATAGAAAATTGGGACAACGATATTGAAGAATTCTAGATCTCCTACTGCCTTAGCGAGACATTTTATATTCATGTATTTTAGAATGATTCTCAATGTAAACCAGATAAAATCTCATCAAAGATTGGTTATGGTCGGTTACCTTTGTGCCTCTCTTTCATTCTATCTGACCACCGTCGATGTCGCTCTTCCTTTTAATCACCATCTCATATACCACTTCTTGTCGCTTTGAAGTGCGACCTATTGAGGCAATGCACCAACAACCGATATGGCCACCTTTTAGATCCGGAAGAATGATCATTGACAAATGCCCGGTAAATTAGGCATGTAGACGAACTTGGCCAGTTACTAGATGGTGAGCTTAAGAAACAACTAGGCTCGTTGAGGCGCCGCCCTGGTCAAGAGAGACATTTGACCAAACGTTGAGAGTTGATTGAGATTTGATGGGCGAGGTAGCCGTTCGAATATTCACTGGCCAGGCAATAAAAAGGCGACTGAAGTTTGATGGGGTGAGCTACGTGTTCGTCTAGACAACGATTAGGTGTCAACTATTGGACGAACAGGTCTGAGCATCGAGCTTTCGTATCTCCTTCTAATAACTTGAAGGAAAATGCAATTAAAAATTATTTTTCGTTTAGATTTGGTTATAGGCTGCAAAGAGCAAGATAAATACAAACCATAAAAGGATCAAACATTAAGAAAAAGTTGATTTGTTACTTTAATTTGAGATGATATTGGTTCAATGGCGACATCCGTCGAGATGTCGATGGAAATATATAATCAGAAAAGCCGAACCTTGAATAAAATTAATTCCTTCAATGGCTTTATGTTATGTAGCTAGAAACGTATTGTAGTATAAACACAAGAAGAGAAATTTGGAGGTTGGTTGTTGGGACAGGTAGAGGTACAGGTAGATGACTGCAGGAAAATAAGACCAAAGGAGAGGGAGAACAAGGACTTGAAAGGAGAAAGTATATATACTACAAAAATAAGGCATTGAAGGGCACTATTAAAAACTTAACAATCTTGACCTTCTTTCTAACAATATGGGCTAAATGACAACTAATCCCTAGGTTGAATGTTTTGCAAATAAAATCATATAATTTCAAATTAGGCAATTAGCCCTCAAGGTCGAGAAATGGTTATAATTAGACCCAAAATGGAACGGCCGATAAAAGGACCGGACGGAATTTAGTACCTAGAGGTCACATGCCATGATTGAAAGGTACATAAGTAAAAAATTAAAAACACAATTGAAATTTTCAACGGTTAGCCACGTGTCAACATTTTATTGGAAGTCTTAAAAAATAATTTAGATTTGTTGGCAAAATTCACTTCACTTTGCAAATGAGGTTCTTCTTTCTGCTCCCCCGTCAATGCCTCATTGACCTCCATGGTCAGCGACCTCCATGACCTTCTTGTAGACCTCCGTCACGAGGATAACCACCAATCACCATGGCCACCCATGGTCAACACCGCCACTACTCAAGCCCTGGTCAACATTTTCTATCCCATTTCCCTCTCTTGGTCTTCTCATGTGACACTGTCATCACTAGAATTGCCACAATGACTCACCTTTGTGGTCACCAATAGCCACCACCGGGACTCGCCTCCAAATCGCCATGATCGCCACTTACCAAACCTCGCCACTTGTCACCAAGTCACCACCACTTAACCATTCAAAATCCCATCATCTATTCCCCACCACACATCGTGAGTTTGGGATGACATTTTACACACAAAATTGGTTCAATCAAAGATGAAAAAAGTAAAAGGAATAGAAAATTTAAAATTAAGTTGGTCAAAGTGGATGAATTTCTCAATGGTTTGAATCGATTATATGATTTGAGTGAATGATGGGGGATATTCTTGTCGTGGTTGAAGTTGAAGGTGGCTGTATCACCATTGATGTTGGTGGTGGATTTGGTGATTGTAGTGGTGATTATTTTGAGAGCAAAGGCATGTGGTTGAAACCTTAAGAGTCCGTTTGTGATTGATTAAAAAAAATAGATTCAACTTAAATCTTAATCAGTTTTCAAAATCTGATTTAATCAGAATTAGTTTGTTATTTGACAAAAGTAGTTAAACTGGATTAAATCTGTAAAAAGTGTTTGGATAAAACGTACTTAAATCAGTTTTACTACGATAAAATGACCATAGAGGACACTCAATAAACAATTTTTTAATATCCAAACAACGTGAACATAACTTTTATTCGTAAACTATAAGATAGAAGAAAAGATTACAAGATAAGAAGATAGAAAAACTTACAGAAATGGTGTGGAGGAAGAGGGTGGATGTATCCCTTTGTGTGTTTTAGCCGTAGGAGAAGAGTAGCAATAGGAGAAGGGATAAATTTCAAAAGCTATCTAATTAATTAAGGGGTATGAGATGTCTTTTTGTAAAAAATATAGGGATAGGATGGTAAATTAGAAGGTCAAACCTGGTTATGAAAAAAGTGACTATTTCATAATCCTCACTTTTGAAGATTATGGATTAAATCTCTTAATTACTTTTGCCAAACACCCACAAACCTGATTTAATCTAGATTAAATCAGGTTTGACCATTCCATAATCAATCTCAAACACCCTTAAGCATGGTGGCAAGATGTGTGAGATTTGGGGGTTAGATCAACAGTAGAAACTGGTGGCAGCTTCTCCGGGGAAGACGGCGGTGGTATTGTGACATGTGGTGGGTATAACAACCCAAATTTTGTGGAGAGATCCAGATACGCTACTTTGCAAATCTCAATCATTCACATATCATAGAACATTTAAAAATAGAGCAGAGCATTCTATAAATCGTAAAACTTTCGGTCCATATTCCTTGGTAACCAGCATCTTAATGAACACAATCTTCAAATTATAACCAAAGACTACTTTAGCGTCTCTTACAATCTATCCAACAAGAAATATTAAAAAACAATCTTTCATTAAAAAAAGTTCTTACTTAGTTATGTCTTATAATGCTGTAAAATAAAATAAAAAACACTTGCTGCAAAGCCTATTAAAGATGAATACATGCACTCACCCACATAGTACAAAGTATGTTATATCGATAACGTACTTGGAGTCGATAAATTACGATGCCAAGGTGCATGGCAAGCACCAAAATTAATGCACATGCACTAACTTTCAATTCAAATTTTAGCATAGAAACAAGATAAAATAACTTGTACCAGTGGATGATAAATGTTTAAGTAATAACTTCTCATACACAACTACATTTGTAGTGGGCCTAAAGTTTTAATGTTTTTCGAAACAATACAAAATGAAGTTCAAAATGATTCCAATAGTTTTATAACAATACTCCATGATTCAAAATGACTCAAATAAATTGATAACACTTCAAATAGATCATATATCAAAATTGAAATATTCAATTAGTACAAAGGCATAAACTAAAGGAGCCATTCAAATATGTGTCGCATGTGGTATCACTGATATGGAAAATAAAGTTCAAAAATTAAGATCATAGTTTTTAGTTCATCTGAGCCAACCTATATTTAAATCCACGTGGGTAAGTAAAAATAGATAATTCACACTCTGTGACATGACTCACCAGAATATAAATACATATATCTAGTAAATCTAATAAACACTAGGAGATTGAAGTCGACAAAGTCATTCTCTTCACATACAAAAAGGTTTATTCAAGAGCAACTTCAACAAAAAAAATGTATAAATTTATGAAATTCTAAACGTAAAAGTTGAAGAGGATTTGTTGCAGTTTTCGTAATATTCACCATCATCAAATACTGGTCAAAATGAATAAGATAGCTAGAGCAACCCAAATTGGACTGATTTGCAGTGTAAAAAACAACAACTTTTAAACTAACCAATAACTTTCAAAGTCAATATTGACCAATAAATAGAAGGATCCTGATAAAATACGAACTATAAAGTTAAAGAGAACTCTTTAAGAATTTCAAAATATCTAGAATCAACAAATCTAGTGAAAATAAGGACAATAGAGTTAATCGAATTGTGTGAATCTCAGCATCAAAAACAAAAATGTCCGCATTGACCAATAACTTTCAAAATCAATTTCGAGCAAGAACACATGATGATATTGATAATCCTAAGAATGCAAATTTAAAGAAGACACTTTTGGAATTTTAGAATTTCCAAGATCACCAAAAATTAATTAGAATCAAATAAGATAGGGCAAATTGAAGTTGACTGACTTAAATTGTCGTCTAGAAACATATATAAAAAAATGTTTAGATCTATTTTTTGAATATTAATTGGTTGAATTTCGAAAAGCTTAAAACTACAAAGTTGTAAGAACACTACAATTGGACAATAATGAAGAAGATACAAAGTCTTAAAGTTACTGCAAAAATTAGCAACAAAAAGATTGCGAATCTAAGTCAACAATTAAAAGAACAAAGAATTAAATAGTAAACTTATCCTAATGATCAAGAATATGATTAGGGTTCTATAGCATCGATGAATCCCTTAGAAGCACATTAATTAAATGTAATTCAAATGTGACAATCAAACTTACCAACAAAATCTAGAGAAGGTCAATACAATTATGATTTCCAAAACATAAAATGATGTGACAAATATTACCATATTCCAATCCCAATTCACAAATGGATCGATAATCAAATTTTAGATAGGGTAAATGCATGAAGAAGCCCTTACCTCAAAACATAGAATTCATTAGCACGTGATCAAATCAAAAAAAGCAACTATATCTCTTGACCGAAAAGAAAAAAGAAAAGAAAAATCCCTAACCACTTATTGTTCTCCTTTTTAAGTATCTCGTGAACTATCGCTCTACTCATACCATATTTACTTTCTTTCGTCTATCTAGATAAAGGCTCCACCTCTCTATTTTAAGCCTTTACTCTGTTACTAATTGTGGGTGGCTAAATGGGTATAGGACCTGGAATATAACTAATAAAATGTCACAGTTTGTACCACGCCACCACCTATTTCTTTCAACGAGGAACCTAAATAAATTATAGCCTTACAAACACATAAAGCTTTGAGATATAAAACTGCGACCACTAAATTTGTTGCTAAAGGTATATGTCATAAGTAACATACACTTTTGATAAGTCTTACAAAAAAAACTATTATTCCTTTTCTATAGATTCAACAAGTATGTTCAAGAATCTCAAGCATCATTACCATAGGAAAACGTTCAAGTAATTATAAAGAGACCTATATCCGGATGTTCTTTCAAAAAATATAATCCTAAAGCAACAATTATCGTCGCTAAAAGTAAAATTCAGTAAATCACTTGAAGAAAAAAAACAAAAAAAAATTGTCATTAATGAGGTTCCTACCGTGTTTCTAGTATTTCAATTACGTAACTCTTGCCTATAAACAATCATTTTTCCACGAGTTAAAGGTCATGACCCCAATTTTATGACACATATGCTTCGAGCACCGGTCTTTTCAAACAACCCTTTTTTTTTGGGAATGTTATAATGGGCTTTGAAAGGGGTGGTTGTCTTGATTGTAGCGGTCTTACTTAGGGTGGTGTTGTAACTGTTCGTGGCATGGTGGTTGCTCGTGGATAGAAGAAGATGAATGGGCGTTAGTGTTGGTGTTGGTGGTAAGCAGTGGGCAGTAGGTAGTTGTGGTAAAGCAATGATAAAAAATTAAATGATGGAAAAGAAAGAAGAATGACGGTTGAAATGAAAAGGAGTTTACAAAAAAATAAAAGTAAAAACAAAGCATTTTTTTTTAAGATCATTAGAATTCAAGGTTGCAAGATAAGTATGACACGTGAATATCTTATGCTTAGGCTGCTCTGTCCCTTTCAAAAAGTCACGTGAGCAGCACAAAAAGACGTATGTCTACAGTACTACAGCAGTAGATTGAATTTGGGATTCATTTGCTATTATTTTAAAACGTTAAGGTTTACTTTATTTGAAACTAAAGAGTTTTATTTGCAAAAACGTTTAAATGGTAAGGGTTTGAATGCTATTTAGCCTTTAATACTTGAACCACATTTGGAGTTGGGACTCATAAAAGGTTGAGTTGCGAAGAGCTCAAGGCATTTTACTTTGGTGTCGATCCATATAGATAATAGAAATTCTTAAAAACACAAAAAGTGAAGCTGAAATGACCCAAATAGGTAGTCCTACAAAGCAAATCAATGAGCTAGTATATGGCAAAATCGACACTTCCCACATGGTTCTGTGCATCCATGCACGCCAATGCAAGTCACGAGGAAAAAAATATGAGATGGGCTCCCTCAAAATTGCAGGCTAAATGCAGCCAATTGGCTCAAAGACGGACTGGAAATCGAAGGTGCCGACGCAGGTGGGCGCCAAGAGAATGGTGAACATCATGTAGTTCCTGGGCGAGACGCAGACGACATCATTCTCCTTGGTCTTAATCCCCTTCATGAGCCTGCAGCCACCCACTCGGACCCCAACACCACCACCCTGAGGCTTGTCACTGGGTCTCGTTTGGGCCCAACCTGGCCTCTCTCGAAGCCGCTGCCTCGATCTCTATGCTGAATCTTAGATTTGTTCTTGTAGCTTGGACCTAGATGTGCCATATTTAGCTAGTGTAGTCAACTTGTGTAATCTTAGTCTGAATTTGTTGTTAGAGCTTTGGTATATAAGAATCTATATGGTTGTACTCATTGTTAATTTCACACATTATTTTTCATTCTTATCTTCTGTTTCTTTCATTGTGCTTCTTGTGGTCGTTTATAACTATAAATGTAATAGCATCAACCACAACAACCTAATACGATGGACTCAGACACTAGCCCAAGTACAATGGAACTACCCAAGTGTTACGAGACCACGTCAATGCTGCATTCATTGCCAATTAAGGTAGTACAAAGACTTGGATTATGACTTGAATGTGTTACACAAATGAATCCTGCCTAATTATAAGCATCCAGCTTCTCAATTGACGGTCTCGATCAACTCGATCCTAGGGTTATAATTTATCTTTCAGATTGTTCTCTAACTATCTCTAAATTTGTAACCCCTTTAACCCATCGCTAAAACACTCCAAAATACATTGTACAACTCTATACAGTTCTAGACTCTTTTGACACACATAAACTCCATCCAGTCTAATTTTGTCATATCATTGCATGCGTGACAATCCAATCATCGATTGCGCCGGAAATAACCTGTTAAATTTGTGGAGTGTGACAAGTGGCTTAAATTACTTGTGTTTGGATAAGGTAATTGAGCTAGATATTTCACTTTTATAAAGTGTTTGTAAATACATCACACCAGATTTCTTATTTTGATTATAATGAGATAGATTTATCAATTTTGAGGAAGGATTTGAAAGGCACTTTAGTGTGCTAAAATTCTCTTTACAAATAACTAGTCCAGACTAGTTGTTTGGCAAATCCTTGCGGCAAATGTAGATAGAAAGTGACTTTTTTTTGTCTCCATAATTTTAGCAACCTTCTTCCACTAAAAAGGGGGCTTGTATCCATACACCATCAAATAATTATTTGGGCTCATTTTTTTAGATGTAAATTCACATATAAATTAATCAATTCTTGAAAACTGCCCGAATACTAAATTTGTAATTCTATTAATTTGTAAATCAAGAAATTTTAAAATGAATAAATTTTGAAATACAAAAGTATTTTAAAAATTTCCATCAAAACACACTCTACCTTGACCTTTCATAACAACTCCCGGCCACCGCACTATGGTGACTCGAGCTCTTCAAAGAATACAGCTTAGTTAGAGGGGAGGAACACTCAAGTACGGAGTTACTCAGTATATCGTAGTACTTCACAATCACACCACAAACTTAATTCGCCGTAACAAGCCTATGGCTTCTCATGCAAGCTCACTTTACACCTAATCAATTCAACCAGCACCATTGCCCCCATAGAGTCTTCTGTTAATTCTCTCTCTTAATATGACTCTTACTGGATTACGTTTACTACATGGCTACAACGATAGAAATAAGGATTTTAGCTCTGAAAAATTGACGAATATTCAAAAGTTTCGCTTTAAGCCACCATTCGGTGAAAAGAGCATAAAATCAAAACAGTAAAATAAATAAAGTTAACTTTTGCAAAGTAGATAAAACGTGCATTCCTTCTCTCAAACTCTTAAGTTTCGAGTACAATTGATCCATTTTAAACTACAATCTGTCATACTGTCTGATCATAGATTCAGATTCGTCGAGTTGCCCAAAAATTATCATCAAGACTCTAAACAGTGATCTAATTTCTTTGATAATTTTTGGCTCCATAACTTCTATAACCTGATGTCTTCGAGCTTAACAATATTGATCCTCTTCTGGTGCGGTTATAGACTTGGTGATTTTATTACGACTCGTCGCTCTCAGCTGATTCAATTGTTTCCTTAATTTCTCTGGACGGCAATTTATGGAACAAACCAACCACTGACATATTTTCCTCTGCAAAAGGATTAAATCTTTCAACCCCTTTTCATTGACTCAGCTTCGTCCTCTCCTATTGGTCGTCAGTATAACCCACAAAGAACGAAGCCCTAGGCAAAGTCCTCATACTAGTTCAATTTCTTGGTAATCGCACCTTGAAAGTCTTCAAATTACGCGGCTTGAACCCTAGGGTTTGATTGAATCGAGCTCTAGGGTTCGTTTGTTAGGTTCCAATTGCTCCACATGGATCTTCAACTGGTGAAAAAGGGTTTCGAGATCTCTAAGAAGAAGAAGAAATGGCTCATCCTGTTCGCCTTATGTGGTTGTTCGGGCTATGGGGTTTACAGGGTTTATAATTTGCCCTCTGTGGAGAGGAAGAGGAGGAGGATTTTGAAGTTCCTGGAAGCCCTGGTTTCGATTGTGGAAGTGGTATCCGATTCATCGGACACGATTAGGGTTGTGTCTAGGGATATGAGGGAGTTCTTGAAATCTGATTCGGATGAAATTCCTAATAGTTTGAAGCAGCTGTCGAAAATCGCTAGGTCGGATGAGTTTTCGGGGTCGTTGATTAGGGTTTCTGAGGCTGTTACATCGGGGCTTTTGCGGGGTTATCGATTAGAGACGAGTGATGTTGTGGAGGAAGAGGGGAATTCTAGTTTTGCTGATAGGGTTATGGAGAAATTGACTTCTGAAGCTGGGACGGGGTTCGTTTCGGTTGTTGTTGGTAGCTTTGCGAGGAATTTGGTTTTGGGGTTGTATTCGAGTGGCCAATCCCTGGATGGTTCGAATGGGAATGGACATTCTGGGGCAAATTGGTCTATGCCAATGTGGGTGGATGTTTTTTGCAGCGATAAGTGCAAAGTAGTGGTGGCTGATTGCATTCAGACGTTTGTGAGCACTGCGGTTGCCGTTTATCTGGATAAAACGATGAATATCAACTTTTATGATGATATGTTCTCGGGTTGACTAACCCTAAGCACAAAAGCCATGTGAGAGACATTTTGGCGACTCTCTGTAATGGGGCGGTGGAGACTATGATAAAAACGTCTCATCAGGTGTTGACGGCTCCAAAATCAGATTCAGAGTCCTCTAATGCTGCTGTTGACAATTCTTGTGCTGCAAGGACAACAAGGGACGGGATTTTTGAGCAAGATGTGTACTCAAGAAGGATGAAAGAGAAAAGCAGATCGATTGAGGCTCAAAAAAATGGGTGGATGAGTAGTATTTCATCCACACTGGCAATCCCTGGCAATAGGAGATTTGTGCTCGATGTGACCGGGAGGGTGACATTTGAGACAATTAGATCTCTTGTGGAGTTCCTCTTTCAGAAGTTATTAGATGGTTTGAAAAGAAGTCTTAGTGTAGTTCGTGAAGAGGTTCTGGACAGGGGACTGGAAGTTGTTAGATACATTGGTGCTAAATCTTCTGTTATTGTAGCCATATGTCTTGCATTGTATTTACACATCCTTGGTGGTACTACGACTTTCTTGCCAGCTTAAGTTGATGGTTTTTCTCTCATCAAAAACTGTTGATGTATAGTCGGGCGAGGAGACCTCATGTACTTTGTTTCTTCATCCAACAATGTGTACGTATCTATGTCTCCCACTTTAGATGCAATTCAGTGACTATTATGTCCAAATTCTTGATGGCTTTGTGCTTTAAGCTAGTATATCTGTTTTCCCTAGTTCGCAATGTTTAGTCTTTCAATGGTAGCAATTATCTGCCTACAAGTGTTCTTTGAAAATTTACATAAAGTATCGGTTAAACTTTTTTTTTTAAAACAAAGTAATGTTCTGCAAGAACCCCCATTTTGTGCGAGTAATGAAATACTTAGTGAAAGTTGTAACATCTGATAACATTCAACTGGCAATTTTAACAGCAAACATGAATTTTCTTGCTCATTGAATCTCACACAATGCATCAATTTACTGTCCCCTTTTTGAAATAGTGGCCAGTTGGTGTTGTTCAACACCATAGCGGACTGAGGAACTGCAAAGGATCCTCATATATCATTTCCTTCATGGATGATGAAGTTCTCTGTTTAAGCTGTCAAATGGAGGAACGTTTGTTGGTGGAAGCATCTACATTAAATAGTTAAGCACCTTCCCTGCCATAAAAAATGTAGTATTGTGTGGGCTAAGATAAACGTTGAAATAATTTTGGTAAATGTTAGCTAGGGAGCTGCTATGTTCTTGCAGTTTATAGCTTGAGTAATCTTAGTTTACAGGATCTGCAAAGCTGACCGACATTCTCACTCTTCTAGAAGGCTGTAATTAGCCTTTTCTGCTTGAGTACATCTTAAGTTGATATTAGCCATATGGAAACTTGACATTTTGTCAAGAACTCAGATAATCAGTGGATGTGAACATTTGCCGACACAATACAGGTACATCAATCCTGTGATCAATCAATGTAGTTGCCAGAACGTTCTGAAGTATGCATTCTGGTTTCCTGCTTTATGCTCCTTACATCTTAGCTTGGAAAAGAGCTTCTTTTACGTCATCTACCATTCTTCTTGTGATTTTCACGTCTCTATTGATGTTTTGAGCCAGAATATCTTTAGGCTAGCAGCCTATTGTTGCTAAAGTGATCATATTTGTTGCAGAAGTAATTGAGAGCTGGTTGATGCAGTTGCTCAGTTGTGATGCTTGCTGGACATTGATGATTAGTCGTACTTTGTGTCCTCCTGACAAATTCACTTATTTGAGCATCTTACACCTAACAACTGGCATTAACGTTGACGAACTGGTTGCAAGTCAAGTTGTTTCTGTTTGCCTTACTTGGAACTTCTATGGTTGATTTAGCACTTGCAACATACCACTTTTTTGCTGCATTCGTGGACGTTGACTGTAATTGGATACGTACTGATGCAAACAATGCCCTAAGATTGGGATATCTTGGTAGGAGGATCGACTCTAGAGATGGACCAAAGTGGTCGTTACCATGCATGAAGTGCCTCAACAAGGTAGGCGCTATTTATGGATCTGAAATTGCATGTTCCCTCTTTAGGATTATGTTTTGTGGATCTATACCTTCTTCTTTGCTGTTTTACACCCATAGAAATGTGAATATCGTGAAGAAACCCAATGTGAATAAAAACTATTTTAAGCTCAAGCCAGTCAGAAATGCATGAATGGACTGATAGCCAGAACATTTAACATTTTTGTATCGTATTAACCTCTAGAAAGTGCTTCGTCTGGATTACAACGACATGGGCCTGGTTATGAAGGGAAGACTGATGTTTCTTGGTAGACAGATTTTTCTTGTTTCTTGCAGATTGAATGGTATTAAATTCGTGACTATGTCCTTCTGTAGTGGAAGACAAAATCTAAGGGGCTATTATACTTATGAACTGTTCTTCACTTTGTGATAAAGAGTTAGGATGATTCTAAAGTCCAAATGAACTACAATGTTTTACGAGTCAAAGTTAGAACTACTTGCCATCCTCAATCTCAATAACACTCCACTAAGTTAGATTGATTTGTAATAACGTTATCGGTGAGAGAACAAAATTTGATCCTAGATATAGGTTGTGTAGTCGTCTGTTTTGCTAGGAATTATGGGTTTATAATCTCATGAGTCAGGACTGCATGTAAGAACATGAATTGAGGATGAAAAGAAAGTTAAAACAATGATAAGGCATTTGTAGTGCAGCCTGATGAACAGGTCACATGAAACTCAATCCAAGTTAAAACAGATAGCAATGCATGTCACCACCGGCTATAATATCGACTGCAGACTTTTACCAGTAAAATTTTCCAATCACATGAAAATTAGAGCAGAACATGCGGGTCTAGCTAGATTCATGGCTTGTGTGGCGGCTTGGGTGGATGGTCCTGGGTATAGATATAATCAACATGAGCCTCCAGTGTCTTTCTCACCAAGCACTCCTCTGTTTTTTCCACTCCTTCACATCCCCCTTCTTCAGTGATCTTCTTCGCCTCTGCACCCTGCATATATGCAACGTAGAGATCAAAACATTAATCAAGAAAACTGAAAGATTATAGTGTAAATTGCTATTGAACGAAGGCAAAGGAATGAATGGTACAATATGTTGGGTCACCAGAGAAGGCTCCTGCCGTGCAGCACATGTCAGAATCAGAGAGAGGAGAAGGGAAATCATGAAGAGGGTGCTGAATTTGGCCATACTTTCTTCACCAGGTAGCTTGATTCGGCAGGTTAAGATATACAGGAGGAAAGTTGATGGATTTATAGGGAGAATTAGGGGGAGGGGTAGTAATTAGGTTGGTTAGTGCTAACAAGAATCATGGACTTGCTTTTATTTCTTCAGCCGGAATAATGGCAAGAGTCAAATTCAATTACTATGAACTTACAAGTACGTCAAAGTTTGTTAGCCACTTTTAATTACTTGCGCATTTCCATCCTTTTACACGTAGGAAATCATGCAATTCGTTGAATCCAATAAATGGAATCATTGTGTTACAAGGAAGTAATATTTGTGCTCCACTGCAAAATTATGATTGTTGTGAAAACTGATACAAGTGAAATTTGGTGATGACTTGTCTACCGTCACTGATATATGTTTAGAGGCTGTTTGAAATTGATTCTCAAAAGTAAATTTTTGATAAAATCGGAATCAGTTTCTTTAGTCTAGATTTATCAAGTTTGGTCATTGTATTATCAATTTAAAACACCCTCGAGGAAGGATTTTCTTTGTATTTTTTTTTCAAACACTAACCGGTGTCCTTAGGCCGATGGCGAGGCCCTTTGCATGATGACATCCATGCAAAGTTTTCTAGTTCCCATAAAAGTAATTAATTATGCATTAAAGGAACCGTTAAAGTCAAAATAAGATATGACTATTGTAGGCCTGATATGAATTCTACGAAGTTGTTACTGGACTTCTTAAGACTTCACTTGTCTTTTTTTTCTTTTGATAAAAGTCGTAACACGTAAAGACATGATAAGAGTTAAAAAGTTTTATCAAATTAGATCGTGTTGGTGTGGAAACGGGTGCTTGTTAAAAGTAATTGCATTAAAAAGTTATATCAAATTAAAACAAGTTAATACATTATTTGTTATTAGGTTGCTTGTCCTAAAGTTTTTTAACTAGTACTTGATTTGCCAAGTTCTATGGGTTAAAGCTTTATTCATTTTTATGTCTTAGTAAGGGTATGTTTAATATTGGGACCTGATCCACCGGAACTACTAGGACTTAAGCTAAGTTATCAGCGCAATGTGGATGTCCATCCGTCGTGGATGGATGAGCCAGATCGAAGTTTTATTCAAGTTTTCCCATTGTAGCGAACGAAAATTTTGACCAAAATGTCGCTGAGGGATTTAATGAGCTGGAGCGCAGTGTGGTAAACTTCACCGTCCCCCACATAATGTGGGGACAAGTGAAGTTTACTTAGAGAACAGATTTGGCCCGTCTATTCGCAATGGATGCACGGTCATATCTCACTGACAACTTAGTTTAAGTTGCCAACGCTTTGAATTGATCAGCTCCTTTTAACATTTGTTTGTTGTTAACATGTTGAACAAGAGAACAGCAAAATGCTGTGATGAAGAAAATTACATATGAAAAAACATAAGGACAGTTTTGGTAAAATTACTGTCAAGTTGCTTATAAAGCGACAAAACCCTAATTAGCATTAATGTCATTAAATGCTTCGTAATTAATATTACCAACAAATTGTAGTTAATGCACTTTTTGCAAGTACTTTTTGACCATTGCCCAGGTCCTCTCTTTTCCCTTTCAATCATTGATCACAAAATAAAATGACTATTTTCAGACTTTATGATATTGCCATTTTAGAGGGCACCTTAGGACGAAAAACATAAAAAAAAAAAAAATGGGTCTCAATTTCCGGAATTAATTGACCAATCTCATCCATGGAGTTACTTTATTTTTTTAAAAACAAACACGATAAAGTTATTTTTACCATAGGGAAAGAAGAAGCATAGTGAGTAACAATTTTTTATATCATCTCGCAAATCGACACATTGTGACTATGCTGATTTTTCTGTGCGGAGATGAGAGAAATACAAATTATCAACTGACAAAATTTGGCATGTCCAATTAGTTATTTCGTATACTTCTCATGCTTTCAAAATTTTTAGAAAGGACCAAATTGAAAAGCAAATAAAAAAAAAATCTACCTATGGAGTTGCATTAATAACTCTATTGAATCCAGCTCGATAAAAAGTCAACTATAAGGCTGTTTAATAGATCTCTCTAGCTAATTTTGCCAGCAATGTGACCCATATAAATTGTGTTCGGCGGTTACTTAAAATTGGAAATATTCACGTATGTCACGTCTTCACATCCAAAGCTTTTATCCGAAAATTTAGGTAGTGTTTGGTAATACTTTCAGTTTTATTTTTTGTTTTCAAAAAAATAAAAATTAAAATCAGTTAATTTTTTTTTACAAAAACAAATAGGTGTTTGATTATCCAGTTTTTATTTTTATTTATTTTTTGTATTTAATTACCCAATTTTTATTTTGAGTTTTTTTGTGGTAGTTTGTGGCGGGGTGTGGTGGTGGCCGGCCATCAGGCAGTGGCTGCCGGACGCCGGCAATGGCTGGTGGCTATCGACTGTCCGCAGAGGCTGTCGGTCACCGGTGGTGGGCAGTGGCTGCTGGCGGTGGGGGTGGTGGTTGTGGTCTCAAAATAAAAACCAAAAGTGAAAACCAGAAACTCCGGGGCCGTTTGACAGGCCTTTTTTTTGCTCTTTTTTGACCCTCTTCTCTTTTTTTTGCAAAAGCCCATAAAAGTGGGATGTTTGGTTGACTTCTCTTTTTAAAAAAAGCCCAAGAGATTAAAAAGAGCTAGCCATTTTTAAAAAGAGCTCAAAACTCTTTTCTTCTTCTCTTTTCACGCGGAGCCTTCATGCACATTAATGAGGTCCCCTATTCGAGCCTCACTAGCAACAAAAATGCAATTTTTCGAGCTGGGTATAAAACCCACTTTTATGGACTTCTTTCATCTCTCTTTCTTCTCTCTATCTCCCTCTCCGTCCGAAAGCCCTACCATCGGCTTGACATCAAACATGGTTGGCGATCGAGGGCGAGCTGGGTTCAACAGATCCCCAATCACGTCATCATCGGCTTGTTTCTCTAGGGTTTCTGGGGTTGGTGGGTTTTGGGTGAGGGTGTGGCGTCCGAGGGCGAGCTGGGTTTCGTCGGCGACGGCAGCGGAGAGGGCTGACGGAGCTTCTCGAGCTCGTCGATGGCGGATTCTTTCCGATAATACACATAGCATTCACTTGAGACTTGCTCAGGAGTGGGAACTGAAAATATATGAGACGCTCGAGATCGGATTCTTTTCGATAATACACATAGCATTCACGCAGACTTCAATGAAATCTGAAAGGAGTTGACTGTTGACCGGTCATGGGTCACCGGTGAAGTCGAGTGTCCTCATCGTCGTCACCAGCAGAGGATGTTGGCCAGTGGAGTCATTGTCGCCGGTCACTCGCCCGTCTTGCCATCGCCGGTCTTTTGTCAGATCTGGAACAAGAAGGTCGGTCGGCGGTCTTCTCTCCAATCTCTTGGCTGTATTGAAGTAAATGAGAGAGAGATTGAGATGAGGCCAGAGAGAGAGCTCTGCTTTTGGGTCGCCGTCCGTTGTTGCCTGTCCCCATCGTCGTCGATGAGTGGTGTCAGGCCGTTTGGGTGAGAGTGAGAGAGTAGCGTAGTGGGAGAGAGAGGAGATGGAAATTGGACACAGAGAGACAGGGCAGGGATAAAAAATTAGAAACAGTCAAACGCTTGCTCTTTTCTGTTTTTTGAAAAAATAAACTCTGTCAAACAGCCACCAGTTTTTTAAACTGGTGAAAAAAAAATCAAAGCTCTTCTCACTTTTTTTAGAAAAAAACTGAAAGCCATACCAAACAGACCCTCCTTTTCGGAGTTTTAAAAAACAGACCTGTTTTAAAAACTGAAAATTAAAAAAAAAAAGAGGAAAAAACTGAAAAAATAATGATTACCAAACGAAGCCATTAGTTTTACACGGCAATTATCAGTTTGCACATCAAAGATAGGTTGAAAATCTTGAAGATTGGCAAGAAATTAATTCTTAGAGACGTGATCCGAATGAAACTCTAACAGTAGATAATACACAATTTTGGATTATCTCAGTTACTCTTGCCTTGAACAATCTAGTCATTGCCAGTAACAGCCTGTCACTTGTTTATCCTTCTTTTTTTTTGTTAATGCCCACTTGTTTATCAGTGTTAAAATTCTTAGATATCGATCAAGTAACAAGTAGTGGGTTCGGAAACATACCATATGAGTACGAGTTTCGAACACACTTGATCTTTTATTTGCAAGTATGAAAACAGTTACTTGAGTCGAGTTCTTCGTCCACGAACCAAGTAAATGGGGGAACCGATTTTTTATTTGCAGGGAAGACTTCTGTCTTGTAACTTATTATTTATTGTGATATCTCTAACCTATATATAATGATAGAATTAGAGATTGAATTTATCTCAAACACTTAGAAGATAAATATTGTATTTATCTCAAACACTCGAGAGATAAATATCTTATAATTAACTGCAATTATCATGACTAACAATTAAACATTATTTATCAGTGGGCGGAAAATGAGTCCACCGGCCTAATATATTAACAATCTGGAAGCCGACTTTTCTGATTACATGATGAAAATAGGACAATACATTGCTAGCGTCTGCCAGTAATCCATGGATTGCTTGTGTTAGACTGCTCGATCAAATAAATATAAGGTGAAGCGACATATTTTTTGTTTGAGCATTAAAGAGTTCACATTCACCGCCAATTTCTAACTGTATTTGGACGAATGGAAATCGATCTGATTTCGCTTGCTACAAGCGAAAATGAATCTTAGTTCTGTTAGTTCATATCTCTTGATACGACGTTACAAGACTCGATATCTTTCTTTTTTTTTCTTCTTTTTTTGAATTAAAGATTCAGTCAAGTAGGCACATACTTTGAAAATTCACCTGATTTTAATCCACCGTTAAAAAAACTTTTCACAATCAAGCCTACATAGTACAGTACATCCTCTAAATATATAGCCAAAGAAAAATAAAAAAAGCGAGTTTTTGTATGATTTGAACATCCAAATTTCTCCTTATCATGTTGTGTATATGGAGAAAAATCTTGTGGTGGGCGCATGATTAGGCGACACGCTTTAACCAATGGCTCTCATCATTATGTCCGGCCATTCGCTGTCTAACTATTCTCTCCATTATTTTCATATTTTTTTTTATATTATAGATTATAGATAGATTTAATTATGCATATACCAAACAAATGGGACAGAATGACCAAAACACCCCTCTTCATTGGAAAGTCTCACTTATTTTATTCTCAAGCTAAAGTTAAATTACTATTCTTATTTGCCTACTCGAAAGTTATTAAGAAATTTGTCGAGTCTTGTTTTTAAGATAAACAGAGCTCAAACCGCTTTAGGATATGTGAATTGTTTTCGTTTTCTTCGTGTTTCGCCGTATGTATCTGATTTGAAAATCTTTGGCCACAACAAACGAATAAAGAAAAAAGTCAGACACAAAAAATCAAATAAAAAGAAAGGAATCATAAACAAAATCAGCCTAACTGAACGGATAAAAAATTGTTCTCAACCCAATTAGTTAGATTAATTAGTTAGTGTTGAGTCTTTAACAAATACACCACCATAGAACTACTATGTAACCTGTTTTTTAAATATTATTTCAATTCCAAAAATGTTATCATATGGCTTTTCATATGATGAGGACGTAGTGATGATGCATAAACTTAATCTTACTGTCTTAATCTTATTGATTTGTATATAAAAAATAATTTAAGTTTCATCTCATTCTAAAAGGTCGGGCCATATCTTGGAATGGAAGGTGTACAAACTTTTACAATCATTTCAAAGGGCATAAGTTGAGCTTAGTCACATGATTATTAATGTCCCAAAGGTTAGATATTAAAGTTTTTGAAAACCAGCTACAAGCTTATCACCCACTATATCTTCCTCTAACCCCTGCCTGGATCTCCCATTCTTATGGCAGCAAGTTGCCCTAGCTTCTTCAACCTCGGAGACAACCCGGTCGAGCAAAGGGCCCGGTCCTCGTCAAACCATGGCTCACCGAGCTGCAAAAAGCTTGACGGGGTGGCCATGTGGCTCATCAATGGTGTAGCAAGTGCTTTCTTCGCGTCTTTGGAACGTTGTTCTTGCATCCATATTGCCACTGTGGATGATGGTGACGATGCAAACGAAGACGTGCCGTTGATATTCAACGATGGGAACCTCCGGCACGTCTCCGGCGCCGGCAGTCGGAGGAGGGCAGGCAAAGGAAGGAAAGACGGGGAAGCTGGTGTTGAGGTACTTTGAAGTGACTTTTTGGTAAGTTGAATTGAATTAAGGGAGTGGTTCTTTGAGGAATGACAAATGGAAGAATATGGCTTGTGTTATTTGGTTTGAATCTGTGAGATACACATGGTTTCACTGTGTTTCCCTTCCTATCTATTGTCCTTAAAATCTATGTATGTACCTTCATATGCAACATTACTCTAAGTCCAAGACTATTTACCTTGATATTGTATGTTTGGATAGCATTTCAAAAATATTGATGATTATGAGATCAAAGAGATATGAAAGGCAGCCTTAGATTTGTCGAGCTAATACACTTTTTATGATATTTTTCTATAATTCTCGATCTGTATCGCAGAGGATCCGAAGATTACGTCTTCGTTCTGACCATTTCTCACAGCAACATTGGCAGTTTAATGCTGTGACATCACTTACCGGAAATAGCTGTGCTGTTAATGGAGTTGGCAAACTTCTCCTGCCTTCATTTTTCTAGGTTTATAACACACCAACTTGGCACTAAACGACTAGGGGCTATTGCCAGAACTTTATTAGAACACTAGACAAGGTAAAGGGGCACTAAAGGTTCTTTAATTTTATAAAAATTACTTTTTGCATCATGATGGTTATCGTGTTGTTCCTGGGCCTACTTCTCTTTTACTAAGTTTACCCCTTTTCTACTCCCAGAGGAGGACACCATTAAAGTGTTAAACAGCATGAGCAAGGAATCCTATGATTGAAAATTTTCTGTCCAAAAAAAGAAAGAAATCTAGGCAATATTTGCATTTATGGCATAAGTCAAGATTAGTCTCACACAAAAAAAAAAAAAAAAGCGAGTTAATTGATGGTTCAACTTCAAAATCTTTTTAATCTCTCGATACATTTTATTGAGAGATGTAATTACCCTATTACTCAAAATCTATTGTTTGCGCATCCTTTCAAATTCTCACACTGTTAAAGTTAAAATTTCGTGATGGCATGTTTTTAGCGACAATCTGGTACATGTCAGTCTCGTGCAGTCCGCTTTGCATTCGAATTAATCATCACTTAATGTTCTTTCTACTTTTCTTGGCACATACTTTTCAAAGTGTAAACATAAATAGAGATTATATAACAAAAATAGGGTACCAACATTGAATCCATCCACCTCGGCGGAGTCCAAAAAAATTTATTTCCCATCATTAAAAACACAAACAAAAAAGCAAAAAAATAAAAATAAATCAAGTTGCATTCATTTTCTTCTTTTGACATTGCAAGAGCATGATACAACTCTCATGATACAACTTGATGACTAGCTGACTTTATATCTAGGAAGTGATCTTTATTGCAAGTGATCGTCTATTCAGACTTGATATCCAAGTTTATCGCAAGTGATACTAAACCCTAGCACGGCCCTCACTGAATATGATAGAGTGGGCGGAGATGGCAGGAAAAAAGTCTTCGGAGGTTTAATTGGTGTTAAATTTAACCCAGGGAAAAAATAAAATAAAGCCTTAGCATGATCTTTATCGAATGCCCCGATTCCTTGATTCGCTTTAATGTTTCTCAAATTGAGTTAGAATAGCTAGTGAAGGGTAGAGGATGCAGGGGATCCGGATTCTCTGTAGATACGTGCAATAACTAGGGAGGTGCGGTTTCAAAAGTGTCGCTAAAGGTACATAATTTGATGTTGTGAGCCATATTTGTTTTCTTTTTACCGACTAAAATATTTCTAGTCACTATCTTTGCAGCAACGAATTTGGAGGGCCACGGCCCACAGCAAGCTAACGATTGGGCTTCATTATGGGCCTCGAAAAAAGAGGTCTAGAGGGAGGGGAGGTGTTCTCAAATGGACCGGACAGCTTGGGCCCTTCCAAAGACATGAAGTAGCTGTATAAACAGTTTTGTCATTTGGGCCCAATTTATTTTATGAAAAATATATTCAAGGAGATTGCTATTTTTTAAAAAATATTTTTCGTGAAACTCTTCGTCAAAACCAATTCAATTACATTATCTTGGCGGTTATGTGAGCTTCAATTACATTACAGTATCAAAATGCAAATGATACTTTATGTTGTGTGAGCTTCAGGTCATAAAAGTCAAAATAAACCAACTGTAAAGTGATCAAAGTTTGTTTATCGGTCATCTGAAACACTGTCCATAGTCATCAATCAGATCACTGCACAAACTGGGCGGCAACCTCAAATCTTCCGCTCCTTCTACCGCTGAAAGGGTTTGAGAGCAAACGAAACACCAGCGAGACATGCAGGGTATTGGCGGCCAAACGCCTTCTCCTCAATTTCATCTCCAATTAGGGTTTCATATGTCATACTTTAACTGTGATCTCTCTACGAATTGCCAACTATGGACCAAATTTCATGCATTTGAGGTTTACTACTGTACATTAGTAATATTGGAATTGAATTTATCTCTTTTAAGTATGCAGCGGCCAATCTCTAGAATTATGATGCTAAAAACTCCTTTGCAGTGACAGCGCAGGCTCGTCAATGACTCCTTAGCGGAATTTTTTTCGTATTTTATATGTTTTTTTGGAAATCATGATTTTTTGCGACAGGTTTGAGTTGTTGAGTATGGTGAAGAAGCACTCGAACTTGTTAGGAAAAACGGTAGTGGAAGAGGAAGATGCCTCGGATATAGAAATGGACCAGCAGTTTTGGCGTGACGTGATGGACTTGTATTTCGTTAGCGGTCGGGAGTCGAGGGGACGGCAGGACGATGATCTCGTATTTTTTGTGAGGAAAATGGTACTGACCTCGAGTTTCTCATTTTAGGAGTTTTGATGTGCGCACGAGTTGTGTCTGATTTTACATTGTTTTGGTTGCAGAGCTTGCATGGATACGGTTTCAATGACAATTTGGAGGGAAATTCTCCGTACTTTGTACGCAGGTGGGCATCTAAGGTAAAAGCACCATGAATTCCTGTTTCAGCCTAATGTGGGGGAAATTTTTTTTAGCTATGCCAGTTTATGCTTTAAGATGGGTTCTGAAATATCTTAAGTGGATAATTCGCATGCTCATTTGATTTGGAAAGTTACTTTGTTAATAGCTCTCATTAAAGTCGCAGCATATACTTGTTTTATTTATCTCTAGTGTGACTAGTTTGTCATGCTTTAAACTACACTAATTACCTTATAAGAGCAAGATCATAACTCTTGCATGTTGTAGAAAAGAACATGAATGCAGGAAAAGGGCGGTCCAGTGCACTAGGTTTCCCCAATTGAGGGGGGTCTGGAGCGTTGGTGTACGCAGCCTTTCCCCCACTTATATGGAGAGGCTGTTTTCGTTTCTCAAACCCGTGACCTCCAGGGTCAAGATGGAACGCCCTTACTGTTGCGCCTATGAATTTAGGAAGCAGGCTTTTTACATGTCAGAGATTATCCGATTTATTTTTCAATGGGGATATTTCAGCCGCTCGAAGTGGCACCATTTTTCATGCTGATTGTTTGACTAGGAATTAAAAAGAAGTCAAATTCAGTGTACCAGGAATCTCTTGTGGTAGGTTTTGACGATGAAAAGTTTGTAGATTAGGGGTTTTTGCGGATGGTGAAGGGCTGAAATCGACGTGATTTAAGTTGCTATTGTTCAACAAGGAAGGGCTAAGTTTTGAAGGTAAGGTTTTGTTGGTAGAAAGGAACAGCTCAGAGGTTTGTTCGTGGCGTAAAACAAGAAAAAGACGAGTTGGAAGGTATGAACTCCTCCCGATCTCCTCAGGAGTGGCCCAGCTCTTTTGAAGGGTGAGAAGTTCTGCATTCGACGAATGGCCCAGTAATATTGCATATGCCTTGATTGTTAGTCATGTTGGTTTCTCCAATATGGGTCCATTAGTTCTTTGATTTGCATCGTCTCGGTGTAGATTTTTTTTTTATCTATATGTTAAAAAGATCTTTAGTTAAGACGCTTATGTTTTGCTCTTGTCTGCCAGTTGGATAACTTAGTAGATGAAATATCAGTAAGTGTGGATTGGAGGCGCTCATATTATTTGAACCTAATTGCCCACACTACCTATACTGTAACAGTCGCAATTTGCAGGTAACTCGTTGTTCCTTCCTTGTAACATTTCATCTTTCTCCTTTTAAACTTGGAAAAACTTGGATACCTTGCTGTCCATTCTTGTGCAAGTTGAGATTACACTTATCAGTTTTGCTTAAATAAGTGTATGTATTGTTCGGTATTGTGCTTAATGCAGACTTTTCCACTGTGGCTTGTAAGTTTCAGATACTATTATATTTTTTGCTTTAATTTCTTTTTGATTCGATAATTACACACATATGTACTGGCTCTAGATGGTGTACTCGATAATCTAGAGCAGCCTGGGCACGAGGTTCATGCAATTTAGGGTTCTTGCCTGTGTTAGATGTATTTTGCCTTTTCCTATCTTTTAGAGAGGCCGTTTTCGCTTTTTAACCTTGTGCGTCCAGGTTATGAAGCAATCCTACTAATGCGCCAGGGCTCGCCCTCACTTTTGTGGTGTACTTTATGCAATGTAGATTGAATTTCTATGAGAGTGGATATGTAGACTATAAAAAATAA
This sequence comes from Escallonia herrerae, assembly GCA_033070095.1. NCBI lineage: Eukaryota > Viridiplantae > Streptophyta > Magnoliopsida > Escalloniales > Escalloniaceae > Escallonia > Escallonia herrerae. Next base: position 374,852 of record JAVXUP010000347.1, on the reverse strand, counting down.
GAAGCTAATGCCAGCTTCGTGCAAGCCTGTCTACATAAGTGTGTAATGAGGCAAGTCCACCGTGTACGGAGGCTCAAGTTCCGCTCGACTATTTATGGATCTCCAATCTTGAGGTTGCATCTTTACCTAAGAAGTCGTTCTCGATACTTTTCAAGCTTAGCCCAAACATGAATAACCTATCGAGCTCAATCTTGGCTTGCATTGCAGGTCTTGTGCTTCTGCCTATCGAACTACTACTGGGAGTAATGACTTTTAATGAATAATAGTGATGCATGCCAGGAGGAAAGGATTTGAAATTGTAGCTTTAAAGTACTTGGAACATCTTGGGACTATTGAGAATAATAGGCAGAAGCAATATCTGGGAGCTGAGACATAAGTTTCTGAATGGATGGTGAGGTGCTAGGTACTTTAGCAGTAGCCAAAAAGAGAACGGTGGAAAAGTTTGTGATAATTGGAGCATTTGTAACATGGCCATGCGAATATGTAACAAATGGATACAAATTAGGCCATGTAAAAGAATAAACTCCTTCAAAATCCGGACACCTAGTATTCAATCAATTGGAATACAACTTTGGGATAGAAATTGAAAAGCATGGCGTTATTTAATTTGAGCAGTGTGCTGCAGAAGCTTTTATACTAACAAAACTTTCACCTATTGTTAACTGGCAACTACGATGATCTGTATTTGTGTATAGCGATGTGCATATGTTGTAGACTCATAAAGAAGTTTCAGACTTGCAGTTGTTTTGCTGAGGTCCTTGTTACTTACTTTTTTTTATATTCTTTCCTTTTTCTCAACAAATTTATGGACCCTTCGCCAAAAAAAAAAAAAAAGCCAAATTATAAGTAAGTCAGAGGAGGTTCTTGAATTGGTAGCACATTTGCAAGCTTCTAGTACGAGTTGTTTGCTTTGGGCAGTAGCAGTTGCACACATACAAACACACACCCCTCTCTCTCTCTCTCTATATATATATATATAACAAAAGATATATATATATATATCTTTTGTTACACTCTTCTTTTCATGTCCAAGTCTGCTTATGTTGAACCGTCATGAAGTTGTACTAAAATTATATTCAGCTATGCTGCATATCTTTTGGATTAGGGTTCTCATTTTCATATTTGTGCACCATTGTAGCTCATATTCTTACAAAGTGTAAATTTAGCTGTCTTCAGTCATCAGGTCCTTCGCAATCATCAGAGTGGCCAAGATACACCGTTGTCTCCTATATACAAGGTACCTGAAGTATAAATTTACGAATTATGGAAATTTTGGAATTTCAATTGGTGTGTGCGTTTGGACCATATTTGTTTTCTCTTGTAAGTACAGCACAAACCAAATCTGCTTGAAAGTGCAGAGGAATGTAAGCTCACGTGGTTAACAAGGTAGCCGAGAAGCAAGCACCAACTAGGATGTGGCCATGCTTAGAAGCATATATTTTGAGTGTGTTTCCACTAATTTATGCACCCAGGTAAGCAATGTTTCAAGTATGTCTCTGAGGAACCGTTGACACAAAGTTTGGCCAATCGATCAACAGTTCAGCACACTTATTCAAGTCTTGTGAGATGCACTTGACTTCACAACCCAATGGCTTATGGAGTGAAGTTTGTAACATTTTAACTGCCAACAACGGTTCTGTCTTAACAATTAGCTTTTCATATCATCTTTCCCATGCTTTTTCTAAACTCCCACTAGTTCCGAATTTAGAGCATCAGAGGTTCCCAACTAATGCCAAGGAAAGTGGGTTCGCAGTCGATGTGGAGGTGTCACGAGTAATGCAGTCCGAGTCAGATGCCAAGTGCGCTGATGTGGGACACAGCAAGGGTGGAGCAAGGGCAGAGACCAAGGGCTTCTCAAACAGAGCCTGAGGGTGGCAGTGCTGCGAGGGCGATGACGTGAGATGAATACACGACGACAGTCACAGTCTGATGCTTAGGTCCAAAGTCAGGGTCCTGTATGTTTCTCTCTCTAGGATTCTAGAGTGAGAAACTGAAAATGTCATGAGAATGTCCAACTGTCAGAAAATGTCCAACCCTCCAAATGAATTCTCAAGACCTCTATTTATAGAGCTTAAGATGATGATGTCATTACGCGACACCTGGCGCTCACAGGGAGTGACACGTCACCGAGGGGTCCACAACTGTCGGTGCTCCACGGACTGTCGAATCACATATTCACCCGGCCTGCCCCGCACAACGTCGCTCTGTCTGTCTGGAAAGGCTGGCTCCCACGACGTCGGTGTGGCCAGAGAACCCCCTTGATCTAGCCACCAATTCAAGCCCATGCAGAGTCCCACAGGCCTGGCAGCAGTGGGGAAGACCCGACGCCCAGCTGCCAGGTGGACTAGGCACGATGCCCTCCAAAGACCTGCTCCCGTCTAGGAGTGACCCGGGGGTCATAGTCCCCAGGGGTGCCGACGCGAGCCCCCAGTATCGGAGCACGTAGGCCGATCACGAAGACACCCTGGCGGAGATAGTGTCCCGGAGGAGTCGCCTATCCCGCGGGTGAGTCCTTGTGCCGGAGCACTCGGAGCGCGTCAAGGCAGCATCCCGGAGGAGCCGTCTACCTGGCGGAAGGGGAGTTGAAAAGCTCCCTGGCAGAGATAGTATCCTGGAGGAGTCGCTTATTCCACAGGCCGAGGTAGCATCCCGGAGGAGCCGTCTACCTGGCGGAAGGGGAGTTAAAAAGCTCCCTTGCCTCAATAGTGTCTTAGAGAGCGAGCCTATCCCCGCGGGTGAGTCCTTGTGCCGGAGCGCGTCGAGGTAGCATCACGAAGGAATCGTCTACCCAACTGGCCGAGGTAGCATCCCGGAGGAGCCGTCTACCTGGCAGAAGGGGAGTTGAAGAGCTCCCTTGTAGAGATAGTGTCCCGGAAGAGTCACCTATCCCCGCGGTGAGTACTTGTGCTGGAGCACTCGGAGCGCGTCAAGGTAACATCCCGGAGGAGCCATCTACCCGACTGGCCGAGGTAGCATCCCAGAGGAGCCGTTTACATGATGGAAGGGGAGTTAAAGAGCTCCCTGGCAGAGATAGTGTCCCGGAGTTGTCACCTATCCCCGCGGTGAGTCCTTGTGCTGGAGCACTCGGAGCGTGTCAAGGTAGCATCCCGGAGGAGCCGTCTACCTGGCGGATGGGGAGTTGAAGAGCTCCTTGGCGGAGATAGTGTCCCGGAGGAGTCGGTGATGGTAGGAGTAAGGTGTTGGATTATGGCGTCGACGATCGCGGCCACATCGGGTGCATCCATCGTAAGGGGGCCTGGAGTTGGTTGTGACTGGTCTCCTCTTGGTCCTCGAGGTGATGCTCCTCTTGGACGATAGGGTTGAGGCTTTGGCTGGTAGTCCTGCGTTACTGACGCATGGTTGCTTGGGTGTGTCAGGCACGAGACGAACTGCACTGCGATGCTCACCTCCTCAGCGGAGTTGCCAAAATGATGCCAAGGAAAGTAAGTTCGCAGTCGACGTGGAGGTGCCACAAGGAATGCAGTCTAAGTCAGATGCCGAGTGCGCTGATGTGGGACACAACAAGGGTGGAGCAAGGGCAGAGACGAAGGGCTTCACAAACAGAGCCTGAGGGTGGCAGTGTTGCGAGGGCGATGACGTGGGACGAATACACGACGACAGTCACAGTCTGATGCTTAGGTCCAGAGTCAAGGTCCTGTATGTTTCTCTCTAGGATTCTAGAGTGAGTGAAAATGTTATGAGAATGTCCAATTGTCAGAAAATGTCCAACCCCCCAAATGAATTCTCAAGACCTCTATTTATAGAGGTTGAAATGATGATGTCATCACGCGACACCTGGCGCTCCCCGGGAGTGACACGTCATCGAGGGGTCCACAGCTGCTGGTGCTCCACGGACTGTCGAATCGCATACACCCGGCCTGCCCCGCACAACGTCGCTCTGTCTGTCTGGAAAGACCGGCTCCTACAGCGTTAGTGTGGCCAGAGAACCCCCTTGATCTAGCCACCAATCCAAGCTCTTGCAGAGGCCCACAGGCCTGGTAGCAGTGGGGAAGACCCGTCGCCCAGCTGCCAGGTGGACTAGGCACGATGCCCTCCAAAGACCTGCTCCCATCTCGGAGTGATCCGGGGATCATAGTCCCCAGGAGTGTCGACGCGAGCCCCCAGTGCCGGAGCACGTAGGCCGATCACGAAGACACCCTGGCGGAGATAATGTCCCAGAGGAGTCGCCTATCCCGCGGGTGAGTCCTTGTGCGGGAGCACTCGGAGCGCGTCAAGGTAGCATCCCGGAGGAGCCGTCTACCTGGCGGAAGGGGAGTTGAAAAGCTCCCAAGCAGAGATAGTGTCCCAGAGGAGTCGTCTATTCCACAGGCCGAGGTAGCATCCCGGAGGAGCCGTCTACCTGGCGGAAGGGGAGTTGAAGAGCTCTCTGGCGGAGATAGTGTTTCGGAGGAGTCGCCTACCCCGCGGTGAGTCCTTGTGCCAGAGCACCTCTACCTGACGAAAGGGGAGTTAAAGAGCTCCCTGACAGAGATAGTGTCCCGGAGGAGTCGCCTATCCCCGCGGTGAGTCCTTGTGCCGGAGTACTCGGAGCGCGTCAAGGTAGCATCCCGGAGGAGTCGTCTACCTGGCTGAAGGGGAGTTGAAGAGCTCCCTGGCGGAGATAGTGTCTCGGAGGAGTCGGTGATGGTTGGAGTAAGGTGTTGGATTGTGGTGTCGACGATTGCGGCCACATCGGGTGCATCCATCGTAGGGGGAGCCTGGAGTTGGTTGTGACTGGTCTCCTCTTGGTCCTCGAGGTGATGCTCCTCTTGGACGGCAAGGTTGAGGCTTTGGCTGGTAGTCCTGGTAGTCCTGCGTTGCTGACGCATGGTTGCTTGGGTGTGTTAGACACGGGACGAACTGCACTGCGATGCTCACCTCCCCAGCGGAGTCGCCAAAATGATGCCAAGGAAAGTAGGTTACAGTTGACGTGGAGGTCTCATAAGGAATGCAGTCCGAGTCAGATGCCAAGTGCGCTGATGTGGGACACAGCAAGGGTGGAGCAAGGGCAGAGACCAAGGGCTTCTCAAACAGAGCCTGAGGGTGGCAGTGTTGCGAGGGCGACGTGGGATGAATACACGATGACAGTCACAGTCCGATGCTTAGGTCCAAAGTCAGGGTCCTGTATGTTTCTCTCTAGGATTCTAGAGTGAGAAAGTGAAAATGTTATGAGAATGTCCAACTGTCAGAAAATGTCCAACCCCCCAAATGAATTCTCAAGCCCTCTATTTATAGAGGTTGAGATGATGATGTCATCACGCGACACCTGACGCTCCCAGGGAGTGACACGTCACCGAGGGGTCCACAGCTGCCGGTGCTCCATGGACTGTCGAATCGCATATTCACTCGGCCTGCCCCGCACAACGTCGCTCTGTCTGTCAAGAAAGACTGGCTCCCACAGCGTCAGTGTGGCCAGAGAACCCCCTTGATCTTGCCACCAATCCAAGCCCTTGCAGAGTCCCACAGGCCTGGCAAACCCGACTCCCAGCTGCCAGGCGGACTAGGCACGATGCCCTCCAAAGACCTACTCCCGTCTCGGAGTGACCTGGGGGTCATAGTCCCCAGGGGTGCCGACGCGAGCCCCCAGTGTCGGAGCACGTAGGCTAATCACGAAGACACCCTGGCGGAGATAGTATCCCGGAGGAGTCGCCTATCCCGCTGGTGAGTCCTTGTGCCGGAGCACTCGGAGCGCGTCAAGGTAGCATCCAGGAAGAGCCGTCTACCCGACCGGCCATGTAGCATCCCGAAGGAGCTGTCTACCTAGCGGAAGGGGAGTTGAAAAGCTCCTTGGCGGAGATAGTGTCCCAGAGGAGTCGCCTATTCCACAGGCCGAGGTAGCATCCCGGAGGAGCCGTCTACCTAGCGGAAGGGGAGTTGAAAAGCTCCCTGGCGGAGATAATGTCTTAGAGAGCGAGCCTATCCCCGCGGGTGAGTCCTTGTGTCACAGCACTCAGAGCGCGTCAAGGCAGCTTCCCGGAGGAGCCGTCTACATGGCGGAAGGGGAGTTAAAGAGCTTCCTGGCAGAGATAGTGTCCCGGAGGAGTCGCCTATCCCCGCGGTGAGTCCTTGTGCGGGAGCACTCGGAGGGCCTCAAGGTAGCATCCCGCAGGAGCCGTTTACCTGGCGAAAGGGGAGTCGAAGAGCTCCCTGGTGGAGATAGTGTCCCGGAGGAGTCGCCTATCCCCGCAGCGAGTCCTTGTGCCGGAGCACTCGGAGCGCGTCAAGGTAGCATTTTGGAGGAGCCGTCTACCTGACTGGTCGAGTTAGCATCCCGGAGGAGCCTTCTACTTGGCGGAAGGGGAGTTGAAGAGCTCCCTAGCGGAGATAGTGTCCCGGAGGAGTCGCCTATTCCCATAGGATGCTGCACACTCCGGAGAGTGAGTCGAAGCATGTTCCACGACCAAGGCAAGGTGCGCATGGTGTGGTGAAAGGATGGACCGATGCGAGGAGCATGGTAGTGTGACAGAGAGCCAAGGGGCACGACTGTGTTAGTGGCGCGACGCACGGTCGCGACGGAGTGAGTATGGTGCCGAGGGCACTGTAGAGTGACAGAGAGCCCGAGGGCACGGCTGTATCAGCGGCGCGGCGCACGGGCATGGCGGAGTGTGTATGGCGCCTGGGGGCACGACATTGTGATAGAGAGCCTCGGGGCACAGCTATATTAGCTGCGCAGCGCATGGGCGCGGCGGAGTGCGTGAGGTGCAGGGGTCGCGGAGTGACGTCCGGGCGATGGGGGTCGTGGAGTGACTTCCGGGCGACGGGGGTTACGGAGTGATGTCTGGACGACAGGGGTCGCGGAGTGACTTCCGGCCCCATGAAGAGTAGTGAAGATGCTAAGTATGGAAGCCGAAGGCCAACCCTTGGGGAAGGCTGAGGCCGACCCCAAGGCTGACTTCCTTCGGTAACGCCAAGGTGAGCCGACGGGCGACGGGCGAAGTGCGACGGTCGGAGCATGATGAGCAATTGCGCAAGGATAAGCTTCTTGGTGACGAAGTCACGTAGAAAAAGTGAGTGCACGTGACTTGAGCGTGCACGTATTGACCGGTTGGAGGCGTTGAATGTTGCCTGTTGTTTGTGCGGATGTGTCATGCAAAATGGGACCCCTAGTGGACCTTTGGGTGCGACCAGAATAGGTTGGGAACACCAACTTACCCCAAACCCGCAGCACCCAACTCTCATTATGGTACGGATGAGGCCACTAGCACCTCGACAGCCAGGATTTCCACAACAAGCGCCCTCCTCATTCAGCTTCATGTAGCCTTCTAATCTCCTTTCTCGCCTTTTCTTGCATTTCCCTGGCAAGGGTGGCTTCAATCTCCATTTCTTTCTTCAGGATAACATACTTAATGTATCCAACATTATATTATAGGACTCTTCGTGTATATGTTCATTGTGCCAAGTCCAGATTGAGCTCAGCGTCTCCACGGATAATACTTTCCAATCAACATCATCAAACCAAGACACCTACACGCTCCAAATGTTAAATTTTACCATTCTTTGATTCTCCAATGTACTCCCTCCATCCCAGAATAGGCTGTCCCAAAAATATTGCTCTCTTTCCAGATCAGGAAAGATTTATCATTCTATTTCCGTTTTTGCCCTTAATTTGTGACTCTTTTTCTCTCCCTTTTACTGTTTCTCTCTAACCACTCGGCCTCGTTTATTTTCTCTACACAAACTTTTCTCTATTCTATCCTATCTCTTCCACCCACTCACTCAATTTCCACCATACCTACGTTCTCTCTTCTTCTACCCACCGTCTCTTCTTTCAACCATCACCCAGCCTCCACTTTGTGTTTTGATTTTGGTCCAATTAAAAAAAGTAATTTGATTTCGCAATTGATTTATCATAAAACACTCGATGTGATTAAAGATTTAAGAAAAAATTGTGTAGATCTGGTTTTGAAGAAAAATTGGTGGTAGAGTTTGAGAGTAATCTCGGTGATGATGGTGATTCTTGTGGTGGTTTTAGGCGGCCATGGTGGTTGAGGAAGGTGGCTGTGGTGGTTGAAGGAAAAGAAAAGCCAGTGAGGCGGATAGCCTACCGCCTAGGCGAAACTGGGGGTGCCTAGGCGCAGTTGAGGCGTGCCTGGGGGAAACGCCTAAGCGAATGAGGAGGCATTGTAGGGCAATGAAGCGACCTGGGCAGATACTTAGGGGCAGGATAGATGTTTTTTTTGTTGTTGTGGCAGGTACTTTCAGATCTCGATCCCACTGCGGAGAACACAAGATCTGAAATTCGCATACCCAAAAGCTCAAAAGCCAATGGTTTTTTCATGCCAGGTTCGGAACGTTAAAATCTTCAATTTTAGCGGACAATAGATTCTCAAAGTAGCAGATTGTTAGGATTCTTTAATTTTGGAGTGCAGAAAAATACATCAATGGTGATAGAAGGAGGTTGTGGGTGACGGCCGCCGTGTTGCATTCACCGGATAAATGAAAACATGAAGAAAAGGTAGGGACTAGTACATGTTTGTGAGGACATAATTGGAAAACCAACTAATTTTGACCACCTTATTTTAGTCTGTGCAAGTCAATCTTCATCAAATATTCTGGGACAGAGGGATACTAAATAGAGGTGGACGTTTAGGAAGAATCTGTTTGTTCCAAATTGAATTAGCCCAGTCACCCCCTTAGGGCGTCGAATGTCGTTAGGATCACCACAAAAAGGGGCAATCTGCTTTATCTTCCAAGTTACAGTTAAGCTTCTGCCATTTAGCTAACTAATTTATAGTGACGAAAGTAGACTAGTTTTCGCCACTGAGATGATCATTTATTTCTTCACAACCTTGTCCGCCATATGTTGTTCGAGTAGTTCATCCTTCCTTAGAAGGTTGTAAGCAGAGCGAGTTGTGAACTTACTTAGAGCCAAACCCTTCCAACTGAATTGATTCGCTTTGTCTCCTTCCTCCACCAGACTGGACTATTTTTAAGTCACCTTGTCATGCTTGGACATATATGCGGAGGAAACGAAGGAAGCAAAAATTATGTATCTTTTGAATGATGAATGTGATTTTAAATGGATTGGAAAGAAACACTATTGACTTACGGTGATAGATAACGTTTCATCTGCTTGTACAATGATCCACATATATAGGGTGGTTCTATTGTCAATTGCCAGAGCAGGAATATTGCTGCAGGGCAAAATTACATGATGCGAAAGCATCCTTCTCAAAACCAATTGGCAATGAGAGAAGAGGCCACAAGGCTTATATACTGAAGTACGAGTTATTATGACACGAATGTGGGATTTACATCTCAACAAATGACAGCAATGTTAGCATGATACACCACTGTGTGTCGCGATGTCCTGTCTTGTCTCCCATTTGCATCTACATCATATCCCCTTCCTATCACCACAATCCGCATCCATGCCTTTTCCTTCGCCCATATAGAAGTAATCATTATGCTTTTTAGAAAAACAAAATGTAAAATCTCTCCTTTATTCTGCTGGGAATCTTACCGATAATTCATCACAAGTATGTTGGCGACGTGGTCGTTCAATGGGTTGTTAGCCTTGAGGAGATGAAGGCTGTAATCAAGCACAAAATCACCGCCTCTGCAGTATCACGCCAAAAATGACCAATTGCCGTTGAGTCATGACTTACCCGCGTAGGTTAGGAACATTTTGAGTGTTGTTTTCTAGTCTTTAAAGGTACAATTTAGCTTGCATACCATCTATTTGGCTTCCTATATATCGTGATTGCAATTTTGTCATGTTTGCATTGTACACGTGTGTTTGACAGACGATTAGCAGTTAGTGTGTATTTCAGGTTTTTATTTCCATTTTTCTTTAGATACTTGTGCCTGGTGTTAATACGTCCATCTATGTTTCTGTAAATTATGTCCTTGTGGAAGTGAAAAAAGTAAAAAGATAAAAGAGAATGGAGCGACTATCTCCACACAGTCATATGTGTCTGCACTTCATTTCATCGCTACTAGTTATGATGTGTTGTTATTCCGGCTTTTAACAAGACACTGAGATGTGGGAAAGCATATTATAGGGTGTTCAATTGGACTTTTCCAAAAGAGAAGGGACAGAACTGTTTTACTAATGCATTAGTTAATTTGGAAGGAAACCTGAATGCATTAATTGTTTTCCTTACCTTGGCCCATGACTTTCTCTGTAGGTAGTGAAGACTGTCTTTGCATCTGCAAGTCGTGTTGATTTCCATTTGGACTCAAGAAAGGCAAGTGATCTATTGCTGGCTAGACTATGTTTTTTTTTTTATCAACTTTATCTTCTTAAATTCGATGTGACATTGTTACTGATATGCATGCAGGAATTAGAGACAACCCCTGCCTATCCAGAGATATGTTTTGCAGTTGATGATTTTGATTCCACTTTTGATGCAGTGGTAAATTTCTTATTTTTGGCACATTTCACAAGGAACCTTCCAATCAGCCTCATTTCTTATTTTTGGCACACTTCTCATTCTTGCACGAACTTTTCGTGCCAAAATTTTTAGACAGTGTTTTGACATTCTCAATCAGCTCCGACTCTCTTGGTTTCTAGCAGTCTTATGTTTTTCCCTTTTTCATTCTGTGGGGAGAGGGGGGGGGGGGGGGGGTGTAGCGGGGAAGGTGGTGATGGAGGAGGAGGAGCTATTTCATGACAATTGTGCTGGTGAATCTATTCTGGACTCCCCCCCCCCCCCCCCACACACACACACACACAAAATAATAATAATAATAAAAAATAAATAACGAAATCTTCTTTTTGAGTTTGCCACACTTTATGCCTTCCTTATCTTTATGTCCCTCCGTCGAGTTTATTTGATTTCAGTGTGTCCTTTGGTCCTCCAACTAATTTATTGCATTGCGAAACCTGGATCACAAATTCTCGGCCCCAGAAATGTTGTTTTCTGAATCATCTTTTTCTTCCCTACCCCATTCTGCTTATGTGAGATTATTTCATCTACATGTACACTTTATTTCTAGCTATGTAGAATTACATTGTTTAACAATCAAGTTGACCGTATAGTGAGTACCTCATATTGTTGCACTCGCGTTAGTGTAAAACCAAAATACAGTTCGTGGATATCGCATACTTGATTCTTACAATTTATCACCATCTACTTCAACAGTTTGTTCAATTACTATTTGTCATAGTGTTTTCTCAAGGTTTTACGAATCCATGGCACCCTTTGGCTATCTTCTTGAAGTCTTTTGTTTTTCTCTGAAGAATAAGAAGAAAGGAGTCAAGATCAAAATGTTCTTCTTTATGGCATTCCCTACACCGTTTCATTTATTATTCCAGAAATTTGGGTTTGCAGGTCTTGACTGATACAGATCATTGCTACCGTGTGCTTCTAAATGCACATGGTGGGGCAGCGTTTCCCAGTGAAAAGACATCAGAAGATTGTCTTTCTAATGATAAATCTTTGCTGAAAATTGTTACTGATGCTGAAAAGACAAAGAAATCTAAGGTTTGAACGTATGTTTGCTGACGAGTTAAAGTTATGAAAGCGTGCTCCATATTCTGATTTAAATTGCTGAGCTAGTGCTTTTCCTATTTGCTATTTAGATGTAACTGTTTTTATATTTACAGGAAAAGAAAGCTGTTAACTTGTTTTGGCACTACCAAGTGTTTCTTTGAATATATGAACAGAAGGCTAGCAACAGCTAGTGCTGTTGGTTTTGTTGTCCTGAACTATGTCTTGCTGAAGACTTTGTTCCACTAGCAAAGCAAAGCATGGTTATTTGACTGTTAGTTAAAAGATGTTTGGTTAGTGGCTAGAAGTTCATGACTTTTCTGGCGTATGATTTATACGAGAGAAGAAAGAGAAAGGTTTTAGGGATTCACTTCCTTATGTCAAAGAAATAGTTGTGTTTTGATTGTCAAGAAGTGTCCAAAGCTGTGTTATCCCTCAACTTCACCCGAGTTACCTAAGCCTTTGTCCTGAATTAGCTGGGGTCTGCTACATGAACATCTTTCAGCTGAACTCAATCCTATCCAAACACATGTTGTATGTAAAAGAAAATTATCGCTATTAATTCCTTTCTCGCTACTTCTCCCATTGTTGTTCTCGATCAGTCTCTACTGTTCTGTTTTACATGTTTTCGCTGGATATAGGCCTAGTCCTCATACAACCTATATTGTACAACCCTGTTTCTGTAACGCTCCCAGTATGCTGTCATCTAGTATGGATGCGTATTCAAGAACCTTTTTAACTGTTAAGATTGATTACTTTGCCATTTTTCTTTGTTTTTTTCCTTTTCTATTGCTCCTCTTAAACTCAACTTCGAGGTTGGGGGTGGGGGGTAGACTAAGAGTTCGCCTGCATCTTGACTGTTGGTAGTTTGTGATTGCAGCTTACTCTTTTCTCAGGATTTGTCAGCTATCAAATGGTTTGAGAAGCATATGATGGTACATATAGTCCTTTTTATTCAAAGTGAAGTTATTGTCGTCGTATGGGCCTAGGTGATAGCCCAATCCCGTCTTTCCCTTCCTGGATTCAGTCCCATGGGGGGCTGGATATTTGGGGTAAGGGAGGGCAGGCCCAAGGGGCTGCCGATGCACCCAAAAAGAAAGTGTAATGTTTTTAACACTTGACTTCTTCTCTCATGTGATGTTATATATAGTTATGTGGTTATTTAACCTGAAAATATCGTCATTATTTGGCTATTCAACCTGAAATTATTCTAATCATTGCACCCTTCAACTAATGTTGTGAAAGGTTTATACAGCAACATATACAGTTTAATTTGTGGAAGGGTGGACTTAAGCAGAAATGCACTATAGTCATTATTGTTACCATAATGGTCCCATAATGGTTTTGCCCAAGCCAACCCATAGTTCAGGCTCTAAACTTGATGGTCCTGACAGGACTTTAACCTGCTCCTAGCCTCCTACTCAGAGAAAACAACTTGGTTGGTTTTTAGGGAACTATATTGACCCCGCTTTTCTCATAGTTGAAAAGTACTGAAAAAAGTTTGTAACAACATGGACTTCCAAGTTAAAATGGTTAGAAACTTATGGAACTGAACTAGTTAGTTTTGCTTATCCTGGTGAAGTTGATCCAGTCTTGGTCTCTGGGTTTATCTACACTGCTAAGTAACAACTGTAGATACCCGCTGTTAGCTATGTTTATCTCATTTTTATTATCTGCATTTACAGCAGGGAAGTCTGGATTAGGAAGCCTTCTGTCGCTTGGTCATTCTCCTGGCAAAACAGACAGGCTGTACATGAAAGGTCCTGGAGGCCGTGGAGAAGTTGAAGTGGCTGTTTCTGGTGTTATTGGTATGCAACTCTCCCTTAACTGATTTTGATATAGTGATGCCTAAATAAATATCTTTCTTGTTACAGTTCAGAAGAATGTTGACAACTGTATTTCTTAAGTTGTATCTTGAACTTCATCAATTTCTTGAACCTGTTTTTTTCTCTGTAATTAACTCCTTTGACCTATTTCTTAAGTTGTGTCTTGAACATATAATGTGCTCAGCTTCAGATACTAGATGTCCTTGGATTACCATTTTAATTCTTTTATTACATAACTCCTGGCTTCTCATTCTCTCTTCAAGCATGAAGTTCCTCACTGATAGAGGATTTTGTGGTGAATCATAAAAAAATAAAATTCAAAGTTCCACACACAACAAATTTTTGTTGCTTAGATATTTTTTCATGAACTATGACTCATCCTATTCTCAGTAGAAAGCCCTCTTTCAAGGTGTTGTACTATTCCTCTTTGATGACCAATATGGGAGCATCTTCTGTGCTGTATTGTTTAGGGCTCTTACTGCTTTACCCAACTCCCTAATTGGTTATTTGGTAATTATTGGTGTCTGCTGAGCATATTTAGTTCGTGCATTCTGATGATTGTTGAATAATATGCCCTGATTTATTACTTGATCCTTTATGCTAAGAATTTTGCGTATAATCATTTTTAACTATCATGTATCATTGCCCTTCGTTGAATCTTGGTGCTACCACATTAGATCAAAGCATGGGGGAACCAGGCCCTCACTCACCTCTTCAGACGTCAAAGAGAGGATTTGGGCTTGGTACAATTGTTCGCAGAGCAGCCTCCGTTGCATCCGTGGCAGCAAAGCATGCTTTTGCAGCTGCTGCTTCCACCCACAGTTCAGATGAAGAGATGCTGCCCCTCAAGTGCTGCTTAATGTCCATATCATTGCCCTGGGAGCATATCGCTTATGATCTTTTGTTTAAGGTGCAGTCCTTATAAGAGCTGAGCATCAACCTCCTGCGCTAACAATCATGGTTTTCTTTCTGCTGTCATATTTGTAGAGGAAATGCTCCTAATCAAGTATGATTTCATAATGCGAACGAGAGTTCTGACCCTGGGTCTTATTGTTTCTTAAAATCAGGGAGCTCCTCCAGTCAACTTGTAAAAGTACGTTATGGAACTGCAACGTAAAGTCAAACCTCATTCATTTATTTGATTAAGAAAGAAAAATGAGTCTTCCACATGGAGCTTCTGGGTGACTATCGAGGCTTGGAAGAACTGTACATAAGTTGTATCTTGAAAACTCTTTGGGGCGTTGATACTGTATCAGGGGCCTGTAAATTCGTGAAAGACATCAGTTTTGATTAGTCACATTTCGTGAAGGCATTTTGTATGTATAAACGTTGTTAGTTTCCCAAGATTTGCTATCAAAAAGTTGTTTACCAAATATGTGATTAACCCTTATTGAGATGGTTTAAATACCGGCCCTTTAAATGGTTAGCATTTTTCTCGGAGGTACCAATTTTTTTCTTTTTTCTATAATGGAAAGCAATATATGACCACAACTTCCTTCTTGTCATTTAAACTCCAAATGAACTTTTAGTGGCCTTTACAAATGCCTTTTAACCGCAAATTTTCAGTCTTTAGTGACAAGGATGGTGCTAAATGGCTAATTGTGAAACGTTTTGTGGTAATGAGTCTATCCCACAGCGAAGGGTCCTCGTGCCAGAGCACTACGAGTGGAGCCCCCCGAAATGAAGACGACGATAGCTTTGTGGTAACGAGCCTATCTCGCTGTAAAGGGTCCTCGTGTCGGAGCACTACTAATGGAGCCCCTCGAAATGAAGACTGCGATAGCTTTGTGGTAACTAGCTTATCCTGCTGTGAAGGGTCCTCGTGCCAGAGTACTACGAATGGAGCCCCCGGAATGAAAGATGTCAATAGCTTTGTGATAACGAGCCTATCCCGCTGCGAAGGGTCCTCGTGCCAGAGCACTACGAACGGAGCCTATCTCGCTGTGAAGGGTCCTTGTGCCGGAGCACTACGAACGGAGTCCCTCGGAATGAAGACGGTGAGAGCTTTGTGGTAACGAGCCTATCCCGCTGCGAAGGGTCCTTATGCCGGAGCACTACGAGCAGAGCCCCCCAGAATGAAGACGGTGAGAGCTTTGTGGTAACGAGCCTATCCCGCTGCGAAGGGTCCTTATGCCGGAGCACTACGAGCAGAGCCCCCCAGAATGAAGACGGTGAGAGCTTTGTGGTAACGAGCCTATCCCGCTGCGAAGGGTCCTTATGCCGGAGCACTACGAGCAGAGCCCCCCAGAATGAAAACGACAATAGCTTTGTGGTAACGAGCCTATCCTGCTGCAAAGGGTCCTCGTGTCAGAGCACTGGGATGGAGCCCCCATGAATGAAGACGGCGATAGCTTTGTGGTAACGAGCCTATCCCTCTGCGAAGGATCCTCATGCCAGAGCACTAAGAGCGGAGCCCCTCGGAATGCTGCACACTTCGGAGAGTGGGTTAAAGCATGTTCCACCTCCATGGCGTGGGCTCATAGTGTGGTGAATGAGTGTGATGCCCGGAGGCCTATAACATGATTATGGCGCATGGGCGCGGTGCCTACAGCACGAGACATTGATTATGGTGCATGGGCACGGCGACGACCATCGCGAGACCATACCTGGTGCCGTGGGCACATGTCATGGAAGTGGCGCACGGATGTGGTGACGACCGTCGCAAGACCATACCTGGTGTCATGGGCACATGTCATGGAAGTGGCGCACGGGCGCGACGATGACTCGTTACGAGACCATACTTGATGTCGGGGGCGTAGGTCATGGAAGTGGAGCAAGGGCGTGGCGATGACTGTTGCGAGACCATACGCGGCCACCCGGGGGCACATGTCATAGAAGTGGCGCATGGGCGCGGTGATGACTATTGAGAGACCATATGCGGCGACCCGGGGGTACATGTCATGGAAGTGGCGCATGGGCGCGGCGACGACCGTCGCGAGATCATACCTGGTGGCGGGGGCACATGTCATGGAAGTGGCGCACGGGCGCGGCGACGACTGTCACGGAGATAACTCAAAGGCGCGGGTTGAGTGTCTTGGATACAGGGGCGTGAGCCAAGTGTGTATGTCATATCAAATTAATAAGTGTGATCTTTAGTAATGACAAAGTTGGGAATGATGATACGCGGTCGTTGGCGATGGGTCATTCGACTGTAGCACGCGACTTTGGGCTACGAGCATCGTGGGAGCGGTGTACGGTAGCCGGTGACAGACGGCAAACGTCGCGAGGTTGATGTACGAACGTCCGTAAACATCGCGGAAGTGCAAGAACTCGAGAAAACAAGCCCACGCGGGAGGGGAGGCCATAGGCCAAAAATGGGGGGAAGGCCAAGGCCACCACCCCTGGGGAGGCCGAGGCCGACCCCCTAGTGAGGCCAAGGCTAACCCTAGGGGGTGGCCAAGGCCAATGGCCAACTCCCATGAAGGGAGGCCAAGGCCACTCCACCTTTTGTTGAACTTTGGGCACGCTGACGGTAGGTGTTTTGATGGGCAATAATGAATCCGGAAGTTGCGTTACGACGAACGTGTTACCATGAGTCGTACCCATGTGACGAATAAGGTGTCAAAGTCATATACGAAGCGTACAAAGCAAACAAAGCGTGAAAAGTGAACAACCGAGGGGGGGAAGGCCAAGGCCAACCCCCCATAGAGGCCGAGGCCGACCCCATAAGGTCGGCCAAGGCATTTGCCCTTTGACCCCGTCGCTCCGGTTGCACCGTCAGTCGACGTTTTTTATGAAAAGGTGCTCGGGTAGTCGCGGCGCGACGAACGTGGTACCGTGAGTTACGCTAACATGAAATAATTGGTGACTAAGGCGTGCGAAGCGAGAAATGCACGTGACATGATCGTGCGCACGTTGACCGGTTCGATGCGTTGGAAAATTGACCGTTGACCGTGTCGATGTGTTCGTGCAAAGTGGGACCCCAAGTGGGCCCTTGGGTACGACCAAAATAGGTTGGGAGCAGTAGGTTCTTGTAGTTTTTTGTGGTGGTACTTGTTTTTGTCTGAAGGTCAGAAAGGGTTGAACGTGAGTCCAGTTGCTAGTGATTTCTGTGGTGGGCATCTGCGGTGTGCTGGAATGACGTTGGTGGGAGCTCTGATTCTACAATTGGTGGCGGTGACACTAGCCATTGCGCCTAGGCGTGGCCTTGTGCTGTTGAATCGGCACATGCGTCATGGCAGGACAGGTGTCAAGTTCCTCGAAGGTGTTTGACTTTGGTACTTATCTTGGACGGCTGCGTGCTTATCTTTTGTCCGTTCAGAAAAAGAAATGAAAAAGAAAAATCTCGTTAATTGGTTATTGTTGGCCCTTTTATATTATGACGTTACCTTTTTTTTTATTATTGTTGTTATTTTCCTTCTATGTATTTTTTTTTGTCGATGTCTGAAGATGTCATCTGCATACGTATTTGTCTATTTCATTATCCTTTATAAACTTGATATAACTTAACAGCTTCTGATCCTTTCCACATGTATGCAGTTATATTACTTGACCAGAAAGGTTGCTTTTTCAATAAAATACAAGCACAAGGTGCTTGCAACAGAGAGTCAAGAAAACGAACAAGAGGCAGGTGGAATTGTGGATGCAAAGTTCACTTTATTCTTCAAACTTAGATTGGAAACTATAGCAATTGCAGAAACAAAACACTTTGCAGAAAGGAACTGGAACTGGTAGGCTTGCATGTTAGCTCCACTATCTATGTGGCTAAAATTTGGAAATGGAAACCTACTGCCAAAATTAAAGAAGAAAAAGTGGAAAACTACCTGAATCACCAACAAGAAACCTCAACCGCCCCACGAATCTATTCCCTCAACATATGCTTCGTCCGTGTGCAGACTTCTGCGGGAGGGCAATCCAACAAAATAGATCCATGTGAAAGCATTGGGTACTTGTACTTCAAGATTTATCATTGCACTTTACGTTTTGTTATTTTTACATTCCGCGTTCGCTATGTGTACGGTAAAACTTTAGCGCTTTCCGTACCAAACAGTTGGTGCTTTTGTCACCCTCTTTTGACCAATTTTTTGCTCTATTCTCGATCGTAATACAAGTGATCTTTAGCAACGAAAACAAACAGTGAAATGTGTGAATCAGTCCTAGACATCTGATATCATTTCTTATGAGAAATTAGCAATTTTAGGAGACATTTTTGTTTTTTTAAAGCTTACACCTTTTATAACTTTGGCCTTCCTTTAGCTATTTTTTACCACCCGTTATGCGTGTCCTAGTGGCAATCGTTAACTCGAGGGCACGCTAGGTAGTTCACTTAAATACCGAGGTGAATTTCACAACTTACAACTTTGGGGGATATTTTTGCGAAATTTGATAAAGATATACATAAATGAATGGGTCAAGATCTTCCACCCCCTCCCTCTCTCCTCATTTTTAAGAGCTTCCTTTATCACTCTCTCTAAGAATCCCCAACTCTTTGGTGTTCATATCTTCTCTCAATTTCAAGCAATATGATGTCTCACAGTTCAACTAAAAAATTTTGGGGGATTTTTTTTTATAGATTGTACTACAGACATACAAAAAAATGGGTCTAGTTCTTTCTCCGTCTCTTTGTATTTTTCTCTACTCATTTGTCTCATATAACCACACCCTGTTCTCTCTGAATCTCAATCTCTTAGATCACTATCACTCTCCCTATCAAAAATCTTAAACTCTATCACGGTCGGTTCTCTGAAAATGGTTGCTAAACGGAATGACAATGCTTGCAATTATATGCTTTCAGTCTTTGTTAAAGTTTAAGCAATTAATCACATATATAAAAGTAACCAATATTAAGCAAAAAAATCATACATAATCCATTCATGTAGAGGGAATACCGTCTACAAAATTTTCTCTAACTTTTTCAAAGTTCAGCAAAAAATTATTTAGCAAAAAAATATACTATGCGGGATAAGTTTGCAAACTAAAATTCAGTCTCTTGTAAAATATCCTCTATAATTTGGGGATAAATTTGTAAATAGTAGTTTAATTGAAATTTCTCTAACATAAGGCATAACAGTGTTATCCCAATCATATGACGGAAGAAAATTTCACGATCGAATCTTTCTGAGACGTAATTACGATAAAGTGATATATATGAAAGGATAAAAATAAAATTGTCGCCGTTAGAAACAAACTTGCTTTACAAACATGGTTGCACGTATAACACTGTCATGAGGCGACAATGCCTGAAAAGTAAAACATAATTTAGACATTTCCTAGTACTCGTATCATCTTACGTAACCCACATGACTTCAGCCTTTCTTAAAATTATTAAATCTGTAAGATGCAAAATCCCTTTGTTGTTTCTGATTTTTCTCTTCTTCACGATTAAGCTAGTAATTTTCTCGTGGGACCCTCCTGATTGAAGCAGACGACTGTACCCATGATCCACATTCCTCCTCCGTATTCTATACTGAGCTGCATGTATCAAAACTCGAGAAGAGTTCAACTGTCAAAGATTCAGAAATATATATTTTCAAAATTTCTGTTCGAGATTTTAAGACCATGTTACAAGAAATTCATATGTTACAAATTCCTTAGATCGAACATAGGCGGGGTGTGTCTCTAATCCGTTTGAGGAGACCATATTACAAGGAATTGATCATATGCCACAAATTTTTTATATCGAACGCAGATGGCGTGTCTCTAATTCGTCCACAGCGATAGACTTAGTATGGTATACTCGATCAATGCGGCATGCGATACTGACTTACCGCTGAAGTAACAATAGTAAAAAAGAAGTGTTGGACAAATTTTCCCTCACATTTTTCAAACCTGAATACTGGGTGGATCCCATGTGTCCCTCGTCACCCTCCATAAATACCCCTCCCCTACACTTCCCTTTTCTCCTCCCCTCTGAATCGGGTCCGGTCCAACACAATCATGTTCACCCAAGAACCGGTGCACTACCGGTTCACTGCTGAAGAAGTCAATGACCTCTTGTCTCTCGTTACGTCGGGTTCAACCTCCGGTTCGGACATGAGCCGGTCAGTTTACACGTTGGAAGAGCGGAGAGTGAGGCGTATGGTATCAAACCGGGAGTCAGCCAGGCGGTCGAGGCAGCGGAAGAAGAGGCATTTGGAGAACCTGTCGAAGCAAATGGACCGGCTGAGACACGAGAACCGGGAGTTAAAGAACCGGGTTGGTTTCTTTTCTTACGGTTTGCTCGCTGTTCAGTGTGAGAATGAGCGGCTCCGGTCTGAATCCTTGGACCTTCAGATAAAACTATCCACTTTACGTCAAACCCTGGTTTTCATGGCGCAACTCCAAAACGACGACTCATTACCTTTTAACTGAGCGATTACGGCCTGTCTAATTGCTAAACTCTCCTTTCAACCATTGCGTTAGATCGACCCTCGTGCAGTTTTTTGTCGTGCTTTTGCTAGGGTGACGAGCCTCACTGGCCGTCCCTATGGACAACATGACGGGATTCCCGTCCCCCCTAGCGATTCTTGTTATAATTTCAGTTCATGCATGACCTTTTGGTGTACATATAATAAGTCATAATGAATTGATGATCCAATGGTGCTTGTTTTTCGGTTTTTATCTGCCAACAACGACGTCCAACTAGTTTGACACCGTAACACATTTACTCTGTTTGGGTGGGACTTACTTGACTCGGTGTTGTACGGATGTGCTATCTACTGCAATACAACGTACAAGTTATTACCATCTAATTTTGCCGAACAACACAGTAATGATCAAAAGGAGTAGCATGTCTCCTTCTCAACTCCACTTTTATGTCATCTAACCAAAATTTCTGGGATGTGTGTGTGTGTGTCGTTGAACGTAAGGGTTCACCGTTGAACGGAATATAGCAGTGTCTGGAACCGATGGTTTCTGCAGTGGAGTTTTATTTGTGTTCAGTGCAGATTAAAATTAAACCATTCTGTACAAAGGAAACATATGAAACCATTGAGCTACACATGTCACATGGAATACTAACAAAGGTCAAAATACTGCTGATCAAGTACTTACTGATCCCGTGTTTCAAGCACAAGTGTCAAGTGGTTTTGCGTAAGCCATGTGAGAGAGATTGAGATTGTGATTCCTATTAATGTGTTTATGTAGATGAGTTATTTTAGATGAGTACGTATCTTTTTATCTTCATTGTGGAATTTGGCATGGAGAATTTTGAGTTGACTCTACCACTTGTTAACTTTCATGGTGGTAAAAATGAGGATTAAAGGTGTTAACGTTACCCAAACTATACATGGAATCTCATTTCAGAAAATTGCATTGATAGCTAAGAGCTATTTTATACTAGTCCCTAACCTTGGGAGTCCCGCTGGTCGCTGAGCTCTCTGGGTTGTACGGGTAGCGAGCCCCTCATGAGGGTGGAGGCTTTATAATTAAGCGGTCTTGTGCTCTAGGGTTTTTCTGTATATCTCTGCTATACATATCGCACTGTCGATTGAGATATTTATAAACTGAGAACGACAATATATTTGGAGTTAGCATCTTTGCAAGGTGATCATACTTCGAGAACGTAGTCATGTTGGTCAATCTCATAAAATATTTTTTCATGCGTTTGTTTTCTTTATTAATTTTTTTTCTTTTTATTGTTCGTTGCTGTGTTATTTTGCAACACAAATACACGTACGTTTAAGAAATTCGACGACAAAGAGAAACCTAATCTAGACGCATCAATCATACCTACATATTACCCGTTGATAGCATGCCATGTGTCATTACTAATATTGTAACTCAACTGATGAACAAAAGTGTATTACAATTCCGAAGGACATGGATTTGAGTGTTGAGGCTCAGGTGCAGTCATCGTGGCTTCATATGCCAACCAGAGATGAGATTAGTCGTGGCCGCACCCTCACCTACCCTCAAAATCAAAAGAGATGGCACCTTTTGCCTCAGCTTTTGCCCAGGTTTGCTTTTTCAAAGAGGGTCTAAAATCCAAACCAACCGTGGGAGCACATCACCATTGCCCAATCGTGGTCGTTGCATGCATGTGAAAGAATTGGTAGTTATAAACCTTTTATTAAAGAATCATCACTTTAAGATAGGCGACTGCTGCAATTACCTTACCAAAGTTGTTCTCGAGAGACGAGAATCTTCTGTACTGTGCTCAGAGCTACCGAAGACATGTGGCCTCATGGCTAGAACCTCCTAATCATTTGATCCGGGTTCCCAGTTCCCCCCATGGGCAAGATTCATCCTGTAGAAACAAATACAGATACAGATTCTTATCATGACTATGTTGCTAGTTTTAGAGGGCTACGAGAAACCAAGGCGGACAATAAGAACTCGAGAATCTGACGACTACTTGTTGAATGGTTGTGAGAACTAGGCCATTTTGTGAAACAATTTCGATAGAAAAGGTAGAGAAAAAGATAATTATATTACTGGGTAGAATGTAATCTTTATAGAGATATGAAAAAACTAGTTTACGAGGAAAAATGTAATAGAGAGTCCCACAAAAATTATGATAGCTATAAAATATTATAGATTAGGATAATAGGGGATAGAAAATTGACATATCGGTATATTATCTAACAACTACTCTCAAACTCAAAATGGTAGAGAAGAATAAGCTTGAGTTTGGAGGTTAAATCTAGAACGGTTGAGCTAGCTACTTTAAGTGAGATCCATGTTGAGGTCCTGGCATAAAGGTCTGATGCATAAGATTACAAATCCAAAGTGAGGTCTATTAACCTATGAGCATGGAGGTCCAGGGCATGGTCCGACAACGAATGCCCAATAACCTATGAATATGGTCCCTATGAGTGATGCTCGACACATAAAGGAAAAAAGTTTGGTGACACAAGGTATAGTGTACTTGGGTAAAGTCCAGCAACCATGAAGGTCTCCGAATAAGGTCCTACGACTAAGAAAAAGGAGGTCCCTTCCTGAGGCGACCATAGAAGTCTCGAGATCGACAAGGCTTGGCGACTAAGGAAAATGAGGTCCCCAGGTGAGTTCTGACGACCATGAAGATCTCGAGGCAAGGACGACCATGACAAAAATGAACTCAAGAAAAGAAGTATGGAGACATAAGAAAATGAAGTTTTAATGAGGATAAGAATAAAGAGCCTCGATTCGACTTACGGCATAAGGATGAGTAAAATAAGTACCGGGCCTAATAGTTTAAAATAAACTTGGTTAAATAATATCCTACAATGGTCTAATAAATTGAACAACAAATATGACGTGCATTTGATGAGTCAATTTCTCTATGTTCTTCATACGACTCATTTTGCAACCGCCTTTTACAACTTCCGATACATCAAGGATACCTTATTTCATGGCTTACATTTCTCAGTTTATTCCTTTCTTCAGTTACATACATATTTTGATGGTTCATTGGGCTGGTGATCCAACAGATGGACGCTCTAGTGCTCCACTACTGATTTTTGCTTTTTTCTTGATATTGGTGGACTAAGAAACAGACCCTTACATCCCATTCTGGTACGAGAAACAGAATAGAGAGTCATAATGGAATTATGAGAGTTACAGAATATTTTAAACCGAGAATCATAGGGAATAAAATATTGACATACCAATATATCATTTAATACATCCGACTCAAAACCGATGAAAACGTTACAAGACAGTATATCGAGAATCAGATAATATTATTTCTGTTATTATAAGATCTTATATCTCAACACCTTTATGGGGTAATTATTAAACCTCAAGCGGGGCTATGAGAATAAAGTTTTGCAATGAGTCCAACCGAGCTATTGCAAAGTTTGGTTGGAAAGAATTTACCAACACAACTTATAAACGTGGTATCGATATATGTCTATGTTCGTCTGTGTACTTGTAAAGTGTAAACTTTTGGGGCATTTGGAATGGTCAAATACGAGGAGTGCATAATTATTAATTGGACGAACAAAAGGTTGGGTTCGGGATCCAAACTTTGGATACGAAGTCCCATCAAATCCACTTGGTATCACCATTGGGCCCAAAAGTACAAAAGGGAAGAAAAGGTTGGGAAGAGAAGATGACCAGAGCCAGTGCTTCCATGTAGTCGCAGAATTCTTCATCTTCATATTTAAGTAGCACTCAAACTTGGAACCATCATGCAGATGACACCTAAACCTAATTTATGGTCACTAAAGTGGTGTCTGGGGTCAGTTTGTCTGTCTCAACTTCCGTGTTCCTCAGCAAACAATGAAACTTCTTAGAAGAACACAGACTTGATGTTTCTGTTTCTTTGTTGACCAAAGAAAACTGGACCAGTTGATGAAAAAGTTGGATTTAGTGGTACCATGGACCTATAAAGATGAAATTAACAATGATATCTTTTTTATTCGCAGTCTCACTGATTCATATGCAACCTCTAACACTTTGTAAGCTATGATTAGCACTTTGAGTAGTCACGAAGATCACGTTGTCTCTCTTAGCTCCATCGCCCATATACATTTTCATTCCCGATTTATGTAATTTATTTTTAGAGACCGGTATGATATTGATTCTCAAAATTATATTTTGAATATATAATAAAAAATTCTTATATTCACCTTTAATATATTTTTAACATAGTAAATTAAACACTGTTAAAGGTGTTTGGATAAAAAAGAAAGAAAGAATGTTTAGTGTGACAAACCGACCATATAATGAATGTACTAAGATTAATGGAGACAATTTAATGTCTGCTTATACGAGGATATATTAGTAATTCTTTATTTCAAACATGATTCTCTAAATCGGAATCCAAAAAAATGAGATTTAATCAGCTTTAACAATTCTAAAATCAATCACACACGCCCTCTTATTATCTCTTCATTATAATCATCATCATTATTTGAAACTCTATTTTATAGTAATCGGGGATCATTTGGTTGAATCATTCATTTCTATATTAAAGCAATCAAATATTAGTTATCCCTCTCCAAGTTCTTCTCAATCCATAATCATCTCACCCCATCAACGGCACAATTCACATCCTTTAGGGATATTTAAGAATTTACTTTTGCATGAACAAACCATCTCAAGAAATGTTGGCATCTTTCCCCTAACTGGCGTTTTCAAGCTATCCCCACTTTGTTGTGGATGCCCTTGTTCCAGGTTGCATCTCTCCTTATGCAGTCGCACATCCATATTAAATTATTAAGCATTAATATTTTAGATAAACCCGTGGCAGCGTGCTAAATCATGCAAATTGACTGCTTGACTGTCTACGTATAAAAAATTTAATTCAATTTTTGAGAGAAATATCACGATCACACAACACCTAACATAGCTCCAATTTAGCCGACATTTTTGTTTCGAGTAACATTCTTGTCAATCTCTCACTCTTCTTACATTATTCAACATAGATGGTCAAAGATATATGTGTACCCGTTTAACATCCGATGTTACTTCTTCCCGAGGCCTCCTCTTAAATTTACTAAGTTTGCATTTCTAGTACCCCGTCTTAGACATGGCTAACCAAAATCCTTTCAGTACTAAAAGCACATATTTGTAACTCTTTATTTCTAATTAGTCTCATTAATTCAAGCAAATAACTTTTATTTTATGTTTACCATATGCACTGGATTATGGGCCAGGAATGGATGCCCAAAGCCCGTGATACAATGGGGCCAACGATGGGCCACGAATCTCCAAACGGGCCGGTAAGTCATCATCCAAAACCAGCCCAACGATCTCGACCATACGACGTCGCACCGTTGGCTAAAAAACCAAGAACACTTTTTGAAATCGCAAACGTCTAAAAAGAGCCCGCCGACGCCCCGACAGACTACATTTTGAAACCGGTGCGAAATCCAGTTCAAAATTCCGTCACCTCCGGTAGCAAGGGGAAGGCGAGAGAGGGAGGGTGGACGCGGCGGTTGGTAAGTCCGATGGAGAAGATATGCGTGGCGGTGAGGGTGAGGCCGGCGGCGAGTGAGGAGAGCCCAAACGCAGCGCACTGGAAAGTAGAAAGCAATTGCATTTCCCTTCACAGATCTCTCGGCACCCCCGTCTCCGGCGCCTCCTACGCCTTCGGTACTCAGCCTTCGCATCGCTCCTTCGCTTTCTCTTTCTTTTTGCTTAATATCCGATAGGCCAAGTGTTTGCTTAAGTTGCTTGTTTGTGTGTTTTCAGATCATGTGTTCGACCAAGATTGCACCAATTCTAGGGTTTACGAGCTGCTCACCAAGGACATCATTCGCGCTGCAGTTGACGGTTTCAACGGTAGCACAAACTCCTGTTATGCCTGATTCGTCTTTCAGCTCCTTGAGATTTGTTCTCAGATATTCGAATTAAGTTGTTACTTTAGTGTTATACTTCTGTTGTTGCTCTTTGTCTGCCATGTTAGTGTATTACGGGGCCACACGGTTTAGCATGAGCTTTAGCTTTCGGAGCAGACAATAACTTAACGATGATATTAGAGTTCTCGTTGCGCAAAGTCTTAGGTTCAATTCTACCCGCTTGCGTTTTTTATTTTGTAGTCCTCTTTACAATATTGAGCACTGCATGCGTTTTATTTGTGAAGTTAGTGCTGGTGCATCTTGAGTTCTTGGTTTGTCTCTCAAGTGTAGGTTTAGAGTAAATGGTAACTTAACTCACGAATTAATTGAGGGCCTGATGGCATTTGGGTTAAAAGGGGAAAATGTAGGATAACTTTGTTGGCTATGCTTCTTAATCATGCTTGGAAGTATTCATGGTGTGATGTTTGTGGTGCAATTCTTTGGAATTGGAGCTTATTCAAAGTGAATTAGCTAAATCTATAAATGTTAGAATTCTTACTGGCATGTTTTCTGCTAAATGATTGCCAGAGAAAGGGTTTTTTCTTGCTTCTGATGAGCAACAACTTATCACAGTATAAGGTATTTGGGATTTTGCTATTTCATTTGTTTGTATTATATGCTAAACATATTAGTTCGAACATTTGGAGAATGGAAGCTTGATTAGAGAAGGATTTGTTACTCAGTGAATAGCCATTTCTGCAAATTAGAAATGCAAACTACAAAAATTGTTTAAATTTTATTAAAATGCACAGCTACAAAAATTGTTTAAATTAGAAATGCAAACTACAAAGTGAAGGCTTCTGCAGTACAAGTCTTGTTTAACTGAACTGCCATTACTACTGGGAGGTCAGTTAGTTAAGTCTCAAGATGAATAACGGAGAGCTACAGGTGTTTTGAAGGTCCAAACTCATTCCAAGTTGGCTAATGTATGGCATGGCCATTGTTGAAAAAGTTTCTTTTTTATGTTACTTGCAAGTAAACATAAGGGTGCTCGTCTTCATGTACTTATAAATGAATGAGAAATCATTTTGGATGGCAGCAACGTTTCTCTAGTCTTCTCTTGAACCTTTCTTTGTTTTCTGTACTTTGATATGTTGTCACCTGGGTATGCGTTCTTCTAGATGTTCTGGCATTTTTCTGCCTTGTACTATATAGTTTCTTCAAAAAATTAGTTGAAGAAAATGTTGTTCAACCTCGAACTTAAGAATGACATTGTAATGCCTCCAACTTAGCTAGATATACTGATTAGTGCTCATCCACATTGATATGAAGTTGGCAATCATGACATTCAGGAACTGCATTTGCATATGGGCAGACCAGTAGTGGCAAGACATTTACCATGAATGGCTCTGAGAATGATCCAGGAATCATTCACCGAGCAGTGGATGATATATTTCAGAAAATTCAGATGGTATTATCATTACTCCTTACTATTACTATTGCCGCTGCTGCTGCTTTTGTTGTTGTCCTTGATATCATGATTTTGCCTGCAACAATGGTTTTCTCTTTTACCAACTCTTATTTGATGTCCACAGGCAACTGATCGAGAGTTTCTCATTCGAGTTTCCTACATGGAAATATATAACGAAGAAATTAATGATCTTTTAACTGTAGAGAACCAGAAACTTCAAATTCACGAGAGTTTGGAGGTAAGCAATTCAGAACTTACTTGGACACTTGCAAGATTTTCTACATATATGAAAATATTGATTCTTCGTTCTCTTCTAGCGTGGAATATTTGTTGCAGGCCTTAGGGAGGAAATTGTTAATAGTGCTGAACAAGTACTCAAGCTCATTCAACTGGGGGAAGGTTTGGCCCTTTATAAGGAATTCGTGCACTTTCCAGTGATATTATCATTTTTGTGGTTAAATTGATGCATATGTCTGGGGAATGACTTATTTACAGTTAATAGGCACTTCGGTGAGACAAATATGAATGCGCGAAGCAGTAGATCCCACACCATCTTTAGGATGGTATGTCCTTGAGCTATTTTTGGAAATACTGCTCTGTTGTCTATCTTTTGCATAATCTACTCTAGTATTCCACAGCAAAGAAAAATAGAAAACGCTAGAATGTATAACTCTTGTTGTTATTCTGAAACATAAGGTAATTGAAAGCAAGGGAAAGGAGACAAGCTCTACTGATTATTTAAGTTCAGATGATGCAGTTCGCGTTTCTGTCCTGGTTTGTGTTTTCCCACGATGTTTACATAAGTTAACTAGCAAATAGCTGCATTAAAGTCCATTTCAAGTTTTCTACAGTTCTTGTTTTGTTTTAGCAGGTGAATCTAAAAAAGCATATTTTCTGATTGCGTTTTTCACTTTATCTGGAAGTAGAATTTGGTGGACTTAGCTGGATCTGAACGGATTGCTAAAACTGGAGCAGGAGGAGTCCGTTTGAAGGAAGGAAAGCACATTAACAAGAGCTTAATGGTGCTTGGTAATGTTATTAATAAATTAAGTGAAGGCGCAAAGCAAAGGTACTTTTCAATACCTACTCGATGATTAACCTGGTAAAAAGGCAATGAGCTGGAGGTTAATTTGCTTGTGCAGGGGACACATTCCTTATCGCGATAGTAAACTCACTCGTATCCTCCAACCTGCTCTTGGTGGGAATGCAAAAACATCAATTATTTGCACAGTAGCCCCTGAGGAGGTAGCCTGGCATATATATACAAAGTTGTTGTGTCATCAAATTGATATTAGCTTCATGGTGTAATTTAATTTAAGTTGATATGTCTAGGTTCACGTTGAGGAAACAAAGGGAACCCTCAAGTTTGCTAGCAGAGCTAAACGCATCACAAACTGCGTTCAAGTTAATGAGGTTTGTCTTTTATTATGTACAGTGCCAGTGATCGCTTTTTAACCCGATATTTTTGTGTATTGACCGATGCACACATTGTTATATCTTTATCTTTCCTTTTACTAATGCTTTGTGTGCGGGGATAAAATGAAGTTCAAAGAAATAGTTGTTGTCAAGTTGATATGCCTGCTCCGGGGTCCAAAATTATGGATAATTATCGTTACACGTTTTGTAGATTCTGACGGATGCTGCCTTACTGAAGCGACAGAAATTAGAGATTGAGGAACTGCGCAAGAAACTTCAGGTGATGATCACATTTTTTTACTGCACAACAACAAGATTAATGACCCTCTTACTGCGGTAATCCTCTTCTTTAGGGATCTCATGCGGGGGTGCTCGAGCAAGAAATCTTGAATTTGCGAAATGACATGCTCAAGGTAGATAGTTCTATACATTATAAGAATCTTCTGAGTCCATTCTCTAATTCTTGCAAGCACGAGTTATGGCATTTGAAAAAGCAATAGTATTATCTTGTCAAAGTGCATGTTTTATGCAATTTCTTTTGTCAGTATGAACTGGAGCGCGAAAAGCTTGCTATGGAACTAGAAGAGGAGAGAAAATCACACAGGGAACGAGGTCAATGCATTAGGGAGCAACAGATGGGTCTTGACAATTCTAACAGTGTTGTCTTTTCAGGCTCTGACACAAACTCTAGCCAGGTAGAACTTGTGTGATTCTTTTGAAATACCTACCCTTTCTTTTTCTGCTTTCGGCATTAATTATTTGTAAGTTCTTTATGCTGAAAATGTCAATAGTCAATCCTATCCCAATCCTTATTCTTTGTTAACTATCAAAAAGATAAGTTACCTTCCACCCCCCCCCCTTCCCCCTAACCCTCCCCCCCAACCCCCCATGCCTGATGTCTTTTTCAGCATCACTTTGGTTCATTACGACAAACTAATTATACCCAATTCTTACTAGCCTTCTCTTAACCATGTCTCTGCAATCCATGTGTGAAAAAAATGGCCTAGGGGAAAACAAATGCTTGAAACCAATATCAGGCTAGGATGACGTGCAAACTTTACGCTTTTGTAAGAAAAGAAAAACATTTAGCCTTCTTACTAAAAAGGAGATTATTGTTGAGATGTTTTAGTCACAAAATACGTACCATTCTCCTTGTTTTGCTTTTTAACATTACTGATCGTGATGGACGAGTTCACTTAATTTTCCCTGCACTCGTTACGCTTTTGGGAATAATTTTTGTGCTTTTCTTCATATTTTAAGCATTGATGTTTATCTTTTTGGTAGGTCCAAGAAATTGTAAAACAAAGCCTCCAGGAAGAAAGCAGTGAAAGTCATAGCATGGGCCAGGAAGATGCTTTTAAAACCCCCACTTTTAAGCCAGTCCCTAATTCCTTTGTTGTTAAACGATCACATTACTCTAGGCAACCTGAATATAGCCCTCTCCCAGGCGCATTTAACGACTTTGCAGATGAAGACACGTGGTTGAAAATGAACAAAGGCTACATAGCTGACCTTGATTCACTTCACATAACTCCTGCAAGAAAAGTTCAATCCTTCCCATCAAGCGTTGAAACTCCTGTGAGTTCAAAGTTTTCTGCATAATTCGTGCACTGATTATATCCATGTGAAACTGCCTTCTGTAATAGTACTTTACTTTGTTATGCCTTTAAACTAACTGCATGCATTTCTTCTCTTCTGGTGTGGTGACAAAGTTTTGTTGCCCTTCGAGACTACAGTTTTTCTTATTTAACTATGTATAAAGTGCCATGCCATGTATCTTGCTGTGAAGACAAGATAGAATGCAAAAGGACAAAAGCTTTCCTGGGGTGATTTTGTCATCCTTGGATCATATTGTCCAGTGCCATTTAGACTCCAACAACTCTGGATCATCTAATTTGGCATTTCTATATCATTCTTTGGAATGATTGTCATTCAAATTCATGTTTTATAAAGGAAAATGAAGATCCCAAAAAGATATATCTTTACTGTTTTTAAGAAAGTTAATTCCCTACTTGTAAATGGTTTACCCTTTCGAAAAACCATCTTATAAACTTAAGATTGCATATTATACTAGCATTTTTTATGATAAAGTAGGCAATTTGTAAATGCACCAAAATTTGTTTTGTCTGTTGGTTTATGCAGGGTTGCTCAACTCAGAATTGCAAGCAAGAAGTAGAAAGTCTTCAGAGACAATTGAAAGTTGTTATGGCAGAAAGAGACGAACTTGAGGTTAGTCTGTTGTTGCGTTAACAAATTCTCTTTCTTGCGACTGCAGAAGTTATCTAAAAGCTGTATAAATTTAATGATCAATTCATTCTGGTTTACTTAATCAAACATCTCTATGATCTGTTCCTTATAACTTTGTAAGTTTCAAGCATGAGCCATCAAGAAGAGAGCACAAAAGTGTCAAGGAAACAACATAGAAAAGGCTTAAATTACACATAGGCAGCCTTGCCCCCATTTAGACTGATTCCCAGGATCTGTCCTGTTATAGTTTCTTGCATAACCACATGAGAAATTCAGAGAGAAAGAACAAAGATGAGTGAACAATAAACTACAATGGAGAGCCTCCATTTATAGCAGACGGACTTTTGCATAACATGATGTCCTGGACTAGTACAGATACTAATCATCCTTATGTACTTTTAAATAATTCATATTTATAGGATGATCAGCTCAATGTCTCTCGAGTATCCAATTCAGTGAACTACAGGTGCATATGCATATAGCAACGTAACGAAATTTTGGCATCCAACATTTTCCCATGTTGGTGTCATTGTCTAGCCATAATGTAGCCATGTTGCATGCTCTACATTTTATGGGTTGGTTTATATTTTACAGAGGCACCGCGATGAGCAGATACTATTGAACACCCAATTAAAGGAAGAAGTATCTGAGCTTCGAGAAGAGGCATTGCTTATGCGAGATATTCCTCAAAGACTATGCGAGTCTGTGAAAAATTGCAAAGACATATACAATGACGTTTCATCTATTTTTAAGGTGATACATGTGCATTGCTTTTGCTCTATTTACCAATGCTGGTGTTGGGTAAACTTCATGAAAGAATGTTTGTGACTTCTATTTTCATGATCTGAACAGAGTTGTGTTGCTGATGAGCAGTCTTCAATTGCAAAATTTTTCTCCACCACAATTGAAATTGGTACATGTCTTTTGACAACTTTGGAAACCCATATTTTGATGGCTGTGGATTGCCATACCTCCACTGACAGTTCTGCAATTAAAGAACAATGCAATATGCTTTCTGAGAGATTGAGCGGCGCAATTACATCCTTGGTATCATCAGAAGCCCCTACTGTCAAAGATGAAAGTAAGGGGGATACACTGTGCAACAGTAATTACAAGGTAGCTGCCTGGTCACAAATATCAAGATATCACATGCCAATTTTGATATTCTTCTGCATTGTAGCGTTGAGTTACTCTTTATCCTCTTCCAGCCTTATCATAGTCTGATTGTTTCTACCTTGTCTGCTATTTTTAAAAGACTGTGATTGGCTAGTTCATGGTATCTGCATATGAATCCGTGGCCTCTTCTCTTGAGGTTGCATGTGTCCTGTATCTTTAGCTGACCCTAGAATATAGAAACTTTCCTTTACTTGGAAGTTCTGAAATACATGTGCGCACTCTAAGTTGTTGAATGTGATAAAGGACTGCACTTTGGGTGGAGAAATTGCTAGTTGGAAGCAAAATCTGGGTCGTGAAGTCAAATCAATCATGCAAAAATACCAGAGCTTGGAGAAGCAATTGGACATCAATAATCGGCTTCTTGAGGTCTCTAAGGAAAGGTATGGTAGTTTAGAGGAGGAGCTCCATGTTCTGCTAGAAGAAAGAGATACTCTGCTCCAAACTGTGTCCAACTCATCTAAAAGGCTTGCACTGGTAACCGATCAAAAGGAAAAAGTGTTGCAAGGACTGAACTCTGAAACAAGGAGGAGAAAAGATCTCGAGGAAGAGATCAAAAAGTTCAGTATTGCTTTTGCATGTAGACAAAGATCGTTTGCATCATTCTGCAATGATCTCAAATCAAAAGTTGAGAACCTGAAGGCACAGACTCCACATTTGCTTCAGTGCAATGAAAGTCGTTGAGGCTGTTCTCTATTTACTTAAAATGGACTTTAATTTGTCCGACTTGATATCGCTATTAGCTATTGATTTATCATCTGACTTGCAAGACAATATTAAGGTTCTTATATATGTATGAAGAGTTGCCCAAGAATTGGATCCTTAAAGCGAAAGTATTAACTGGAAGGTTCAACTTACAAACTTTTGTATACTGTCTGGTTCTGTTGCTATACTACAACTTATAAAATGGTCTTGTCAGTGGTTTGAAGGAGCGACTGCCATGGCGTCAAGCTGTTCTGTTCATGGTAAGGAAAACTAGTTTCTGCATTTTCTGTAAATAATAAAGAATCTGAATTCGTTCAAGTTCATTCAAGGGAAGCTTGACGGTTGGTTTGCCTCGTGCTTTTGTTCCACGGGGATGGTTGCAGGCTCATAATGTCTTTACTGTTATCTCGATGAAGCAAATTTTTGTGTCTCGAATGCGTTCTGCTTCTTTGGTAACACCACATAATGTTTTACTGGTTGTCTTTGGCTTTCATTTTGTATCCGTTGATAAGATGGTAGAAAATGGTCTTTGCTTCTCTAGTTTCCTCTACGAAGGACTGAAAAACAAGAAGGCACAGCTTGGCAAGGAAAGACCAGAAAAGCTAGAAGGCAAAAGTCCCATCACAGTCCAAAAGTTTGTCTTCCAGCACTTGTTCTGGAAACATGGTTACCTTAAAAGACATGAAAGGCCACTAAAAACTATCGCGTAACATCATTTCCTTTTCATTTTTTGTCTATGTGCAGTAACAAGCGAAACGTGTCCTGTGCTATTTATGGCTGAGAGGTAAGTTATGTATCTCGAAGCTGAATAATTCGAAACGTCTGTGTCCATAGCTATTCCATCTCTTTCGTGAAACTTGAACCTGATCATTGTTTTTAGGATAAATTACACAAAATGGTTCTTTATTTGTTGAATTCATGTGCAAATCAATCTGTAATTTATACGTAGTATTTTATCTACCGTTCCGTAATCTTTTTAGTCAATTTTGATCATTAAGTGGTTAAATCGAGGAATAAAAATGATAATTACACACCTTTTCTCATCTTCACCCAGAGGGGCATTTCTCCGGGATTTGACACGGTTCTGGGCATGGACTCGGTGATTTTGACTCGCTGAGTTGGTTACCTTATCGTTTTTACGAGTTTATTCTCCATTTTATTAAATGGTCAAAAATGATGAAGAAGTTAACGGAATGGTAAATACGTGATTACATTAAAACATTTGATAGATAACTAACTGATTGCACGTTGCTTCAATTGATAAAAAGATCGTAATTTGCCCTTAAATCTCTTTAGACCCCAGTAAGACCCCTGGTCAATTATCAGGATTAAAGAGAAATTAGATTGTGACACGGAGGATGTCACCATAATTCATGAGAGCACAAGATAGCAGGAAAATTATTATATATATATATATATATATATATATATATATATATATATATAGGGGGTCAGCTAACTGTTCTATTTAGAAGGGGGGGGGGGGGGGGGGGGTGCGGAGGCTGCTCCTAGCTTTTCAAAATTTGGAGTAGCGACATGCAGAAGAATGTTGGCAGTTGGTTAAGCAGTTGATACACGATCAAATTTCTTCATCCTGGAACTTAATATTTCTCAACCTTTCTCTTAAGAAAATACACTTCCTGACGAAAGATAAATTGGAGAACAAAGAGGGAAAACAAACAGGAGCGAAAGCTTTCGACGATAAACCTACCTTTCTCAACCTTTTTGAACGAGCATATATTTAATACCACGTCTTCACCGCTAACATAATATCACGTCAAAATGAAACTGCACCAAAATAACCTCGTTGGAGATCCAGTTCTCAATTTCTAAAGAAACTGAAGCTCTATGCCATTCTCTTGTCTCTTCTGTGTTGACTACTAGGCGGCACCTAATGTAACAAATATGCCAATTCTAAGGTATAAACTAATGGAATCACAACATTCCAGTAGCGTACCAATCTACAAAGTAAACAACCACTTTCCTTTCCTTATTACATTACCCTATATAATAATAATCACATAGGCCAAAACAGTGCGACATCAGACCGGAAATTGGGGTTGTCTCCACATGCATATATGCACACAACATACAACAGATGGAACATTCATGCTAATCACTGCTTTTCTTGACTAATAGCACAATTTCTTGTACCTCAGAAGCAGCACAGTGGCTTGTTGGTCTTTCAAAACTAATGTTGCTATATGGGATAAATGTTACCACTCCCCTATAGATAACCAAACGTGCCTACCGCTATCCAACTACTTCAGCCATGTAATCGAACTAAATTTGCGTTAAGCTAAACGTCCCAAAATGCAAGAAAATGACCTCAAGTCTGCAGAACTAGATGAGCTAGGATTCATGAGGCTGAAAACCAATCAGTCTTTTTCTATGCAGAGATGGACATTCAATTTGCCTCTGTACCCAACACTGGCCGTTAAGTATGGGTACCTCTCACAACCCTCCAAAAAAATCTTGGGACCTCACATACTTAAAAATGGGTGGGGTGTGCCATGTGTGTGGGTGGGTGAGGGTGGGGGGGACAGAATCAAAACAATCTGTAGGTCTTTTGGATTTAACTGTTACAGGTACATAGTGAGTTAAAAGAGCATGGAATTCACTTGTCTTCTTTTTCCTTGTGGTGTTCGTATCAAAGTTTTGTCTTTACCTTCACCCAACTTCAACTTTTCTAAGGGTGCCCAATCTCTCTCTCTCTGTTTCTATTCTTGTTCAGTCCCAAGTCTGACAGATATGCTTTGTCTATCCCCATTAATACACACCTACAACACCACCTCTCCCCATCCCATTTCTTCCCACATAACCTCTCTTATACTAACGCCCCCCACATCTTTATTCTCTTCAATCTCCCACACCCACCAGCCTCGGATGGCTTCCTCCACCGCCACCACACCATCTGCGGCCAAGCAGCTTGGAGAGCTCCTCCAGGAACAACAAGAGCCCTTCACCCTGGAGGTTTACCTTCTTGAAAGAGGGTATATGGGAAGCAAAATGAACTCAGAGCGCCGATTTCGCTGCTGTTCGACTAATTCTAGGGAAGTTATCCCAAAGTGTTCCAGGATTGTAAGAGCTGTTTTCAACAAGCTTGTAACTACAAGGAAGGATAGCAAAGAAGAAACTGACGGTGTCAGCAACAGAGGCAAAAATAGGGAAGATAACGCAGAGACATTTTCATCTGCTAGCAGCACAACAGTTTTCAACTCTTGCTCTGCGAGTGACACGGAAGATGCATGCGTTTCATCTGAAGCATCCACGCGCAATTGCCGAACCTCAGGAGCCAGAAATTTTCAGAGTGAAGGACAGGTACAAGTACAATTTTCTTCAGTGATCAGTAAACTTTTCCTTCTAATATCGGAAATGAAAAGGCCAGAGAGGAAAGAGACGTTGACAACGAAGAACTCAACGATCAATGTTAGCCATATCTTCTCTGAAAATATGATTTCCTTCTTACTACTTCTCACTTACCCTACATGGTTGGAAAGTTAATAATTTACTATGGTTACTCACAAAGCGAACAGGTTGCTACAGATAGAGATTATCGATGGAGATGTCTGGAAGAAAGTAAGCAGCTCAGCCCTGTTTCAGTACTAGAAGAAAAGCTATCAGCTGACAGTTCACCAATCAACAAAAGTTCGTCCTCTTGCTAACATGCTTATATGTCTGAAGATACAATCTTTACTTTGAGATTCTAACTTCATTAACTTGTTTTTTTTTTGGGATAAAGTAGGAGAGACAAGGCAAGAAGTGTATTCTACCCTTACTGGCTGTAAATTAGAAGATCAGTCACCAACAGGGAAGCAAAATCGTTCTTTACCAGAGCTCGCTCACTCTGATTCGTCTCCTGAGTACGTGAAAATCAAAATGGCGCTGCAGCAAAGCAAGCAGCTTCTGTTTGACTGCGTGAGGGAGGTGGTGGAGACACATAGATGGAAAGACAAAAGGCACCCACAAAGTAAAAAACTCTTGGGACCCGAGGAGCTCGGAAAGCTCTTTTGTGACAATATTAGGACATGGAGTCACATTGCAGATGGCACTGATACAATTCAACTGCTCAGCGTTTCAGGTCCAGCCGAAGATTGGGATGATATTGAGCAGCAGAGCAAGGAGATAGGCATGAGCATTGGAGATGCCATTTTAGAAGATATGAGCTATGAAATTGTTGTAGATATGGTCAAGTTCAGAGCAGACCGACTGTGAATAACAATTGGTTTACATCTCCAAATGTATATATCCATCTAATCCCACCAAAAAAGAAAAAAAGAATAGGGGAGAGCAAAAGTTTTCTTGAGCCTTTCGATTTTTTTCTTTTCCTTCTTTTTTTTCAATTGTGTGTGTGTTGCGGGGGGGGGGGGGGGGGGGGGTGGAGGAACCAATCAAGAACATGTTTATGTGATGTTGATAATGATGTTTAGCTACCAAAGGAAATGCTGAAAGGATGCATATAATAGGCAATCAATTGCTCCAATACACATATCACCAAAGCATGTGGATATAAAGTTCTTTCTGGGCTAAACTTCAACATCAAACATCCCACTGTCAACTTCAGGTGATGCCTAAACTGGTGTATTAAAAGACTCCTTTACTTTTTCACCGAGGAACACGTATTGACATCAACAGCTTTTGATTATTTCAACTAGCATTCTACGAACTGGGATTAAAAAAAAAATTAACTACCGGCCAACACACCAGTTCAGCTGGCCTTGCATACCATCAACAGCTCGTCTTCAACCAAGATAGGCTTTTGTCTAGCTAACCCCCTTCTCTTCACTTCAACGGAATGTTTCACAATTTCTTCTGTTGCCTTCAATTGATAAGCGAAGCAAGAAACACAAGAGAAATGTAACGATTCTTTGCGCAATGGCTACAAATTACAAGGCAAAGTAATGGGCAACACAGTACAACACTACTACAGATGTAAGCTCACAAACCATTACATCACCGTTCTACTTTTCATTATATTTCAAAGGCACTGCTCCAAAATCATTGTGAGTCAAAACTGATTTGTTGAGATCTCTGATTCTGCTTTTCATTATTGATGGTGCTGTTTCTTATGGCAACTTCCATGGTATCACGGTCAATTGTCAACAACCCCTTAGTATACATATAAGCTTCCGTCTCCAACAGGTAGATACGAGCAAAATATGCAAATTATTATGTACATTTTGATCACAATCACGGCAACTAATCTTATTAAGTTACACAGCTGCCATTACAGCACTAATTAAAATGCCAATTACAATCTTTCAACTCCCATAGACCAACATTCGGTCCTACTTCCCACAAACACTACCGAACTTTACGCAACTATTACAATCTGACAGCGCCGCTAATATCACCATCACAAGAAAACTCCTTCCATAATCAAAATACATTTAGCCAGCAAAGAGGATGCCTGTACGTTACCGTAAAATAGCAGCATAAAAACTTTAAGATAGCATCCAACCAATACATTTAGCTGAGCTGTAAATCGCTTATCCTACCAACACAAAATTTAGCAATCTACAAGGTACATAGTTATAACAAGAAAAGTTAGGACTACTGGATTTCCCCATCTTCACCAAGCTCCCCATCTTCAAGCTCCTCGTAACCACCATTTCTACTCCGAGAAACATCCCTGTAATCTTTCTTGTGTTTTTTGTGCCTGGTTTCACTGTCTGATTCAGGAGTATACGCATGCTGCCAAAAGAACAACAATGTCATCACACATATTGACAGTGAAGAGTCTCCTTCATGTTCTTTCTTTTTTTCTAAGTTTCCACTAGAGGCCGGAATAAGAAACATAATTACCTTTCTTGACTTTTTACGGTCACTGCCATGTCGACGAGACTTCTTGGAGTCCTCTTTCTCGTCCTTATCAGAGACCACATCATCAGCTGCACCTTGGTGTCGGTCACTGCCATGTCGACGAGATCTCTTGGAGTCATCTTTCTCATCCTTATCAGAACTCACATCATCAGCTGAACTTAGGTGCCGCTTCCGATGTTTCCTCTCCCTCTCTTTCTCCCTTTTCTTGTCCTCCTTGGGGCCATAACTGTCGGCGACATCTATGTTCTCAGTTTCAGTTTCGTCCTTCTTAGGTCGATCTTTACCTTTCTCTTTTTCCCTTTCACGTTCTCTCTCCTTTTCTTTTTCTTTCTCTCTCTCTCTCTCTTTCTCCTTCTCCCTCTCCTTCTCCTTCTCCTTCTCCCGTCGTTCCTTCTCCTTTCTCTTCTCTTTCTCCTCCCTCTCTTTTTCCTTTTTTGCCTAAGGCAAGAAGTGACGCGCAAATTAGAACACCTTCTTTCAATATTTCCATATATCACGGTAATAGTCATCATACATAAGAAAACAGGTGGGACTAATTAACATGTAGGTGAGTGCAAGAAGCAATATCTTGAGAGAATAGTCTAGCCAAATAGGAAAAAATTGCAAAATAACGATCAAGTACTGAAACCTTGATCAAATGACAGCAAACTCCAAAGACAGATTTACCGTAAAGAGCCCTATAGTCATAGCAACAGCATATAAGTTTTAATTAGCTTCATATTGGCTCTCTTTTGGAGAATTATATGAATCCACTCCTACAGATCAACCCAAGGAGAGGTAAAACGGTATTCCTGATGTCAGAAAACCCTCTCTCTCTCCCTCTCCCTCTCCCTCTCCCTCTCACTCAAAATAGAAGCAACAATGCTGGGGAAATAAGAACCCGAACCAAACAAAAATGTACAAAAGAAGATTCGTTCTGTTTAGGCCATCATATTGAGTTTGCTGTGTCCGTGCCCAAGGCATGCGACTTGCTTTGAAATTATTATGCTGAATATGTTATCAACAGACACATACCATGTAAGTGAAGCACCATATCACAAGATAGTTAAAAAGACGTGTTAACCTCCAATTGATACTGCCATCTCTCAGAACTTCTATAGCATAATATCCTGTAACAACTGTATATTTAATATATTTAAAGTTACACAACACAAAATTCGAATGGTATGCATAATAGCTGATTTGAGTTCATGTTTGTATCATGTTTTATTGCAGTATGAGTAGTGTGTATCGTACATATAGACAACTAAAGCCATAAACAAAAGCTTATCCAAAAAAATAACAGAAGACAAGTACTTTAGACAAAGGTATAAAACTGACAGATAGGAAATAGTAAGGTCAATTTACCTTTTCCTCCTCTCTCCTGCGCTCCTTCTCTTTTGCCTTCTCCTGC
Source organism: Escallonia herrerae (assembly GCA_033070095.1). Classification (NCBI taxonomy): domain Eukaryota; kingdom Viridiplantae; phylum Streptophyta; class Magnoliopsida; order Escalloniales; family Escalloniaceae; genus Escallonia; species Escallonia herrerae. The sequence continues at coordinate 334,236 of JAVXUP010000347.1, read as the reverse complement.
AAGCCGGCAACATATTCCTCGAAGATCTCCTTAGCTAAGCTCTCTTCTCCTATAGATCTACAGGTGCACCATAAGTAACATAGCACTAAGTTTCCGAGAGTAGATAATAGTGGAACATCTTTTCCCGAAGCAAATATTAAGACAAAGGACTACCTGTATTCTGAGATGTCCTCAATAAGTTCTTTGCATTCCTCCCAATTAGAGGAGCCAGTAATTTCCTATGAACAACAACATAGCTAAGATTGTAAGAAATTCTAGGAAACATGATTACATGGTTGGTCGGCCAACCATAACACTTTTCTCCTACCTTGATTTCAGACAACGCTTCAATGAACTCTTTGGTAAGACGTTGACGCTTTTTAGCTTCTTTCTCCTCCTTCTCCTTGGCCCTCTCAAGCAGATCTTCAAATACAAGCTGCAATGAAGCAGTCAAAGAAAATTAGCAACAAATAAGTTCCTGGAAGACCAGCATAAGAATAATAGAAAACGATGAAATCTACTACATGAACAAAAATAATTGCAACTGATCAGAAAGACAACATGACACCCACAAAAACCAATAAATAAAAGCAACTGCAGAAGTTAAACCTGTAAATTGATATCTGATAGTGGTGGGGAACCAATTTCCTCCAAGATAGCAGCCTTGAAGTCTTCAAATGTCCAAGTTGATACAACAGTGATCTAGAAAAGGTGCATAAGATAGGCATAACTTAACAAGATTTCAAGCAGGTAGTTAAGATATGCACACACGTATATAAGCATTATAAAAATCCTGCCTTGGCCAGCTTCACAGCATCTTTTACACGAGTTTTGTCTTCGTGATACTGCCAAGTCAAAAGTATAAGCAGCCAAATGTCAGCATACAACTTTATAAAGATGCAGAATGCAAAGCCATACTGTTGAAATTGAAATTAATAGAAAACACTGAGACCTGAATGACAGAAAACAATCATATATACAAAGAAAGTAATAAATACAGTAAGACAGTATGCATCTACTCATCTATTACATTGACACACACACACACACATACAAGACAATTATTTCAAACAGTACCCATACCGCGGGTGAGCTTTCATTCCTTTGTTATAAGAAGAGCTCTCTTAGGCGATCACTAAAGTGATTCCCTTTCATACAAGGGAAACTGTTGCATACAAACATCATCTAGTTTAAGTTTTTTTCAACTGTACTACTACAGTTAGAACATGCCAAACCCTCCGTCCCATAATGAGTGATATATTTGGCGAAACACAAAGTTAAGGAACCACATTATACAGCGTGCAAAGCCATAATGTTTTAACTATTATTCCAAAAATTGTCGAGAGAAGCATACAGTTTTGGGACAGACGAAAACGGAAAGCATGACATTTGAAATAGGGCGGAGAGAGTACAACCAAATTAGCCATCCTGTTTAGTAAAAGGTTGCATGTTTGGCCTAGAAGGAGAAAGGACTGGGCAAACAGACAACAAGAACTGCGCTAACATGTCTTCATCAACAAAAAATCGCAGGTAAGCAAATAAATTCGCGAGAAGTTCTAATACTATGGCACGTTACCCAAAGGTAATGCAGAATTTGGGACAGAACAAAATGAAAAGCATGACACTTGAAATGGGGTGGAGGGAGTACATAACACACAATCTAGCCGTCCTGTTTCGAAAAAGGTTGCGTGTTTGGCCTAGAAGGAGAAAGGACTGGGGCAAACAAACAACAAAAAACTCAGCTAACATGCCTTCATCAACAAAAACTGCGAAGGTGCAAATAAATTGGCAAGAAGTTCTGATACTACTAACACATTAGCCAAAGGTAATGCAGATATTATATGTTAGTGAACTTGAAAACTGCCAGAAGTCCATAAGTGCCCCAGCAAAGAGCAAATCTAAACCTCAAGCATTGCACAATTGCAGCAAAAAGATAAAATATATATACATTTGTTGCCTGCATGTGTCTGTGAGCATGTGTAAATAAGAAACACCTCTCTAAGAAATTAAGGATGCTTATGTACCTAACAAAACCATAGATAACACGGCATTAAAACATCAGAAGGCAAGTGATAACAAGTACCTTTTTTTCTAATTCATCGGATACATAGTCAAATAAATCTTTTGGTGTAGAACCGGAGGTATTTGACGCAACAGCCTGATAAGGCCCAGAATCTTTGACCTACAATGCATAGACAAACATAAACAGAAAATTGCATGAGACGAGCAATACCAAGTTAGATATCTTTCCATTATGTTATCCTTTCTAATTACCGAAGCAACCTTCCTGTATAGACGAGCTATTGGCATTGCATGTAATACTACCTGCTGACAATACTCACGCCAGTGAGTTTTAGCCGTAAAAGTGCCAGCAGCAACATGCTCTTCCATCATCTTACGAAACTCATCACGATTTCTCCGCTCGGCCCGCTTCAGTTGTTCCTTTATTTGGCAACAGCAAACAATTGAGAACATGAATTGGAAAACTAATTAATCATCACATAATGATTTACTGAAAAAACCTTTGTTATTCTTTTCAGTTCATCTTCTTCCTTCTCCAGTTCACGAATATATTCCTGCCACAACCACCAAAATCAGCGATTTAAAGTTGCACTAGCAAAGACGACAAAATGCGAATAACAATGCTTACCTGGAAAATTTCCAGACGGTCAAACTTTTCAACGCGTGAACATCTTTCATCATCTTCCAAGCGATCTTGAACTTTTCGCCATTGAGTGTCCACCTGTACCATAAAAGAAGTCCCCATTTGAAAGTAAAACTCTTCAGGCACATTTTCTCGCTAAATTAACCCCAAATAATGTATGCTATCAAACAGCATGCAACTTGATTTTTTTTAGGGGACTTCAACATAGCAAAAGGAAAAATACTTAACTTCAATGTTCCCTGGTAAACTTTGGGACAAAGACTACCACGTTAAAATAGGAAATTGGCCAAAAAAGCAATACCTTAATCAAGCCACAGGTTTCGAGAAATTTCCTGTATTCTACTCTATTCTGCCGATACTCTTCCTGAGCCTTCGTCTTCTCCTGAATCCAAACCCCATAATGATGATAGCATAAAAAGCCGTGAAAACTTGCTTACAGATTCCGTAACTGCCACTTAATACAAGAAAATGCAGAAATCCAATGCACAAAAATAATGGCGACGCTGACCCTAAAAGAGATGATCTAGTTGCAATACATGAAACTTGCTGGAACAACCAAGAAAACAGTTCTATAACCACTCTATTAGTGCTGAAATCCACATAATTTCCTGTCACCCTCTCAACAGTTGAGAGAAATCATCACTCTCTAAAAATGGCATATTAAATATATAAGGGCTCCAAGTACTTGCAAGGGAACAACATATCAAGCTCCTCACCACTAAAATCTATTTATTAGAATATCAGAACATCCAAAACTCAACAGTACTGACAAACTGCGGTTCTGTATCATCAGGACAGTTGAAGCACAAAACCGCACCTTTTTCTCAAGATCCACCAAGTAGTTCTTATAAAGATCCTCGCGGTCTGCAGGTCGATCGACGGCCTTAAACCGGTCATCGTCTTCAAACATGGTTACGGCTTTGCTGGATTTAGAAGGAAAGAATTACAAAAAACTAACACATATTTGTGTGTTCTCTGAAAACAAAATACAACTTAGCCGTAGGAGGATGGGGTTGGGGGTGCAGTTACCTCCATCTTGTGGATGATGAGAGATCCTTGGACTCCTGAGTGGACATTGAAACATAAAACTGATGTCAGATAAACATAAAACATGCCCGCGGGCTCACCGCAACCACAGGTCTTGCCACAAAGTAAATCATGTTTAATGTCAATAACATACCTACAAAATCACGATCGCACCCACATGCACAAACAAAGAGACAGCAGATTCTCCTTGTGCAAATTGCCTCTAAGTCTAGTAATTGCTTTGCCAATGCATGTATTTATACTTCCCCATAACTCGTAGGAAATTAATGCAATTCATTTTTGGCACTGATACATAATTCAAGGACACTGTCGGACTAACACAAAATATGTGGTGCCTCCTCATGCACGGACTTCGTGTAGTTTTAAGGCTTTTAGCATTTCACGTGTTATACCTTCTATAACAGCCTATGCTTTAAAACACGGTGATCTCCATAGTCCAGCACTGCGACTTTACAAGCTGGAGTTCAAGTCCTACAATATGGGATGTGGGAGTATATCCATCAGGTGCCACCTACCTAATATTTTTCATTCCTAACCCTTTTCTATTTCATGAAGTACAATAGAGATAACACTATCCTATGGTTCAGATATAACGTAGTGAGAGTTGTGAACAACGTGAGAATGTTGGATTTGCATGGACATCGCATAACTTTAAGGCCTTGAGCAGTTCATATCTTATACCTTCATTAACACTTAAGCTTTCAAATTGATGATCGAACACTCTATAGCACTAAGTCTTCAAAAGCTCGAGTTCCAAGTCCTACCACTTGCATTTGGTGCCTCCCTATGTTAATGGATCGTAGTCTGGTTTCCATGAATGGACTCTTTGGGTTGACTAAGATGATTTCATGGCTTGCCAAATTGCCAGTTATACTTTCTTTTAGCTTTTCTGTTTAACTGAGTAAAAAGTCCATTTTGCAAGAGCATAATATGATGCAGTAAACTTATATGCGAGATAAAACCAAAAGCAAAAAATGTTTAATGATGCAAAGAACAAGAGGTGCCGTGTATTTTAATCAGAACAAGTTCCTTTGGAGGGAGTTACCAGCAAACTAACAACAATATCACCCAAAGCAAAAGACAACATCTCAAAACTAAATAAAACATACTTCCAACATCTTTATAAATTCTTCTCTTGCTTTTCTCTGCCTCATACGCCTCTCTTCCGCCTCCAGTTTTTTCCTTTGCATCAAGTACTTTACCACAATAGATTAAAAAAACGAGAAAAACAAGATGTAAGTAGGTAGCATATTTATATAGAACTGAGCAGGCATCAGAGGATTTTATAAGGTTTTACCTCATTAAAGGCCTGCTTTCGCTCACCAAGTGTTTTCAGGGCACCGTATCTTCTGTCATTAATAATCACCCGCATTGCCTGATAAAGAAATTCCAATATCAATGCAAGAACTTGACAAGACATACGAATGAGACAGATACGACCAAGATACCTGCTCCCAACTCCAGTCAGCTTCAACATTTGCAGACTCTAACAGTGCTTTAAATGCATTTTTTGCATCCTACAGAAAGATGAAGTAGAGAGGAAAAAGAAGTTAATATATTTGATCCAAATAGTCATACCTTCCCACCAATTTATGTAGACAAGCAAGGAAAATAAGAAAATTACCTGCTTGTTTGCGTAGACCAAAGGTTCCTCTTCCACTGTTTTCTCTTCCAATGGTGTTACGTTAATTTTCCCTGCAACCGCCATTCCCTTCTTAGCTTCCTGCTCATTACATGTTAAATTATATTAAATGTTTGAAACATCAGCATGTGACTAAGGGGTCTGTGTGGTGACAGGTTCATGAATTGAGGACAACCAAAACAGAACACATCACATACATCGAAAGTTAAACAAAACTAAACACGGACTACTCGTAATTTTTCCAGACAACAGTACAACAAAACAAATAGCTACAACTGCACTTTATTGTTTGCTAGTGATACACGTAAACGGCCAAGAAAAGCCACTCATAAAACAAATTAAGGTTTCAAGCAGGGCCAAGAATGGACAAGTCATACCTCAATATCCTGTACAGAAGCTCCATCTACTGAATTTGCAGCATCATGAGTCGATGCATCCTCAAAGCTACTCCTACAATTTTCAAAAACATAGAATGAGCAAATCAAACTTTCTTAGTTACATATAAAAGATAAGAAACCAATGAGAAAAATAAGAATCGTACACTGAAGTGGTGTTATTTGCCAAGGAAAGGGGACCACCATTATCTCCTGGAACAACAGCAGGTGATGAAGTGACTAGATTCCCAAGAGAGGATGCACCAACTGCACTTCCTACAGCAGAATCTACCACCGGAGTTGATGATTCAGAAACCGCCAAAGTGGAAGCATTAACATCGGCAACAACAGGTGTCACTGGAACAGGGCTTGAGGCTACCCCAGATATAGCCGAAGAAATAGCGGAGCTAGTCAAACTGGGAGCAGTTGATGACTGTTCAACTGTGGAAGGCATTACACTTGGTGGTGCACTAGACGTCGAAGTCATTTCTGTCAGTGGTACCTGAGTAGCAGGTGTTTCAGCTTGTTCGCGGGCCACCTAATAGCGTACACTCAAAGATGAGCCCAGGGAAAGAAAAAAAAAGCAAAAAAATCATCCCAGGGCCAAAGTAATGCTGTTAAACCTTCAATTCCTCGGGTATAGTCCATTTAGATTGCTTTGTAACCTTGTTGTAGTAATACCTGCAAAAGTAAACTCCATACATTAGCAATAGTGAAAAACAGGCAATCTACATAAACATCCCATAACTAAGAGTTTAAAATGTGATAGTCACAACATACTTTCGACCCTCTGAGGTTGTAAATTCTTTCCAAACCGTAGATGCATCAGCCCTCTGTCAAAACAGAAAAGCTTTATTAGAAAATAAGTTCGACTAGATAGGAAAAACTCCAGTCATGTCTAACTGGGTTGCGTACTCCTCTTGTACATGGGTCCCCCCACCCCACCACACCCCACCCCCACACAACACAAAACACCAAAAGAACTTGGGCCTCTTTTAATACAACTGATACTTACGAAAGGAAATTTATAGTCTGTAATCAAGAGCAGAGCAAAAACTAAAAATTTTATGACCGAGTAATCTGAAATCAGTCATGGCATGCTGAATAATTGACTCGTAAGTTTGAGTTTATTGTAGCATAGTAAATCATTGTTAAAGTACAGAATGAGCAGACAATGTGTTTAAGATATCACGTGCTAGGTGAAGATGAAAATGGGTGCAAAGTGCAAACATAAATTTAGAGAGAGCACATATGTAATCGAAGTCTATGTAAGCTGGGCAAAAACAAAATGAATTAGCAAAGGAACACAGATATACTTGAGACCACGTTAACAAATGACACCGCTAGCCAACCATAATAGGACCGCGTATCCGACCAGACTTTAGCGATGTTAGCCTGTGCAGAGGAGAGAGGGACGGAAGGAGGGGGAGGTATATTAATGAATTTTAATGAAACAACAAATCACCTGGACATAAATTATCCATGTACAAGTCTATAAAAACATTGCTTTCAAGAAAAGGATAATAACTCTGATGTGATATGTAAATGTGCAGCATTGACAACATATCCTGTTGTCCTATAGTTTATCACGAGTCACTTGGCTCAGTATATTTCGTCCACACCTAAGTCATTCCACGCCTTCATTAGATGTTTGCCAGTTCAGACCTATATTTTGGATATCAATCATATGTGTCTACTGGCCATATTCAAATTCCTTTTGCAAGTTGAGATTAAAGTAGGCAAACCTTTTATGAGTACAACTGCAGGTACTTCAGACAGGCAAGTTGTGGACAATAAAGTTATCTATTGCACGCGCTATCCTATAATTTGAATTAACTTTAAACAGTGCATAAATTACACTCACACCCCTCAGTTTATGTGGAAATACCTCTCACAACCTGTATCCATACAGGAGATATCAATTATATGGGTCTAGTGGTCTCATTCAAATACCGCTTGCACGTTGAGACCAAAGTAGCCAAGTTTTTTATGAGTACGATTGCAGATGTTTCACACATTCTAAACAGTCCAGTTTGTCTATTACATGTTCTATGCTAGAATCTAATTGTACCTCGAACTTAGCATATGTTACACACGCAACCCTTATTTTATCTGATAAACTGAAGGCATTAGGCCCCCTATCAAAAATGACCTCACTAATGTAACATTCTCATTTCTTGCACTTTTAAGGCAAAAGTTCCTTGTAAACTTCACAATATTAATACCATCCACATAAAATAAGGGCAGGGGGAGTCGCTCTTATTGTTCATATGCAAGGAGGTCCACATGCATATTGACATAAACTTAGGGGTTATGAGTGTCTTTTACCCAAAAATTTTAAATCCAAATCTAAAGGAAAATATTGATGTCTCTATTTTCTAATACATAGCATCCAGCAATGTATATTATCTTCTTAATCAGTTACAGGGGCCATGGATATCACTTCATAAACATAGGTAAACCACCACCATTAATTGTGTTTTATGATTTAGCAGGAAAATAGAGTTCTAAAGGACTCTTGTCGGAGGAGATAAAACCGTCTCAAGTTCTAGCAAATAATGAGCCAGTCTTATCAATCAAATATAAGGGTAAAATTATGTAAACTTGAACTTGTTCTTGCATAAAACCGCAAAAGAAATATAGTGATCTATGACTGTTTAACATCTAGTCTTCCCAGAAAAGGGGAAGGCAAAGGATGATATATGCCAACAATGTACAAAAGCATGGCAAGGAAAAACTTAACCTTGAAGCTTTCGTTTCCACTGCCAAAGAAGCATTGCAGAAGTAAAAATTGAGCCAGCGCAAGTGTGATTATTTGACAAAATATACATAAAGGAGCATCGATTCAAAAATGATAATGGACATCTGCCACAACTACACTACAGATGAAACACAGATCCTAATGAAGAAAGTTAGCAATTGAAACACAAATATAAGCAGATTACATATAGCTACGTTGATACAAAGCAAGCATGACTGTCACACCAACTCGTACTTCTGGGAGCTAAGTAATAAAACTTGTATCTGAGCTCCTTATGCAAACCATCAACATCAAGTAAATCATGTGCCAAAAACATAGGTGTGTGTGCAGATAGAACTATCAAAAATTTTAAGATTAGTTTAAACACTTCATAAGCAAGATGCATGTTTAGAAGCATCAATATGGTCGGATAAAAATCGAATGTAATGGATTCTCTAACTGTAAAAACTTTACCAACTTTATGTGGCTTCATTAGAGGAGGAAGCTGATTCACGGCAAGAATAGCATAAGATATATTAAGCTGGATATGATTTGTGTGGAGATGTAACTACATGCCTTTCGATTCGTAATATCTACATCATACCACAGTATAGTTGCAGAAGAACAATTAAGAATGCAAGAAAATGGAGCAAGCAACATCATGGTCGAAATAAGTGGAGGACTAAACCCACGATTTCCCAAAAATTCAAAACAAAAAGAAAAGGACAAACAAAGAAGAGAAAAATAATACTTCATTTTTACTTGGTATTAACAGCATCCAAGTAAAATGTAAATAGCAAATTGTTGCCTGCCTCGTGAAACTGAAACCACCTTGAAAGCGAGCATATAGAGCAGTCGTTATTTTCCCCTGACTTGCCATGACATCTACAAACCAGTGGAACATGCAAAGAAAAGGAGAATACACATAAACCAATTTGATGTATTTAAGTCGGCTACAAGCGTCAGCATCCGTAAATGGGAAATAAGTTAGTACAAACTCCAAGCAATCCAAAAGCATGCTTCACAGGTCAAAGAAGAGGCTTGAACTTTAAGAACAACAAGAAGTCAGCTACATGACTCACCTCCATAGCTGTCATCAATTCCAAAGGCTTCTCCCAGCTGGATTGCTTGGTTTTCTTATTGTAGTAATATCTGAATAGGCATACATACCAAACATAAAAATGCAAAACAAAAAGTAGAGAGTAATACTCACTGAGATAATTAAGATTTATGGTATAGTCTGAAGGAAGTGTGAAGCAAATACTTATTGCAGCAGGCCCAGGCAAACAGGACACTAAAACTGCACCCAAAAGAATAACTTACCTTTTTCCCTCATTCTCACACTCCTGCCAATCAGATGAGGTCTGTTCGGCAATATTAGAAGCATTTACTGCCTGCAAATAAGTAACAATTGCTTTAAATAAGGCAACAAGACAGTAACCAATAGATCAGAACAGATGGTTTAAAAAGAATAATGGTTTTCGCCGTTCAAAGGGGGGAAAACAGTTTAAACAGGCATTACATAAACCTTACAAGGGTCCTTATAAGCCTTAAGGCATACAATGGTGGTATCGCAAGTTAATACCCACAGCAGGAGAAGTCGCGTCATTGTTGCAGAAATGGGTTAAAAGAGTGGTATCAGAAGCTATGTTACATGGACTCTTTGGTTTTGCGTGAAGTACCCGTGTCGGACACTCGACACTTGGACATGGGTATAGGATATGTGTCCGACACATCTCATAAGATATGCCATTATGATACTATCTTATAGTCTTTTGTTTAATTAGTAGTTGCTTTGAGTGGAGATAAGTTGTCAATTAAAACCAAATGCATCACATAAAACACCTTTTTGCCTTCGAAATAACTAAAAAACAATAGTAAATATGAACATTTTGCTGTGTCCCCGTGTCTTGCGTTTTCAAAATTGGACGAGTCCGACACTTGGACACGTATCCGATCCGGACCCTTGTACCGAGTCCATGTAACATAGATCAGAAGTCAGACCTATATAACCAAAAGCAGGCTCGGAATTCGATGGCATCACAAGAATAAAGAGCTATGAAGGTGCACCAAAAGGATTCGATATATAGCAACACCAAACATATTAGCACCATAATTTACACATCTTTTGATAGTTTGGGTCGGTAGTGGTGGGGGGTTGGTGGGGAGAGTGACATCCTAGATGCATCATCTTCATGGGCTAAAGAGGTGCTACACAAAAAAAATTCCAATAAATGTACCAAAGAGACTAATGCAAATTATTTTTTTATTTTATTTTTCTTGGGAGAAGACCGGGGGGAATCCCCCGTGAGAAGCATTATTAAAACTCAAACACCCTCACCCCGACACACGAAAAAGGGAAAAGAAAAGAAGGAAGGCACTCTGTGAAAGGACAGCAAGTCAAGGAGAGCTCTTTGCAGCAAAAGTTCATCTGAATTTGGTAAAGACGAATTATAACTTTTCTTCTCAGGCCACTTCACTTGGAATAAGTAATAACTAACATGGCTCTATACTAAAAAGTGCAAGAGAGAGAGAGAGAGAGAGATGTTCTGAAACAAACCCCCCATAAACTCCAAGAAAGGAGAAAAGGAACCTAGGAACCTACTTTGGCAAAACGCATCCAGCGAAAATTTGAAAGCAACCCAAAGGGGCTAGCCTCTAGCACGAGGCTCCTCATCTTGGGAGGTAGAGATAACCGCAGCCTTACAACTGCTAAGGCAGAGACACTGTTTCTGTGTATCAAAACAGTGACTCCAGGTCACAATTGAGCAATCCTTGCCCAATCAAAAACAACATCTCTATGCAAAGGGCAAGTGATCGGCTTTACTGAGCAACCTATTTAATTCTAACTTGGTTTGGTGTGAAGAGGGCTTTAGTTTAACAGTTGAAAGATAAAGGCACTACCTTCATATACACTGAAAAGTTGCATATTCAGAATGAAGCTCGGATAAGAACCAAAGGGCTACCACAACTACGTTTGTTTGGTGAAAATAGAGGGCTACAATATGCATAGTGTGTGTCATCCCGTCAATGAAAAGGGAGATGGTACAAGTAAGGAAGGAGAAGTACCGGAACTGTCGCAACAGTAGCTGAGGGTTGCTGCCCAATTTGCTGCATAGGTGCAAATGGTGCACCTTGACTTCCAGATGGCAACCAAGGTTGCCCACCGACAGGGACAACAGGTGCATGCATTTGTGATACAGATTGAAAGTGGGGAGACATATTCATGGTATTCTGTGGCTGGCCAAATGAAGATGGAGTAAACTGTAACAACATAAAAAAGATACGAGATAGATTATGGAGGTACTCCAACTGTTAGATACTAAAACTAAAACGGCATCATTATCTCTTACAGTGTATGCTGAAGAGAGAGGCACTCCAGGGCCACCTACACCTGGCACGTGATTGTTTGGGGGTGCGGTTTGCTGAAACTGTGATGAAGCAGATGTAAAACCCATGTTTTGTTGAATGTATGGCATTGGTATTGATTGTGATGAAGGTGTAGCATGACCCAGCTGGCCAGGCCTTAAAGGTAACTGCTGCATCGGTTGAGAAAGTTGCTGTGGCTGGCTTTGGCTAGGAAGCATACCTTGTGCAACTGGACGAAATTGCTGCAAAGCTGGAGCAGCCGGAATATATGATTGTCCTTGCTGTGACGGAGCCAAAGGTTGAAACTGCAATAAATGGATATGTTTACAACATCTCTAGTAATCTTTACGTAAATTGCCGATCGAGAAAAAAGAGTCAATGACGAGTATCATACTTGCATCCCATAGGATGGTCCAAAGTTGTGAGACACCATTGGGCCAGCTGCAGGTGGCCGAAGGGACTATTACAAGAGAAAATAAAGTTTTAGACCCCAAGTGCAGTTACCAACCATCATACACCTTTACATTACCCGTCCTCTCTCGACAAAGAATATAACTAAGAGATCATAACCTTAGGACGAGAAGAAGGGAAACAAAAACAGCATAATCAGAAAGTAATCGCGCCAGGGGCTGGAAGTGCTGAATGGCAATCAAGCTAAAGTAACATCATCATGTACACAGTCGAAGAAAATTTATTCCAATAAGGCACTTTCTCCCTTTTCCTTTTGGCCAGTGATTATTAGTTCAACGTCTTAAACCAATCATACGGAAGACAAAAATAACGCTCAAACATATTGAATCACTTTAATCAATTTGACTTAAATTGATTTATCCTCTCATGACATAACCGAGTAAGCCAATCTTACTGGAACAATTGATAAGAGTTATACGATGCACATAGTCTCTGAGCTGTCCTGAAAAGATGTGCATACTTAGATATCATGGTACACAACTCTATCGTAGCAATATCAAGTTATAAAGCGTTCCATACAAAGATGTTAAATGTAATAAGATAAAAACAGCAGTACCTGTGCACCAGACGTCTGGGGGTTATTGGCCATTCCTGCACATAAAGGATCTTCCACAACGAGCTGCAAATACTGACAAAACGACTGCAGCATCAAAAGTTTGCACAGCGTTGTGCATTAGTTATTCCCCAGAAAAAAGTAACAGACAATACGTGTATTATAAAACAAACTAGTTGATATAAACGCCTGGAACAAAAAATTTAGGAGCATGCACAACGGGAACACGAATCATTGAGAATGAAAACACATCCAAGAAAGCGACAATTCCATTCCAACCAGAAAATGTGCCAAGTAACTAAGAAACTACTAGTAATGTGAAACATGGGCAGCAGAGGCAATAATTTCCTAAAGTGCAGGCGTACACTACGTAGAAGACTGGTAATAAAGATTCTGCTTGGTCATTGTTGGATAACTGCCCCTGCGTCCTCTTATCACCATTTTCTGGTCCTAAGAGTACTTATTATCCTTCTGGCTTCTCAACTACTAAGTGATTGATACTACCAAGTACATCGCATGGCAGATTCCACATCCAAGATCTCAAACTCTCCTTCACTCCCTATAATCCTGAAGTCAGTGACCAAATACAACGGCTCCCTTCCCCCATCTGGCACAGTGCAACCTAGTTTGGTTTTTTGCAACAATCCTCATGGCTCATTCGTCCTTTGCCCGCTGTGCACAAATAGAACTCAAACAAAGAACATTCTCAAGACCTAGAATATCTAAGCGGATAAAGGTCGCATTCTATGTAATTCATAACCTGTGACTAATGTTCACCTTTGCCGTTTTCCTCCTCACACTATAAACCATTCTAGTCGGCAGGAGTTCCTATAATTTGCTGTTAATTACTTTAAAAGTAAAATTTTAAAAATAACACAAAAACTAGTTTTATCCACAAACACTGTATTGCTTTTCTCTTGAAATTTGAAAGTATCATTTCACGCGTGCACACAATTGTGAACCACTATGCCGTGCTTTAAGTAGATATGTAATTTATGGTTCTTGAGCTCAAACAAATTGGAACGCGCGCGCACATACAAATAACGAGGCATAAATCCAAGTGGCGTTTCATATAAGGAACTGAAAATTACACTCGCGTGCCATGAATTTAGGTCAAAACAGCTCGTCAAACTAATAAGGCGCTATATCAAAACCCTAGAAAGTGCGACATATAACTGAACAACGAAAATTAAGCATTTTTGAGTAGTCAAAGATAAATGATGAAGCAACCGTCACCTCGGCGGTTTGTCTTGGTATTGACGGTGGCTGTGCCGGTGCCGGTGCCGGTGGCGGAAGAATCCGGCGTGTTGTGTCCCACTAAGTGACGGACGGAGTGGCGGCAAGGCGTCAATGGCACTTCACGATTGGGGCCGTCGTAGTTTTGACGGTGGCGATGGCAGTAACCTCGTTGCGGAGGCGGTGATGGGGAAATCAGGTGCGGGTTTTGAAGGAAATAGAATTTGGGCTTTGTTTGGTAATGGATTTACATGGAAATTGTGAAGATTGTCAAAACCACCCTCAAACTAAGGTATAATTGCACAATTTCCTCTTATCGTCGTAAACTAGTAGCCAAGTTTCCTCTCAAAGTATGACGTTAGTTGGTATTGCCGTATTGGTTCCAAATGGAATAGTTTGAGAGAAAAATTATAGGTGGATTTCTATGGCAAACTTGTTATTACTAGTTATGCTAGGACCGTATACGAACTGAGTTCGAATCGAACATAGGACCATTCAAACTCGTTTGTTTAGTTTCAGGTCATACTTGTATTCATATTCGTTTTAATCTTCAAAATTTTGTTTGATATTGTTCTCGATTCGTTTCACAAAACTCGTGTTCGCTCAAAACATCTATTATACAGTGATGCCCTTTGGGCTCAAAAATGCTGGAACCACTTATAAGCCTCTGGGGTTGCTAGCAAGCAAGGAGGAAGAATTCTATCAAATGGTTAGTTCGTTTATTTATATGAACTTAACTCGAACTTAAAAACTTGTATTCTCATTCAAAATAATTATTTTCAAATTAGAATTATACCTTATCTATTGTCTAACTGATTGTAGAAATTCTAAGTTTAAACTAATTAAAACTATAATTAAGTTATATAGCTTTTGGGTAATGAAAATGTTATACTTAAGTTATTATACAGACAAATTGTTGACGAACACATTTCATGAATACTTTAGAAATGTTCATGCTCGACTCGTTTAATAAATGAGCTCTAATTTTGTTCATGTCTGATTCGTATTATATAAACGAACCTAAACGAGTTCCTTGAACAATGAACCATGAGCAGATCATAAAGAGCTTCGTTCATTTACAACCCTACCCATCTTTGATTTATTTAGCTAGCCGAGTAACCGAATGGGTTGGACTAGTTACATGGTAGCGTTTCTTTGCTAGATACTCAAATCGTTCTTGATTCATTTCTAATGACAAATGTAAGTTTTGACAACAAATGTCTTGGAAGGATGTCCATTGGTAAAAAAAAAAATGAAAAGAACCCCATTATGGATTCCAGCTTTTGGAGGTAGTTTTGAAATATAACCAAACGATATATTGCATTTGACGAATTTTGTTATCCTTTGGCTATGTTTAGTTCTTTTCGATATTCTTGTTTCGTGCTTTATATAAAATAAACGCATGCTCACTGTTGTCAAGTTTAGGAAACAACAATTAATATTTCTTAAAACTAAAATTTACTCACTATTTTTTTACAAACCAATTATTAACTCTAGCCTTCTTAGAATTCCCCTCAATCGTTTCACATGAATGACTTGTCTCATGAGGTACTCTTTCAAGTTCTAAAACCACTCCGTTAGAGACGAAACCACAGCCACACGGGGTACATTGTCCACCTATAGATTCAAAAGTTTGAGTATTTAATCCAAAAGTTTATGTTCTTGATGTATTTTGTTTCTCAATCTTTATCTTAAAAGTTGACTATACCAAATAATATGACAATGTCAATCATTAAACAACAATAAATCTAAGGGTTAATCGTATAAAATACCCTTATGGTTTGGGCTAATTATAAAAGGCCCCTGTAATTATAAAAGTTGCAAAGAGATACATGAGGTGCCAATGTTATTACAATCGTAAAAGAAATCATCCAAGTGACGGAGCATGATCTTCATTCTCTTAAGAAGTGTCTGGTAGATTTTAATACATTAAAAAGACTAAATACTCCCCCTTTCCTTTTTCTCTCCCACTCAAGTCCCAATTTCTTCTACAATCCAATAAAACCCTAACTCTATCCGCTACCTTCATTAACAAAAACCCTAGCCGCCACCCTCAACCAAAACCCAAGTTGCAATTTCTGCCACCAAAGAGCCCCATCCACCACCACCATCCTTAATTTTTGCCACCACCCAGCCTCGACCACCAATCATGACCTTGTGCCACCATGCTAACCCTTCATCAACCCGGCATTAAGTGCGCCGCCACCACCCACTGTGAGCTCTGCATCCTTAGACCCGTTATCAATTGAATCACTTGCAAGCCACCAACCTCGCCATCAGAACTAGCCACATGCGCCGTACCCAATCGCAACCCTAATCGCACGAACTCAAATCTAGGTTTCAATTGCACATTGCGATTGAATCCTATATCTGAGTTTGTGCAATTTGGATAAATAAACCACATCCAAGCCTAACACACATAGGTTTTATTCCATAAACAAATCCAGTCACATTAAAACTAGGCAAGGATTGAGAAGAGAATGTTGCGGCAGTAGGATTAGTTTGGCGACAAAAAGGGAGGGCGATGGGTTTGACTGGGTTGTGGCAGCAAAGAGAGCAGGGGGCTTTGGCCTATGGCGGTGACTGGCATGACTGGGTTTGTGATGGTAGGGGCTGGATAGTTATGATGAGAGAAAGGCCTTGGGCTTATAGTGATGAAGGGCTGGGCTTGAGTGGCAGCAGGTATGGCTAGGGTGGTGGTGTCGCCCCTCTTGTCAAGACTTCTTTATGCACACAAACAAAATGGGGTTTAAATATATGGTATTTTGGACAATTTAATTTTAAATCATTACAGAAAACATCGGATGCAACACCTTTACAATCATAGATGCTCCTTTGCAACTCTTGTAATTACAGGAGTCTTTTCACGATCAGCCCAAATCACAAGGGTATTTTATGTAATTAACGATAAATCTAATTATATATGTGTGAAAATCAAAGTTGAGAGAAGTGGCCACGTGGCCTACGTGGACACTCTCTTACCTCACCACATGGACTTTCCTATTTGATTTTTAAAAATATTTTGAACTTACTCACGTTTGTAATAATGATTTGGATTATTTCTCTCTCTCTCTCTAATATTCAATTTGATTTGAATTCTTTCTTATCATTTGAAATTTAACAAATTAAATATATTTTGCATTTATCTCTTTTATATGTCAACATGTCGGACCCGGATCGCCTGTTGTAGCTAGATTACAACAGGCATGTTGTAGCCCTAGCTACGGCCGTCTGATTGAAATAAGTGGAAAATGATGGCTCAGATGGAGCCATGTCATATATATTTATTCTCAGCTTCTACTCTCTCCAGCCAAACTCTCCCCCCCCCCCAATTCTATCTGCTAGCGACTCCTCAACTCCCTCCACTTTCCAATGATGGCACTTCTCTTTCCACTTGTCGGTTCGTTACCCAAAATAGAAAGAAAAAAAAGGAAACAGGTGAATCAAATTTGTCATTTCCACACACATAGAGAGAGGGGGAGGGGAAGAGAGAAATATACCTCGAGCCTTAATTAAGAAACAGATGAAATCAAAACCCTAGTTCCACCCAAATAGACCCAGTTGTCGTCACGAAAGCTGGCAATCTCGTTGCAGACGCAAATCATAACAAAGAGTCGACGAAGAAGAGAAACTCACCGAATAGCTCCACAACCTCTACTAGCCTTGCGATTATAGACAAGAAGGTTGAGATAAACGATTGCCCTCCTGTGGACGATTGCTGCCCTATCTGCTTCGGTAGCTTCAACCATCCCAATCAAGCCCCTTGTGGCCACTGGTATTGGGATAAAGCTTCTTTGTCCAACAAAGTGTCGCTAAAAGAAAAATACCGGTAAAAAGGAACTAAATTTTGATGGATTTGTTATTCCTGGAATGTTCGTGATTGGACTTGATTCGCGCACTTGCTCTGGTGGAGAGGTAGAGAGAGAGAGTGTGTAAGTATAGATCGGCGTCGCCCCGAAGATGGGGGAGGTACGAGGTGTCAGAAGATGTGTCGTCTGGCTATGTGGTCGTCAGTGGATGAAGGTTCTTCCATGGCAGCGCTGCGATTTCAGGCCACTTCGATTTTCGGATGAGAGAGAGGGATGTAGATCGCCTCGCCAGAAGGTGGATATGACATCACCGTGTTGTCGTCGAAAAGTGGAGGGCGAGGAGCCATCGACAGATGGAATTTGAGAGAGAAAGAGTGAGTCTGGTTGGAGCGAGAAGAAGTTGAGAATAAACATCTGTGACGTGGTTTCATCTAAACCATCATCTCCCACTTATTTCGATTGGACGGCTGTAACTGGGGCTACACCACGTTTGCTGTAACCCTAGCTACAGCAGGTAAGATTTGCCAAAATTAATTCTCTATATATTCCCTTTAATTTTTAATATTTTCTATTGTTTAGAGAAACCAAATATTTTCTATCAGTTTTTCTCTCCAACTAACATAATCTCCCTCATTTTTTTCATTACAAGTTTATATATGTAGTTTACTCTCCCATTTTATTTTCAATCATTTGTTATATATCTTTACTTCTTTCTTGGTGGCCTTAAATAACAAAACCTCAACGCAAAAATTATTATTATTAATATAATCACTATCACTATTATTTGGTACATACTATTTCAATCAGTTCATATACTATTTTTTTATCTTCATTGGTTGCTAAAAGCTAACAATTATATTACTCAAGTTCATTTTAACGACAAAATTGGTAGGAAAACTCGTATAAAAAGATGAAATTTATTTGTTAATTAATTTTTTTCACTATCAAAGTGTTTATAATTATTAGGCATACAAATACAAGATTTCTAAATCAGTATTTTGATAGTCGTTCTTCCGTGTGCAATGTACGGGATCAAAACTAGTTACGATAAAAACTGATTTTTTTGAGACAATTTATCCTCACTAAGCCAAGAAACTACAAATCTACTATATACTTTTCGGAACTAGGTTGTAAAGTTTCTTTAGGACTGTCGTGATGGCTTCTAATCTGGATTTAGATCCTGTAGTTGGCTAATGCAAAGTTGCATACCACCGAATTCGGTCACCAGCCCTCTGTGAAGCCTTAAAAACAAAAGCATCTTCCAATCCTGCAGATTGCTGGTCAATAAGATTTCATGCAATTGAACGAAGCCATTGTTATTACCAAAAAAAAAACGAAGCCATTGCTTACTCATTGATATACAAGCTGCCAGAGAATAATTGTTCAATGATAATGCTAAATCAGCCTCTTTCTGGATTATATATAGAGCGGTCATCACTTATTTCTTTCGGTTACCAGTTGGAGAGCGTCATGGGAGAAACGAGTTCTTGGGTAAGGGTGTAGAAGAAGATTTTTGAGCTCGAGGAAGCTATAGGAAATGCAAGCTTGGAAAGAAAATAGAAAGTGAAACCCCTAGTGGTATCAATTATTTTGAAGACTATATATGGGTTCTTATGGTTCCCACATTTTCCCTTACCTTCTACATTTAAAGCAAATCCAATGTTTATCACCTCTTGCAAGGAGAGATAAACCAGAGAAATTTTATTATATTAAACAGAGATGTGAGTCACATATCGTGGGGTGACTCTTCCCCTAATATCAAGAGACAAGAGAGGTGCCAAAAAGATCGGCACGTAATCCCATAGTTGAAAATTATGATACTGATCCACTGCCAGTTTCTTCATATAATCTCCACAAAAGTTTGTTTCCCGGAGCCAGTGGAAACTATGACCTGTCAGGAACGTTTAAGTAGAGCCCGCTCACCATTCTGCAGGGGATATGTGTATTGAGAGGAGGAGAATCAGTGAAACGGTAAGGGATATGAGAGAAATATGCAAGTGAGAAAGGAGTCAAGGGGAAAGGGAGATACATCCACAAGAAGTTGCGAGTGTGGTGGCTTGGTGAAAGGTTTGGAGAAAGAAACCTTCCCAAGACACTCCCTCCCTCCCTATGCTTCTAATTTCCTGCGATTCTTCCCTTTCCCTTGCTCGTCTTGTCTTCGGATGTTTCCCTTTCTTCAACCAATTTAATTAAAAGAAGGGCAATTATGATGAACAAGGTTCAAAGTTAGGAAAAACAAAAATAGGTGTTCAAAACCCATGAGATTCAAACCATGTGCTTAGTCGGTTTCTTCTAATTGGTGTGTTTAAGTTATCGGACATGTTCTGACAAGTTATCAAAATAAGAGCCAAATAACGCATGCTGTGTTTTTTAACGATGCTCACACCCTTAACTTAATTTTCATTTGAATTTCAAGCCCTGCTACTTAATAAGCACGCGAGTGTTTTTGTTATCAAATAGAACTGGAGAAGCCCTCACGATCATCATCAGGTTATGACTTTACTCTCCACCAATGTATTCATAGTTTGCAACAACCGTATTTAAAGATTTTTACTCTCTCGGCACACATAGATACACACACATACGAGGAGAGAGGAAGACAAGGGCAGTAAAAAAACACGTCACCTGACAAATTTATCACCGCATTTTTACTGCAATGCCAAGTAACACTTTCGCATCAAACACTAAATTTGGTCGCAACAGGTCACCTTTGGTTTTGATAGAAAAGCTGACAATAAGCTTTAGTGAAAAATTGTCGTTGCTAAGTACGGAGCTGGAGCAGGTTTGTCCGGAATTAAACGTTGTATATTATATTTCAGTTAAAGAAATTGAAGGTCATAAAAAAAAAAAAACATAGCATCATCACACACCCCAAGGCCAAATATCATAGTTAGAAATGGGTTAGGGACGCCTCAAACAAATCAGAAGAACGAAACATTGATCCACAGACTTATATTCAATATTCAATAGTACCGTATGGGTTTTTCATCTAATTTTAAATGTTGAATAAGGACATCATTTTTCAGTCATGGGTGATGAGTCCCATCTCTCTCCCTCCGTGATTTTGAGATAGGAAGCTGAGAGATCCTGACTATACTATCATCCATTACACTGCAGGACTGTTTACATGAGAAATTAGACATCTTCTTCCTGAATCCATGGCCAAAGATATCATCCCTACTAACACCCAACACCTTACCTTTTCCAGTGCTCTTGGTGCACTCCTTGTAGGCCATAAGAAAAGGGTCATCCTGATATCTTAGACCCCTCTTGGAAGAACTTCTCAACTGACCTTGAAAAGCACACGGGGGAAGCGGAACTTGCAAATCATGGAAAGAAGCCCTGGCCTTCTGCTCCGGAGGGCAAGGCGGAGGCGTCAACCGCCTCCCGGACTGCCCTCTACCTTCATCGGAACGAAGCTCCTCCTCGAAAGCCGCCGCCTTGCTCACGCCCGGCTTGTTTTCCCACGAGAACGGCACGTTCCCGTGCGAATGGACCTTTCTGTTACTACTCATCTTCTTGTAAGCTAACAGCACAAGAAGCTGATGAAAGTATCAAGTTTTGGTGCTTTTATGATGGGGTTTTCGTGTTGTTCATGCTCTCCAACGGCAAGGCTTTGCTAGGGCCAAGCAAGTAAAGCGTGCAGGGCGCAGAATTGGATTGGCTTTTGAACTAAAATAACAAGAAGGGCCGAAGAAGCATGGCAGGAAAATAAAGTGCAAGACTTGGTTCTTGTGGTCTACGTCAGAAAAGTATGCAGAGAAGTTAAGTGACAAGGTGACAGGCTTGGGATGTTTGACCCAGTTCAAGTTTGGTACTCGGATTACTATACCATTCATGAGAACCAAGTATTATTATATACCTAACATCTGGTCCTCTCATGACTTAATGTGGTTTAATTGGCGCGTGGACTGAGATTTTTGCATATTTAAGTATATTTATGTGTGTGCGTGTGTGTATGCAATTACGTGTGAAAATGTTTAGGCGGCTTTTTTGTATGCTATTGGTATGCACCAAGAAAATTTAATGTGATATGAAAAGTATGCTCTAATAACTTTCTTGGAGTTTTCGATTAATCAAGGCGTGGGTAACCTAATTATCTTCGGAGTGAGTTATAAAAATAATATTTTATTTATGGGAATAAGGAAAATCGGGTCGCTTTTAATTACATGTTTCAATGTAACCTCTTTCTATTTTAGTCTTTTTCTTTAATTTTGACCGTTAAGTAGACAAATTGAAGGGGAAAAAAAAAGACAATTTATACGCCATGTCTCATTTTGAGCCAAAAGGGCGATTTCACTCGGATTTGACCTAACCTTGACTTGACCAAAATTACCACCCTAAACATAAGCCACCACTGGGATCCACCAATTATGGCATCAACCACCTACCACCTTCATCTGTTTGTCACTGCATGATGTGACCAGCAACACAAGAACTCACCATTGTAATCTGTTAGTTTTTTCTGCATCAACCATAATCTGGAACATACCCACGATTATCTCGTCACCAAATCCACCACATAGTCACCTAGTAACACCCACAACCATCACATAGATAGGCTGCATAAACTCGCCATCGTCGGGGAGGAGGGCGGGGGGGGGGGGGGGGTGGTGACCAGCAAGGAACTCAAACTCAACGGAGAAAACTCACTGAGCGAGTCAAGTACCCAATTATTTCTTTTTTTTTTAACTTTGTTTTAAAAAAACTTTGTTGTACAATTTTTCCTCTCCATTTTCTACTATAAAATGGACACAATTTGAAAAGGATTAGATAGAGAACTATTTTGTAACATTTAATAAATAAAGACCGATTGCAGATCATCTCAGGAGATAGAAGATCATACTTAAATTTACCCTTATCCTAAATGTGAACTCGCATGGTAGTTCGTTTCCGTATTTGTTAATAGACACATAAAGTAGAAGAAGACCGGAGTTAAAAAATCAGTGATGCCTAATTTATCTTTGCCGCTTATAACCTGAAAACATTGTGATTCAATCATCTTGTCCCCTCATGGAGCTAAGTGTTTCATTTTTTGGTAAATTTTCTAACATTCTAAAATTTTCAAGATATATATATATACACACACACACACACACACACACACACACACATCTTTTGTAGCAATAGTTTCGAAATCAGGGAATAGATATGTGTTTTGTACCAACCAAGATGATTGCTACATCCATCCATGCATATTATTTTGTGGGTTTTGCTTAGAAAAAGAAAAACATTTTGTGGCTTTTAATTATTTGTACCATGCACTTAAATGGAATTTTATTACTACATGAGAACGAATGTTTTCAATTGTAAACCATGTGGTGCACATACCTGAACGTGGTTGCTAATCCAAATTATTAATTCGACTTGTTCTTGTAGAATTCAAACATTGACGAATGCTCTATGATAGGCACGCTATAATTTTTAAAATTTAAGACATCAAATGGTTGATCTATATTCCACTCGTCTAGAGACCTACGCAAAAGGAGCAAGCAATCGGTTTCCTTCTTGATAAATCTTTGACTCCGTTATTTGCCTGAGAAAACGTGTATCTAGGGCGATCATATTGTCTAAAAAAATAGCATGACAAGCCAAAAGTACCAAATTTGAACGAAATTGGAGGGGCCTTAAGTTGATAATTTAAACCGATGACAATAGTATGATTGCCAAACTATATGATAATTAATGGACACTTGAATGACAATTACACAGAAAACAAAAACCAGGTGGGTGAATAATAAAGACGTTTTTATTTTTTGTGATTTTTGTGTTGGCAGGCCATTGTTTAAAAGTCATTTTTATACATCTGATTTGAATAATGACTATCTGTCTGTCTTCCTAAATGAAAAAAAAAAGTCCCATCGTATAGTTTCCGCCTTGTTTTCATCATCTCTATAAAGTCCACGAGCAGTAGAGATGAGTTTCTCTCTGCGGTCAAGAAGGCAGCGTAATCGTAAAAATATTTTCGTTCCTTATGCAGGGTCACAAGTTCATAACTTCATGAGAAATTTTTTATCGGTGTAAAAGACACATAATTTTACAAATCTATGAGGAACCACAATAAAAAAAGAAAATTATGCATTCTGAGTTTAGATATGATCGCATGCTTAGGAAGTACAAACTAGTATATGATGCATCTTTGCGGGAGCGACTTTAGGCGAAAATCATCTTATCCTATATACCCTGAGTGATTATTATTTGGTCTTTACTTGGAGCAAGTTGGCAAATTTTATCTTATTCTCCTATACTTGATTTGGATATCATTTTCTCAGTTTCCATGAGTCTTTTTTTGTTGTTCGGTTGACCATTATGACATTCTGCTTCAAAGCCGTCAAATATAAACACCATTGATCACAATTCTTAGCAAAAATATGATTGAAAACTCTCCGATCCGTCTTGGTTTATAAAGGCATGAAAACTAGTATATAGTCAAATAACATAGAAATTTCATATTGGTTTACTGTGGATTAATTTATGCAAGAATGGGATCTGTGAAGTTTCGTTGCAAACTAACACGCGTTATGAGGGTATAATCTGAAATTCTTCCATTGCACGAATAGCTTTTCTACCGTTCTTACTCTCCAAAGTTAAATTTCGTTGCTATCGTTATGGTGCAAAAGGTATTAAAACAACTTAATCACTTTTCTTCCTTATGCGTGGTTGCAAGTCCGCATCTTGTCGTGCATTTTCTATCAGCATGACATAAAAAGTTGTCTCTCCCTCTTTCGACCGACAAACGGAATTATATCCTAGATACCATTTAAAAAATGTTCCAAATCTAGGAATAACAACGATCGCAGTGCTATACACTCAGAGTTTAGAAAGGATCGCAATTGCATCTCGGCGGGAGCGACTTTAGGCGACAATTATCATCCTCAGTTAATGAGTGATTATTTGGTCTTTACTCAAGAGCAAAAAGCCACCTTAATCTCTAACGCTTCCTTTTGATTACCATTTTACATGCTTTCGTCTTCATGTTTTTTCAGCTTTTCTTGTTTGTCACCATTTATAAAATCATGTTTCAAAAGGTCAAATGCAAAAACACTTATTTTTTGCGAACATAGTATTAAAAGAAGAAGAAAAAAATTGACTGTTACTCAGGTTGTAATAGCTTAGGGGGCCCATAAACCCCGATACGATGAGATCTATGGAATTCCCTGAAGATGATTACAATATTTCATATAGCCATAATAAATAGTCATTGACTATTTTAATAATATCTATTTAATTATGTTAAAATTATATTAGAGATAGTTAATTATCATTGTACAATGAGGTGAGGTGTAAATGGAGTATCATTTATCGTTAAAATAATATCTAACTCATTTTGACTCGTGGTCTGTTGTCAGTCAGACAAGGGGCTAAAGCGGCCCCTAATTCCGACCTTAACGACGTGGGCTTACTTATTACGTTTGAGCCACTTCTCAACAAAAAGTCCAAGATTTTAAGGTCGGAAACAGGGCAGAGCCTTTGGGCTCCTCGACGGCAATGGGCCTTTCGTGAAGTTATTCTACAGATCTAGGGTTAGGGTTTACGCGGCGTGAGAAACTAGCATCAGCCCTATATATAATCCTCAATTTGCTGATGCGAGGCTCCTGGCCGCCTACCTTCTTTTCCAATTACGTTGTACACCCCTAGGTTGGTTATTTTGCTTCGTGGAATCTAATGTTTGCTACGTTGGTTTCTTGCTTTGAATGCAATACTACATGGTTACATGCTTGAAATGGTGTAATTTTGGAAGTGGTGGGTTTGCGATGATTATAAAAGTAATTCCTCGTACTGAATGCTACAGCCATGGCATGACAGACTCCTATTACACCCATAGAATATGAGCAAACCCACACTTCATGAACTTACTCTCTAATTCTCGTCATTTTGCAGTGTTTGGCTGTCGGTTCCCTTAGATGTTGGTACGGTTTACACTGTTTCATGATTTTCCTTGTTCTAATTCTGTACATGTGATGTCGAATCATGCTTCGTCTGCTTTTACGGGGTTGGTGCTGACAAAACTTTCTGTGTGTGTTATTGCTTCGAAGTTTTATGAACTGGTTTCAATTCTATAGACAAAGTTTTGAAAGCTTTCCATTCTGTAAAGGGATTGGGATTTGGGTGTCAAATATCTGAGCATTTCAACAGTTAAAGCTGTTCTTTCATTTTCATTTACTTTGCCTTTCAGTAAACTGTGTTCTGTTCATGTTCTGTGACTATATACTTCAAGATGTATTGCTTTGTGGAATTTAGTGAAACCAACACAGCATGATTGAATCATGGAAATAGTGCTTGATAGGAAGTATGGAAGTGGGTTGTGATGATTATAAAAGTAATTCCTCGTACTGAATGCTACAGCCATGGCGTGACAGACTCCTTTTACACCCATAGAATATGAGCAACCACACTCCATGCGTCTAGCTCTATGGCAAGCTTATCAGCTTCTAATGTTACTGTACGGCTACATATTCGGTATCTGGAGTTCAGTAGTAGCAGCACTGTTTTACGTGGGGTTAAGGATCTTGGTTTTGAATTTTGTGCTTTTTATCCAACTGGAGATGGTTTTGATTTCATGGCATTGAAACTTCTATTTCACATGTCTGCTTTGGCCTCTCCTAAAATTGATTAATGTGGTGTTTAAAGCCCTGATCTGACTGACAAATTAAATCTAGAGGTTCGGGTTACGCACACCTCCACATTATGCCGCTTCTCATTCTTTCTTTTTGGATGTGTTGAATTCACATTTTTGGCGTTCCTTATGTGCTTTTACATGGATTGGTGTTCTATAGTGTTAATAAATTGGGTCAATGGACCCATTATCCGCCCACTAACAGATAATGTGTATTTGTTAGTCTGGATAATTACAGTTAATTAGAGGATATTTATCTCCTAAGTGTTTGAGGTAAATACATCTTTATCTCCTAAGAGTTGGAGGTAAAGCCAGTCTCTAATTGTATCTCTATATAAAGGCTAGAGATATCCCAATAAAAAAAGGAAGTCATAGCAATAATTCCTCTCTCTATAGCACTCTCTCTAGAGCAATCACCAAGCTCTAGGATTTGGTTCGTGGACGAAGAACTCGACTCTAGTAGCCGTTTTCGTACCTGCGAAAAAGATCAAGCGCGTTGGAGGCTCGTAACAACAAGGATCCTACGTCGGAATTTTCGGAGACTTCGTACGGTATGTTTTCGAACCCATTACGTGTTACGTGGTAGCACGATGAATGTTGTAATCGTTTCAACATTGGTATCCATTACGTGTTACGTGGTAGCACGATGAATGTTGTAATCGTTTCAACGATGAATGGTGTTGCGGAAAGAAGGAATAGAACATTGTTAGACATGGTTAGGTCTATGATGGCGCAAGCAAACCTTCCTATATCTTTTTGGGGGGATGCCCTTTTGACTGCAGCCTATATACTTAATCGTGTGCCTTCACAGTCAGTCAAATCCACCCCTTATGAGCTTTGGAATGACCAAAAGCCAAATTTGGATAACTTGCGCCCATGGGGCTCAGCAGGTTATGTTCACAGTACTTCTCATAAGTATGGGAAACTAGGGCCTAGAGCAAAGAAGAGTATCTTTCTAAGGTATTCTGAAAACTCTAAAGGTTATGTAATGTATGGTGAACATCCAAATGGTGGAAGGACTGAAATAGAGTCTCGTGATGTCGATTTCATAGAGTGATTTTCCTAGCATTGGAGATGCGAGTAAGAATCTTGACCTCTATGAGTTAGAGGAGGTTGAACCCACTTTACCATCTTCAAGCGAAGGTGGGGAATTAGTTCCTCATCCGGTTGTCGCTGAAGATAGTGTAAGTGACCTTCAACCTAGTGGGAGTATCCCAGACAGTGGGAGCACACCACAAGGACCATCAGGTCAACAAGATTCTCAACTGCGCAGAGGTGCACGAGGAAGAGTTCCACGTCGTCGTTTTGAGATTGACGGTGAAATTCTTATGTGCACTCCAAATGATGAGGACGAGCCTACTTCTGTGGAAGAAGCCTTATCTTCATCTGCTAGAAATGAGTGGATGGCTGCAATGAAGGATGAGTTAAGCTCAATGGAAAAGAATCGAGTCTGGGAGTTGATTGACCTTCCGCCAGGGCGCAAGACTATTGGAAACAAGTGGGTTTTTAAAGTCAAACGCAAGGTAGATGGGTTAATCGACAAGTATAAGGCACGTCTTGTGGCGAAAGGCTATACCCAACTGCGGGGTGTGGACTATGAAGATACTTTCTCCCCAGTGGTGAGATTTGCTTCAATTCGTCTGATCCTAGCTATTGTCGCCCAGCAGGATTTAGAACTTTTTCATATGGATGTTAAGACTGCGTTTCTCAATGGAGAACTAGACGAAGAGATTTATATGGCTCAACCCGAGGGTTTTGAAGTCAAAGGACATGAGCGCAAAGTTTGCCGTCTCAAACGTTCTATATATGGTCTCAAACAATCGTCTAGGCAGTGGTACTTTAGGTTTCATCATGCCATTACCTCTATAGGTTTTGAAATGATTGAACAAGACCATTGCGTTTACGTAAAACGATCCAAGAAAAATATTCTAATCCTTTCTTTGTATGTGGATGACATTCTTTTAGCTGGAAATGACATGAGTTCCATTGTCGCCACTAAGCAGTGGTTGTCCTCAACTTTTGAGATGAAGGACATGGGAGAAGCTAATTATGTGCTCGGGGTTAAAATCATACGTGATCGTCCAAAGAGACTTCTCGGTTTGTCTCAAGAGACATACATCAAGAAAGTCATTGAACGATTTCGTATGCATAACTCAAAACCCATAGACACTCCAATGGACAAGGCGTGTACTTTGACCACAGACCAATGCCCAAAGAATGATGAGGAAATGAATCGGATGTCCAAAGTGCCTTACGCGGCTGCAGTAGGAAGTCTGATGTACGCTATGCTGTGTACGCGTCCAGACATCTGCTATGCCGTTGGAATGGTGAGTCGTTATCAGAGTAATCCTGGACCCGCTCATTGGAATGCGGTGAAGAGGATCCTTCGATACTTGCGTGGAACCGCTGATCTCGTCCTGTGTTATCATGGTGGAGACTTGAGACTGAGAGGATACAGCGATGCTGATTGGGGTGGTGATAGAGATGAGCGCAGATCCACTTCAGGTTATGCATTCATACTAGGAGGTGGAGCTATCTCTTGGTGCAGCAAGAAACAGACTTGCATCGCCCTATCCACGATGGAGTCGGAGTATGTTGCTTGTTCAGCAGCAGTCCAGGAAGCTGTTTGGTTGAGGTCATTCTTACAGTCTTTAGGGGTTACAGCTCATGCAGATGAGGCTGTCACTGTTCACTGTGACAATACAGCTGCCCTAGATTTTGTAAAGGACCCCAAATATCATGGGAAGGCCAAACACATAGGCCTTCGTTATCACTTCATTAGAACTTTAGTTGCGCAAGGAGAGGTGTCCATGAAACATATACCTACTGGCAGAATGGTGGCTGATCCTTTGACCAAGCCCATTGCTAGAGATGTTTTCCTTTCTCACATTAGGAGTATGGGACTCCGTAGGTTTTGACATGTTTATGGCATCTTATGTGCTTGACATTTATTATATTAAATTTTCATTCCTTGATTTGAGTTTATTATGGAATGAATGAATAATCTTTGTGATTACATATACATCCTTGTTGAGAGTGTCACCAGGCTCGAATTGACCCACTCACACGGGTAATTCACCTTGGCGCTAAGATAGCGAGCAAGATGAGACATAATTGTCTTAAGCGCCAAGTGGGCGAATAAGATGATACAGCTTATAAAGCAAACATGTCGCCTTAGTTGGAGCTAAGATGAGACCTAATAAATGTAGGTCGATCATAGAGTATCTCCACAACTCTATGTAGCCTGTTTACAGCCGAATGTGAGATTTCAGGCAGGCACTATGAGAGTGACTGGGCTGAAAAACTCAGGTTAGGCGCTTGTACAGCGACTAGACTTAGATTCGTATGGCGTATTTATTATACATTTATGTGACACGCCCTTGGGGGTTACGCCATAGCATGCAAATCATACTGCATGTGCTAAATGCAGACCGACAGTGGGAGTGACGAATGAATCCCTGCTTCGTCACTGTGTGAGCCACTTGGATCAAAATTTTTGATCATATATGGTACCCTTTTCACCTTAGACTATGTCATGAAGAGGATACTCAATGTCGCTACTTTAGCATGTACCCTTGGATCATGGATGATGCGGTCTCGCGGGGCATGTCTAGGAAAGCGGTTGGGTCTAATTGGAATGACATGAGGGCTTTGGGAAGAAAGTTCAATATTACATCATGTTGTGTGATTCATAGCCCGGGCGACTTTGTCGATTTTCGTTTCGATACGAGTCATGAATACATAACATATAGGTTGCCCTTTGATTTTCTGTAAGGTTGTGCCGTTAAATATGTTTTGTCTGAATGTTTTTGGTTTACATGATGAAGAAGCAGCAGAAAGCAGAAACAAACTGCGCGGGATATAAGATTGTTGTGGCATTAATGTAAATCGAGAAAGGGCACTTGCAAATTGCCGAAAATCTAAATCTGAATTTGGGAAATGTGTCAACTTGAAATTGATGGCTGTGTTTATGGTCACATTGTTGGAGGGTGCTAATCAGTTTTTGGCAGTGGAAGAACAGGAGCAAGGAAGCCCCACTTTTAGGCAATAGGTTATGATGACCCCCATTATAAATAAAGCACTAACCCCAGATTGACATTTAAGATTTACCATATATGATGTACACAGAAATTCGAAAGGGTGAACATGAATTAATTTCGGTCTTTATGATTGATCTGATGGGTTCTTCTTGAACCAATTTTAGTTAGGGTAAATTATACAGTACCTTTAAAGTTTGACCTAAATTAAATATAGCGTATTTTTATTATGCTAAGATATACATTTTGATTTTTCAATTAACAGAGTTAAGATAACAAATAAAAAGACAGTGGTAGTCCTTGTAAATAAATAAATTTACCCCCTTCCCCTCCCCCCTCCTGTCTCTCTCACACACACCCCCACCCACCAGTTTCAACGGAGAAGTGAGTCTGCTCGCCCCTCCACACCTACGCCAAATACTTCCTCGCCTCCGCCGCCAAAGTAGGCCTGTAATCTGCCAAACTCTCCCTCGAAGCCCTTGTCCACCGCTTTTTCCCCCTCTGTTGCCCTCTCTTCCTCCCTCCCCCTTTAGCTCCACCGCTTCATCTCCGATTCCATCGCCTAATTCAAGCACCTCAATTACTTCTATTCCTGCCCAATCACCCCCTCCCCTCCCACCAAATGCCTCCGTCGATCCTCGCGCAACTTCGAAACCATTGCCTCCAAAAATTTGGCTGCAAATGACCACAAAAATGCCGGCCGATTTACTACCAGCTGTCAGTGAATTGCACGACAATTTAATTGTATTGAAATCGGGTTCAGTTTTATTATCAGAGATTGCGAATTTATGTGTAGAAATGGTGGAAGGAAGAGTTAAGCCCTAATTTTCACAAATGCCGTGTTTCTTTTTGTGTCGATGTCGTTGACGTTGAATAAGAAAGTGGAAGTTCAAAGAGTTTACACGCTTCGCAAGGCGTTTAATCTGTTTGATTTCGAGGATGACAATATAGAGGACTTGAGGTTGCTTCTCATATGATGTGTGATCTCAACGTTGTACTTGAAGACGGAGGATGAGAGGCGGTTCATGGCATTAATGTTCGGGCTAAGCTGGCAGCTCGTGAAGGAGGCGCTGGCGGTAATTATGTTACAGATCCCGTTTTGTCAACGATATTTGTATCTGCCTTTGTATGTGTGTAGGCAGTGACTTGGCGGCGGTGGTCGGGCGTTGGTGGCAATGGCTTAGCCTTTTTTGGTAAGAAAGAGGAGGAAGATGAAAGACCTAAGGGTATTTTTGGTATATCATAATAAATTTGTGTTGTCCTAATTTTTTTTGACGGTTCGCTAACGATAATACAATGACAAACCACAGGGGGCGGTGATAATAAAAATACTTAATAGGCCCTGTGTATAATTATAGGTAAACTTCATGAGTGTCGTGTGTAATTTACCCTTTTGATTATGAAAGTGGTGGTGATTTGTGGTGAAAGGTAGGCGGCTGCTGTTGGTGTTGGGAGGTAGGCGGGTGGTGGTGGTTGTTCATGGTGTGGTCTTGGAGGTATCAAAATCCTAGTCTAAGTTCTATACCCAGTCTGGGAGTAGTGTGCAACCTTGACCATGACAAAGGAGGTAGGTCTTGGTGCTTGAACAGTCGGTAGAATCTGGACCAGATCCACCGGGAGAATGGCACAGCCGTTCATCACAATTTAGGAACAGTATTTGCTTAGGCAAAAATCTCTATCGTCAAAGCTGTAAATTACAGAGACTGCCCAGTTTCTCTTCAAATAATAAATTACAAGTATAATTCTCGTGGCAATCTTTGTGAGATCGATGTTGAATGAAGGTTCAGATTGTTTTCATCCGAAGAATTATAGTTCATGTGGTTTCTGAGTTGCTGTGGAGCTTTATGCGACGTATTTGTTGTTCAAGTGACTAGGCACTTTCTTGTATGCAATTACATCACCAACACGAGAAAATAAGGACATTCAATCTTTTGAGGTCGAGTGCTCTGAGAAGAAACATTTGTTCAACTATTGGCGGGCAAGACTATATCTACCGAGAGAAAATTAATAAAAAAGATTATATCTATCGAGATATAACGCCAACCATTTAGTTTTTATTTTGCCATGTAAAGGTGTCCTAAATTTTACAATGAGTTTATCATGCTTGCAAATTAATGTTGTGGTATGTTTCAACTCGTCTCGTCGTGCATTGGATGACGTCTGGTAATGATTAATGAGGATCGTACGCATATATTCGGTATAATGAATGTTGATACAGCAATTGAGCATGAACAAGTGGATCTCCTAAACATCAGTGTCTCAACAATGTATCTTGCATAATTGCTGCTGGTAGCTTATCGTAAGGGAGCCAAACTACATTGCTGAGACACTGATGTACCAGCTAGCCTTTCGTCCTATGCTTTTGCTTTTTCATGATGTACTGATTAATAGCTTGATGATGATACTATATGTTTCTAGTTCACTCTTTTGATGAATGCCACACTCTTCACTGTACTTCTCAACATGGCTGCCCCTTACAACCTAGATCCCTTGTCCTTCATCTCCCAATTTAGGCTTTAGGGTTCAACCAGCCCCCCCCCCCCCCCAACTGGAATTCGCAACACATTAGTTGGGGAAGGAATTGAACAAAATTTTTAAAGAAACAAAACGTTACCCTTAAGTGTCAATAGAACGGATAGCATGAGTATAATTTAGCATATCAGTTACACGCATGAAGTATGATAACAACTTTAAAAGAAAGCACGTTAATGTTGGGACATATTATAGCATCGTTTCGATAATAAGAAAATAATTCTGTAAGTATTTTATTATTTATAACCAAAAATTTCTAGGGGGGGGGGGGGGGATAAAAAAATGGAACAAAAACAAACAGGATCACGAACACTCTATTACAGCTTAACATTAATGGAGATGTATGACCGGCATAAGCCTGGAGAAGAGATGTGATTTGACAGTCCATCCACTCCCAGAGCTGCTTATATATTTACATAACGTTTCTTATTTTTCTTTTAACGAGTTTTACTCTTCTTTGGAAATAGTAGGCAAAGAGCGGAACCACGTAAAGATCATGCCTCGTCTCTCTTTTTGTCTCTCTTGTATTTCTTGTTGAGTTTGGATATTCATATCTTAGAATTCATTGCCGACCCCACAAAGTTGTACCTCATCAATTATTACAACCCAACAACCAACATGCCCCCTTCCAACCAAATGAAATTTGTGATTTGAAGCTATCTACCAAACATGGGCACAAAAAGACAACAAGATTCAAGGTTCACAGCCATAATTTTTCAGTTGGTCAAATCATATGCTGATCACTCATGTTTTGCACCCTAAAAGATGGAACTTAGTACTAAAAAACTCGAGAACTAACAAATAAAAGAACTACCACAGCAAACGGTTCCAATATTTTTCTAGCACAGATAAAAACTCACTCCTTGCAGTACCAGGATGTCTTCAAACTCGGGTTTCAAATAGGGAAGAATTTGCATGTGTTGAGCCAAGGAGGTTGTTCTCCGTTCTCGGGCTGCTCCCAGCACTGCTATTAGAAAGAGACCGGAATGTGGTCTTTTGTAAGACACCCGTTGGCGATGATGCCAACCGAGGGCTATTGTCCCAGCCCTCGGTCATGAGGTTAAGAGGCGACACGTTCCTGCAGTCACTAGCACTGTTATTAGTGCTGTGCAATACTTCCCCTAGAGGTCCACCCATGGAATTTTCCCACGAAATTGGAATCCAATTTGCTTGCTTCTGGTTTGGTTCGTTGAGAACGGCGCCCACTCCCAACCCCATCTGGGTCGATTCTAGTTCTCGTGATAACCTCAGGGGTGAAAGGGCAAGTTTTTCATTGGTAGGAGAAGAAGTCGACGACATGAAATCTGAGGCAGCCATGGGGATTGAAATAGAGAGCTGTGTCCTGTCTGATTGCATACCAGTCTCAGGCCATGATAAGGCCGAGCGATCAGACTGGTTTTTGGGCCATTCATCCATAAATTGGCGAAGTGAATGCGGAGACTTCGTTTCCCGGTCATTAAGCTCTTCTGAACGATAGTTTCTGCAGTTAACCATCGAGGGATTTTTATGCAAAGGATTGAGCAGTGAGTCCGAGCAAACAAGTCCAAATTCCATTCGAGAGGGTTCTTCATAAGGGTTCTGCTGCTTTTGAATAGAGAATTGATTTTCTTTCAGGCCAATGGCTGGGGATAGCATGGAGAGGCCTGTTGTATCTTGGACTTTCTCGCCCACATCCGCCTTGTTTACAAAACTCCTATTAAGAGAACACAACTGAGGTCAAAGACCTACAGAACTTAACATAACCCATTTGTCGCACTAGTGAATGAGATTAAAAAACATACTAGAGCTTATTAGTCTTCTAAAGATGTTTCTACGAGGCCACTGTTAACAAATAAATTTACTGATCCTGAAAAGGGCTTCAGTGAAGATAAATCAATTTCCTTGTGAAGGAATCTCAGATACCACTACCAATCACTGGCAAGTGGCAACATACTCAGCCACCACACTACCAATTACTCTCACCAGCAAAGAGATGAAAACGAAAGCACCATTTTAAAGTCAAAAGGCAGAAAAACAATGCACGTGGTTCAACACCATTGTAAATGCTAACCATGTAGCCTAGATAGAATATGTGCCAAAGGGTAAGAACCTGTCGCTGAGGAACTGATCATCACCTGTTAATGTGAGGAAATCCAGAAGGGTTGGATGCACCAGGCTGCAAGTTATTGAGGAGTTGGTGGTGCGAGAGGCCTAGGCCGCTGGATGCGCCGCCTCCATGCACTGCCGATGCCGATGTGGACGACAAGGGCAACGACTTTGTGGTGGTGGTAGTGGTTCCGGAGACGGAATGGCCAGTTGGACCTTCCACAGGCTTTCTTGAACGGTGGCGGCCCCTGTTCATGTGCCGCTCACAATACTTCCCATCGGCGACAGCATCTCTTGAGCACCGCCATTTCTTTCCGTCCGTCCGACGACACCTCCCTGGCTCAGGATCGGTGTTGTTGGCGAATCCTAGATGAAATGCACCCCATCCCACTGAACAACATACAATATGGGAATCAAGAATGACTCTCCAAACGAAAACATAGTACCCAATTTCATGCAGAAATTTGGACTCATAACATACTTCCTCCGTAAAGAACCAAGTATAAAATTCAACAAAAACCATATTCCAGAAAAGAAAGATATAAGTGGGGTCTAGCAGCTAAATAAACTACCTCAAGATCATAAAATGCCTAATCACATTAAGAAATGCTACCACTGATTTTAATTACGGGAACGAAGACTAATAAGTAAGAAAGGAGACACACAAACACACATACACACAGCATATAAAGTATATGTACATCAAGGCAGATAAACTTCGATTTTATTGCAATATACCCAAACAAAATGCTGTTTAAACTTACGAGTGCTAGGTCTTAGATGGTTTCCAGGAAAGCTGGAGAAGCCGGCAGATTCAAGGGCTTTTCTGATGGGAATGAGAAGATTAGAAGGTATGGGAGCATTC
Source organism: Escallonia herrerae (assembly GCA_033070095.1). NCBI lineage: Eukaryota > Viridiplantae > Streptophyta > Magnoliopsida > Escalloniales > Escalloniaceae > Escallonia > Escallonia herrerae. The sequence goes on along the minus strand of JAVXUP010000347.1, from coordinate 298,215 downwards.
GCAGTGATGTACTTGTAGATCAAGGCCTGGTGTTCTAGCTCCATCCATTGAGAAGGAGTGAATGGCCCCTTCACCCCTGCTAGTACCCCATGCATGCTTGCAGCATTCAAACCTCCAGAAACGTAGCCTGAAACAGAAAGATCAAACATTTGGGTTAAAATATGTGATACAGAAATTACTATCCTAGTGTAGAAAGGGATGTGACATTAAACACGAGGTTGAAACATGCCTGCAACATTTATGGAGGCAACAATAGTCGTGCAATTTCTTGTTTCTGATTGAAACCAGGAAGCCAGAAATACAGAGAGAGAAAGAGTAAATCAGAACCAATCACTGGAAAAGAGGGGTCTTTTCTTGTTCCTCTGCTTCCTCCTGTCTTTTGCTTTATGTTTTTCTTCTTCTGTACTCAATACCCTATTGCATTTGAAAAATTACCACAACCCATCTCCTTAACCCAGGGAAGCCGAAGATCAGAAGAAGGATGCAACCATAAAAAGAAAAGGTCACTTTTTAAAATTATAGATTTATAGACAAGACCCCGAGCAAATCTTTATATTTTCACATGAAAAGACCCCTCCTGCTAGTCCTGCAAATGAAAACCCAAATACCCACCAAGTAATCTCCGAAAACCTCACGAGCAAAAGTGACCAAATCCCAAAAGCCATTTCAAAGAACTTAAGCTTCATTGAAAACCCCATAAGGAGAAATCAAGTGAGACATCACTTTCCACCCCACGTTTCCACCTCATAAAATGTGTCCAAAAATGTAGTACTCAAAATACAAAAATAAACTGCTTACATAACATGTACAAGTACCTGTATTTTTAGCATAAGCACTTAATGTGGGGTGATAATAAGGCAATGGCTGCAGAGTCTGAGAGTTAGGTGAGGAGAAGCAGAGCATCTGCTGACTACCTCCATCAGAGAGCTGAAGAGAGGTGTTAGCAGTACTGGTGTTAGATCTATTGAGCAAAGAAGCTTTCATCTGCAGCATTGCCTTGGAGGCAGAGAAATCGTCAGTCTTGGCCACTTTGAAGTCCCTCCAGTCATCCTCAGAGCACCTCACAGATCCGTACCACTTTTGCTTGGTCTCAGCATCTGAGGCAGCAGCAAGAGAGGAAGCAGCAGCAAAGCCACTGTTACTGGTGTCTTCAAAACCCACCACCCCAAAATCCATTCAGGGACACACAAACAGGCACACCCCCACCCCAACCCCCCCACCCAGCACCAGCCTTTTTAATGTTGGGTTCTGGGGTCATTACACGGAGGGACAGGTGCTTGGTGTCTTGGAGGGAGGACCATCTTAAAAAGAGGTGGGAAGGGATGGATTGTTATAGGTTCTATGTATGGTTATTAAGCAGAGAGAGCTGAAAAGGGGAAAAAGGGTATACTTCTTTGTTTAGGTGTTTGATGTTGGCTGTTGTGTTGGTGAAGTGAATATAATTGGAAAGTTGGGAGGAGAGAAAGAGCAGATAGCAGAGAGAAGAGAGAGATGCCGGCAACAGAGCTGGTACTATACTAACTAGTACTAAATACGGAGTACATATACCACGAGCAAAGACGTGGGCATACCATGTTTTGCTTTTAGTCAAACCAATTTTTGAATTGTATGCTGACATTTGAGCGCCGAATAACAAAATATTTCAGCGTTGTTGGTCGCTTAAATACTCTTTAGGTTGAGAGAAGGAGAAAGGTCGTCTAGAAATTTCGTCTCTCATTTTATGAATAAGATACAACTTTAAGGATTGGGATGACGTTGAAAAAGTTGTTCGGTTTAAATACCTGAAGTAAGTATGTTCACTTAAAGCAAATTCTTATTTTCTACAAGTAATTTTAGTAATAAATTACGGAGTACTATATTATGATACTTTCACACCGTTATTAAAGAGAACCAATATGTTGCCTCAAATAGCTTAGCATATTACTCATGCCTTTCATTCTATGTTGAAACGAAGAATATGAACGCTTGAAAGTAAAATGTAATCTCCCATAAAAGAATGCTGCGTAAAATTGAAGAAGCGTGAAATTGGTCGACTTAAATGACATATAAGTGTATGTATTTTTTTCTACATAGAATTTTACACTTTAACATTAGTATCTCTTCTAATTCCAAAAGATTGATGAAGTGACAAAGGATTTTGAAGAATAATATCAAGTTTCTCAGTTTGAATCTTCATACTAACGTTTCATATGAATTACTATAATTCTGATAATTTAAAAAATTAATAATAATATCTCTTTTGCGATATCATATATGATGTCAAAATTTTTGGACGCGCTACTCCCGCTTTCAACGGTGCTTGCCTCCGACAACCCAAGTTGGAAATTAGATCGGAGTGTGCGTGTTGGAGGACAGCCAACTCCTATTTCCGTCCCACAGTCTCCTCTCTCGTCTCGTCTCTAATCTTTGAGGCCAAAGGGGTGGCGGGTTGCATGACAAAATGCATTGCCACGTGATGGCATTAATTCTTACTCCGTATTATTTTTATTTGGGTGGTGAAGCAAAATACCAAACTTGTGGTCCATACACACCTTTACAATTTCAAACTTTAACAATTTCTTAAATCTTCCTACTGTGAATATGGAATCAACTATCCATTAAAGTTAAAGAGCAAACATAAAAGCGTGATCTTAAACCATCATAAATGTCTCAATCGATTAATTATTAGTCTTTTGTTTTGAATTGTCTATCATATGTCATTCGTCTGTATTTGATATACTTATTCCTTTTTTTAATAGATTACTTGAAGTCGTGTTTTTTGTTATGTATTTTGGCTATTTAAAAATAAATAAATAAAACTCATAACATTTGCCTGATGTGGAGTATATCAGAAGTGAAGGCACCAATTTCAAAACTTCAGTTTCTCCTGTTCCTATTAATTGAAGATTATACTGGACATCCAACTCCTCCATGCACTAACCAATAAATCAAAATCTAGGTTCTGTTTGACAAAATTTATTTTTTAATTTTATAAATTAAAAAAAAAATAAACACTTTTGGCACACACTTTTCATTTTTTTTCTTCACTTTAAAAAAATCAGTTTTTAAATCAGGGCTGTTTTTGAAAACTCCAAAAATGAGTTTTGATTTTCAGTTTTGATTTTTATTTTGAGGCCATCGCCGGAGGCCGGCAGCCACCACCACGCCTCACCACCGCCACCAAAGAAAAAACTCAAAATAAGAATTAGATAATCAAATACTCACTTATTTTTGTAAAAAATAAAATTTTAACTGATTTTTTTTAAAACTGAAAGTGTTACCAAACGCTACCTTAATTGTGAAAGAAATATTTATAGTAAGTTACTCTGCGTACGAATGTACATGCGTAATTTAAATAGGCACTTTTAGTTAATAATAATAACAAGTTACTCTGTACGAATGTACACAATCCAAAGGTCCTAAATTTCACTTGCGCGTATTTTAGTTAATAATTTTTAGGACCTTTGGATTGGGTACATGCGAAAATTCATTAGGTCTTCTGGTTGATTGTAATTAGTTGGGCTGCTGCAGAGGCAGAGCCAGTGGGACCCACTGGTGGGTCCGTGCCCACATACTGTCTACACATTTTTTTTTAGCCTATACGGTATTTATAGCTTAACAATAATAAAAGTGCCTATTTAAAATTTTGAAGGAGATGTCCTTTTCGCAATTCTACACGTTAAAGTATTTAAAGATTATTTTTAAAAAAGATAAAATAAATATAATTTTTTATTATTTTAAATGTCAATACTGCCTTTGACCTTACTGTCTCATCACTAGTAAAAGTAATAACTGCCTAATCTAATGAGGTTTTCTCCTATTGTCACTAATGTATAGCCTATTCGACTTTCCCATGCTCGTATATATTTTCAAGTGTGGGACAAATCTCGGAGACTATTTAGTTGCTATTAATAAGGTGTTTGTCGACGAAATAGCTTGTGAGTAACTTGTAAACTTACCCCGTTCAAATGGTCTGGGAAGAGGTGCGTGAAATAATTATCAAATAATTTCACTCACTCCCACAAAAAAAGAGATACCCAATCACTGAGCTACCCCTTAATAGAACTCAATACATCTGTTTGATTGGTTTCATTAAATTTTAGCTAAGTAGTGTGAGTATCCAATTCAATAATGATATGTATATGTAAACCACCGAGCCAAAAATCTCTTTCTAGAAAGAAACCCTTTCTTCTTCATCTTTCCTCTTAGCTCTGCTGCCGCCCCTTCCTCCTTCAGCTCCCATGGCTGTGAGGATGGAAGGGGAGGCCCTCTTTCTCTTGCTTCTTTTAGTGTCTTTTGCTCCCCCTTCATCGGCATCACACCTTTGCCGCCTTTCGCCAACACCATCATCCACCCCCCCCCCCCCGATCTCCACCCCCACCCTCAGATTGGAAGATCTTCAGCCATAAAATCCCCTCCCTCCATCTCACAGACCTTAGATCTGAAGAGTTATTACAGATCCGGACCTCCGTTCAAGGTGGTTCGGGTTGAAATCTATGATGCAGGTCTGATTTGCGCGGGGTTTGGGGCTTGAAGATAATGGATCTAGTTGAGATGGAAGAAGCCGACTCTCTTCGAGCTGCGGATCTTTCAGATCCGACCTTGAGAATTCGCTCCACCTCAAGATCCGACCATAACCGCGGCAGTAATCTAAACTGTCATTTCGTGTGGCCCTTAGAATTGATGCCTCGCTGCATCTCTTCCACCCCGTTACCATTCGATCTGGATTTTGTAAATTCAACAGTGGTAATATTTATCTTTTCTGTTTTCTTTTAAGGCCATGTTGGCCACTTTAAATTTCAGGGTTAAGTCTTAGCTTATGCTCTTTTTGTTGTACTTTTGGTACACTGTTTTCAGGGCCAGACGTTCGTTTGTGCTCTTTTAGGCGGAACTTTTGTGATTTAGTTAATAAAGTTTCCGTTCGACCAAAAAAGATAAAGGGTCCTTTAGAAAACGAAACAAATGATTCATAGAGCACGACGTCACTCGATCGCTCACTTTGTCAGTTCAAGCACAACACAGTAAGCTTATACAACCAAACCTACTATTGGCCTCTACCTAAATGTTCTCCTCAATAGCTATCCTAATTCAATGATACTAGTTATATATACGTGCAGTGCACGTGAACATTAACATTTGACATTATGACATAATAAGATTATGGTATAAAAAAATTATAATTCATGTATTCTCTAAACTATGACAATCAACTTCATATGGTTCAGATATACATAGAAATTCAACTGGATTCAAGAGTACAAGTCGAAGGAAAGCTTAATCATGTCTCGGTTTAATTATTTATTTGTTGAACCATATTATCCAATTTTTATTGTAAATTAAAGGGCTAATTACACCTATGTCCTTGAGGTTATGGGGTAATTACAGTCAATGACACAAAGTTTCAAAATGTAACATTCTGTGACCAAAAGTATTTCAAATGTATCACCCGTGTCCATCTGTCAGGGTTCCGTCCAAAAAGTGTACTTTTTTAATAATGTCAGCAATACGTATTTTTAAAATGACAAAACTACCCTTGTATATATTAAATAATTTTTAAAGTTTTTAAATTAAAATTTTAAACATTGATTTGAATATTAGGGTTTTAAAACCCTAAAATTGGTGAGTTCCTTATGTCTTTTTCATTGATTTGAACATATCAAATTTTTGGGGGAGAATGAACAGATCAAAATTTCAAAACCCTAATTTTCAAATTGAAAATTAGGGTTCTAAAAATCTAATTTGCAGATTAAGAATTTTTTGAAACCCTAATGTTCATTCTCTTCCACCGCCGCCGCCGCTGCCACCGCCCCCTAACCCACGCTGCCGCCACTGCGCACTGAAAATCCAGCTCAAATTGCGTTTCAAGCTCAGTGCTCTGATCAAGCTTAATTTGCAACAAAAACCAAAGCCATCAAAATTTTCAAACCATCAATCGCCCAAACTAGAACCTGAAGAACATTTCAATGAGAGAGGAGATGAACTTGAATGTTTCGGTGGTGTTGAAGAAACCGTTGTGTGCCCGCTTGTTGAAGAGGTGGTGGACGGCGGCGAAATCTCTCTCTCGACCACCGTCGATGAGATAACAGCTGGTGACAATCGCGATTGCTGAGAATCGCGATGGTGATTGCCAGAGATCCGGACAAACGCTTCGATTCATTGCCGAGAGAACCGCGATGGTGATTGCAAATCGAGGTGATAGCATCAGAGATGGAGTTGCCGCCGACGGTGATGACAAGCAGCGCCGCTCGCCTAGCGTCCTCTGCCGCAACATTCCGATTAAGTAGGCTAAGCTTCGAAGATCTAGGGTTTCAAGAGACTTCTTCAGTCTCGGTTCATCGACGACAAAAAATTTGATTTTGCTTCAATCTTCACAGCGCACCGGAAAAGGAACGGTGAGCCCTAATTTGGTATCAGATCTGTTGAGGGGGAGAGGGAGAGAGAGAGAGAGAGAAAAGATAAAAAGAACATAGATATTTTCAGAGAGGAATGAATGGCATTTCAGGGGCAATTAGGTCTTTTTGTCAAAACCGTTAAGTATTTTTGTATTCCGTTTGTCAATGGACATAAGTGTTACATTTTGAAACTTTGTGTCCTCGCGTGTAATTACCCCCAAACCTCAGGGATATAGGTGTAATTAGCCCTAAATTAAAATACAGAATCAATTATTCATAAAAGAACATAAGAGTAAAATTCAACTCTCTTTAGGAAAATTATTACAATCTAATAGTTATTTAAGAAAAGTTAATTGTTCTACTTATTATGTCATAAGATGTTATAATCATCAAAGTCTTACATGTCTTAATCAATATAAAGAATCATGTTGTGGATGATAATGAACATACATATATTATATAATGTTAGCTTTATGAAAAATGGGTGAGACGTCTAGTATTAATTGTAGTATTTATGAGTAGCAGAAAAAATAGATTTGTTAGAAGAATTATGTTTTGAATGATAAGGGAGTAATTTTTAAATATAAAAAGGGTATTCTGGTCTAAAAATTAATTTTCAAGGATCTACACTTTTATATGTAGTATAGATATAGATTAAGAGAATTTTGTACATGGTCTACACAAGCAATTAATAGTTCTACTTAATAAAATTAGAACATTACTCAAAATCGTATTACTATGTCTAAAAATATGACAAACCACAAATTAACAGTAACCACTATTTTCTTTTAAAAGAAAAAAATTGCTTTGATATAATAAAAAGTTACGTGACACATAAAAATCTGGCCTCAACACCGAATAAATTAACACAAAATTATGAAACGTCGTTTTCTGAAAACAAAAACGACAGTTTGCTAGACATTGACGCGTTGCTTACTGCTTACTAAATTCGAAGTCCCTACCTCGCACAACTACTAAAAAGTCGCAAGACATTATTTCATCCCTTATTGTTGTGTATATATGGAAGCTACCCGGAATATTGGACAAGAGAAATAATGAGACACCCACCTCGCCGAAACACCCCACCACAATCTAGAGACTTGTGTCCAAGGTCGGACCTGGGCTGCAGTCCAAGCTTTGCACTGACAAACCAGGTTTGTGTCCCACGAGGGCAAACCATTGAAGAATTGCGGCCTTGCGGGAGACATGGTGCGATTTCTGTTAATGGAAAAAAATCCTTAAAGTGGACACCACTTACATTTTGGACCTGCTCAAGTACAGCATAACCCTGCAAGTTTTTTTTCTCATGTTACCAGGCAACATTTTGTGTAGTTAAGATTTTAAATTTGAAAAGCTCTTACAAGTATTGGACGCCCATTCTGAAATTAATGGGAGCGTAAAAATCATAATTTAAAGTCCGTTATGTATTAATATTTGAAGGAGCTTTTACATATGTATTGTAATTAGTTTGGAGGAAAAGATTGGGAGGGGGAAGAGGGGGGTTATTTTTGTTTTTCAAAGAATTTCACATAAGTTGAACTCTGTAATTATCTGCCCAAATATCAAATCAAGCATCATCGTGTACCGTCGAAAAAATTAAATTCTTCACTGATAGATGTTGAGACTTTCACAATGAGCTCTGAATTAGTCGTGACAACTTGTAGAATAATGAAAGTTCAGTCTCTTTTTTTGGGATTTGGATATCCTAATTACGGTTACAGGAGTGCTGTCCCCATTACTCTCTCTCTCTCTCTCTCCTCCATTTCTCTCAACAAGGGGAACAATACCCCTACTGTAACCCATGTAATAGGTTACAGCAGGGGATCCAAATCCCTTTTTTTGGCACTCCTCCCGTAATCAAGTATAGCAAAAGCAACATAAGCACTGTCGGGTGGTCCTGCTGAAACCCACGTAATGGGTTACAGCAGGGGATCCAAATCCTTTTTTTTACGCTCCTCCGTAATCAAGTATAGCAAAAGCAACACAAGCACTGTCGGGTGGTGCAGGCAAATAGCATAACAATCACCACAATCTCATTCTCTAGACCTTCAAAATATACATTATTTTAGTGATTTCAGCGTTTAGTCTCAAAAAAGAGTCAATGATCCTCATCGATTGCACAAGTTTGTTCAAATCCTTTCACTTTAACATTAACAACCCCCCCCCCCCACCCCAATCTTAAGTTTAGATCTTCTCAAACCTCGTAAATCAATTGCAAATCGAAACTACAAAACGTTTTCTATTCTATTTTTGAAATATCACCGTCTTGGGCATAGTCCTGCTTGGTTAGAATCAAAGACTTTCTACTTTTTTTGGTAATTAAAAGACTTTCTACTTTCTGGCATATATAGCCATCACTCGGTGCCTCTTAACAAAGTCATCACTCATGCCCTAAATTGACCCTATATATTGAATGTTGCCATCCATATAATCCTATATAGTCACATGCCCTTCATGTTCACCTTACGTGGGTGTGTGTGTGTGTTAGACATTCCCCCCCCCCCCCCCATCTACTCTAAGTATATCAATCAATGATGCAAAGTACGGATTCGCGTGAGAGATATAACTTTTGCATTCAGAGGCTGCTGCGTGGAGTAGACAACTCGAAGTACAGCAGCAATTTGCATTAAAAAAAAGATATAAAAAAGAAAAAAAAAGTTGTCGCTAAAAAGCAAGCCGGTCCCAAATACATTCGCCACATAATTGCATTTCTCTCATATATATATATATATATATATATATATATATATCACCTTCACTGAGCTTCATATATTTATTATTATTATACTTACATGGAGAGAGAGAGAGAGCATGGGAGGGTTGTACACATTGATGTTGACGTGGTGTCAACGGTAGGGTGATGGCATTTGGTGCCACGTGTGGCCCACCCCCCCCACGACGTGGTCCATACACGGACACGGACATTTAGTATACACACAGTCGCACGCACACAAGTGGACTTGGTGTCGTACGTTCTTAGTACGTACACCAAGAAAGTGTATACTTTGTGTACCTCCATTATAAGACACATGTACCGTGAATGTGTATCGTTGTATTAATTATTGTCTGACCTAGACGTGTTTTCCTCCTCAATCTCGAGTTAGAGCCATTATTTGAAGCCAGAGGAATGAAGGAAGGAAAATTGCACTCGGTTCTGACAAAAATCAATATTTTGTTAACGTTATGGATGATTTATATCTTTAAAGCACAACGGTCTACTTTTAGTACTGTATTTTTTTTATGATTAATCTCACATAGGAAAACATAAATTCAGAACTTAATAAAATATTACATATATATCTGTATTACGTTTATACTTTTTGGTCCAGTAGAGGTCTAGATGATACTCCAACTCTATGTATTAAGCCTACTTCAAACAACCTCTAAACGCTTACTCATTTAGCGAGCAGAGTAACAACATGTTGACTAGTTTTAAAAATCTTCAACGTGATACTGATTAATTTACCTCACAAATCGATTTCGGACGAGTTCGAAGCAACATATAATGGCAATATTTCATGGTTCACCGATTCCTTCAGCTGTCACATGACAGTGTTTATTGAATTTCTAATACTAGCAAGATCAGAATAACAAAAAGAATTTCCATTTTTTCTTTTCCGAGTAGAATGCCACGAATACACCTATACACACGATCGTATGCATAATGTACTGATATTTTGTGCAGGCTGCCGGGTTTAGAGAGAGCCACGAGGGGGGCTCGCCTCCTGATTGCCGACAGGAGTAGAAGGGGCCGACACAGCAAGCGTTTTGATATGTGAGAGGGGGTTAGTGTTTCCAGTAATTTGCCAGCTCCTAACGTCACCTCTCGGTCGTACCATAACACTCGCCCATGTCCTTACCAAGTCCCTTCGTCTGACCTGCCATTTGCGCTCATATTTTTCAACGGTGGGTGAGTACTCTGGGTGTTAGCAGTATGTCATCTTTTTGTCTGCTCTCTCCAGTTTTTAAAATGTGTGTACAGAGATGATAGGATGGACGTACCCCTCTGTTGCAGGGCAGATACGTTGTACATCATGGCAATGAGGAGACCGCAATAGTCATTTTTTGGTTTCGTTCGAAATGGTTTTCCTTTGAAGAGATCGTTTCTTTTTTAATAACGAGAGTGTAGCGAGTCAAACTGAAGGCAGAGTGTTACTGCTTTTGTCTCGTATAAATCGCTTAGTAATTTAATTTTATATAGATATTAAATATTAAATATTTAAATTATATATTGTATATTTTATATTTTACCCTTAGAGAGAGAGGGAAAAAAGTGAGTTAGAGAAGTTGAAATTAGTTTGTGAAGTATTAAATATCAAGAACAAAATAGAATAAAAAGGTATAAGTAGGTGAAATCGAAGAGAGAAATTGGATTAGTGAAGAATTAAATGCGTAAAGAGAAATAGAATAAAAAAATATAAGAAATATAGATATGAAAAAATACCTATGAAATATTTCTTAATTTAAAAAATGAGCAATTTTTTAGGATGATAAAAAAAATAATCAATTTATGTGGGACAAAAAAAATATTATTCTGCAACTTGTTGAAATACAATTTCATACAAAAAAAAAATGCAGAATGCAAGTCTTGTGAGATTTTCTCTCGCTCGTTGCCTGTTGATTTTTAAGACGAGAGTTCTTTTGCACTATTTAGCATGTAATAAGAAATTGATGTTTAAGCTCTATTTTTTTTTCATTTACAGCAACACTTATACAATTTGTAGGCGGTAAAAGTGAAACTATAAGAATCGAGGCTAAAGAGTACTTAATTTTGATAAAAGTATTCAACTAACGCCGTCTTCATTTACATTTCTCAACGCTGTGCGCTCCATTTTACAACTTACTAGTCTATAAGATCAAGATTTTAGAGCCACACAAATTACGAAGTCCAAGGTTTGGAGGCAGATTTTCAAGAACGGAAATAAACTTCCTTGACCAGGGGTAACCCTTCAAGTTAGCTTTCATTCTAAATATAACATATTTGTACAAAGAATCTGTACAAAAAGGTCATCATTTCCCTTAAAACAATCGAGTTTCTGTTGTATTTTTGTCGTTTGACTTTTGTTGGCCGGTGTCTACGAATTGAAGAAGTCACAGAGTTGCACAAAAGACGTACGCATGCAAAGGCATGATATAGAGTAGCAGTAGCAGTATCCCAGAACTAGATCAAACGCTTCAAGCCCACCCTAATGGGAGTAGCACTGCCTTTTTTCTATCAATAGGCTACAGCTGTGGTGCTGTGCTGCTGCTATGCAAAATAGGGTTTCCACTGTCCATTACTGTATAGGCTATAGAGAGACAGCAATCTTGCTAGTATCTTCGGATATGGCTGGAGTTTGGACTAGCCTAACTTTGTTCAATTCGTTTTGTCCTCATGGGTGGACTACTTTATTGCTTCTGATATTTGAATGTGTTTTCAAATCTTCAATCGATTTTGCAGAGGTTATTTTGTCCTTTGTTCCATGAACAGAAATTGTACGATTTCTTTTCATAGATTTAAGTACAGGTGTTATGTTATAAAACAAAAACTACTAGTGCAACTGATGATGCTCATGCGAGTAACTTGCAATTAAGTCGCTAGTTTTTTCCTTTTTAGTCATCGTTGATTTTCTAATCGGCCACAAACTAGTCTATGCAAACTCAACGTATAGTTGGATCCCTTATGCTTTTATAAGACATTTTAGGTCTTGTGTAGATGAAGAAAATAATATACTGTATGATTCTAACTCATTGCCAAGGACCGTCAAATTTATTATAATTTAAATTGTGTTTTCTTAAGTGTTATTGTAAACACATTCTAAATGAATGATCGTGAATGATTTAAATCATAAACTTAATCCTTTGACTTAAATCATGATTACATGACATTAATATTAACGGCCCGATTATATAGAATTAGAATCAATGATCTTGAAATTTGTCTCTTAAGGCCTCTAAAATTTCTCCCACCCCTTGCCCCCCTGGGGTAGACGCATGCCCTCTTCCATATCAAAGTAGTTAAAAGGGCATAGGATAAATAATGGTGCGAGTCTGTCTTCCTTTTCTAAAAATACTGAGGAATACTATGTGAGACATTATAGTATTTGCTTTTCAGTAATTGGATGGAAAAACCAATGAAACTTTACTATGATTGCTAAAGCCATTAGAAGTGGCACTAAGGCTCTGTTAGACAACACTTTCAGTTTTTAAAAAATTAAAATTAAAATTTTTTTATAAGAACAAGTGAGTGTTTGATAACTCAGTTTTTATTTTGAGTTTTTTTTTGTTTGTGTTTGATTACCTAGTTTTTATTTTGAATTTTTTCTTTGGTAGTGATTTACGGTGGCGGTGATGGGGTGTGACGGTGGCCCCAACGGTGGTGGTGGCCGGGCGGCGACAGTGACTAGTGGCTGCCGATCGTCGACGGTGGACAGTGGCCGGGGCGGTAGCTGCCGACGGTGGGAGTGTGGTGGTGGCAATGGTCTAAAAAAACGGAAACTCATTTTTGGAGTTTTCAAAAACAGTCTTGATTTAAAACTGATTTTTTAAACTGAAGAAAAAAAACAAAAGTTGGTTACCAAATGCGTTTATCTTTTTTTTAGTTTACAAAACTGGAAAAACCCTGTCAAACGGGGCCTAAACTTTTCAAATCGTCATTATTAATCCTTAATTAAATTGAACTCTCTAATAGTGTGGAGCTTATATATATCAATTCTATTTTTACAATATTGTTCTAAATTTTGATACATTTCTTAAAGTTAAAGTGGTGAGTACACCATGTATGATATTCACTTTTTAAAGTATATAGTGTGCGCAAGGTTGTTATAAAACTATTCTAAACCTGTACCAAAATCACGAACAAAGTGCTCCATTTTATAAACCTTGCCAAGTTACACCTCTGATAGCATGTTAATGTTTGATTTATTTTAAATGCATAAGTTACAATGAAATGAATCCAACAGTCAACAATATCCATGATGCTTAACAATAACTTATAGAGTTATAGTAATACTTTAAAAAAAAATTCACTTGAGTGAATTGTTGATCAAGTATCTGACTTCCAAAAGAAATCTCATATTCTGACAGAAAAAGGGTAATTGATAATTTCCAAATATGTGTAATACGCATAAAATGCATTGGGAAGGACATGAAAAAGAACAAAAAAAATACTAGGTCTGGAGCAAAACAAGAGAATAGTATTCTGTGGCAGCTCAGTGGGTGACATATACCTTGCGCAGCACAAGGATAGGCTTCATTGGGTTGCGCAGATGGAGTTATTATTGTTTGGCAAGACCAAAAAGGAACAACAAACCTACGGGTATCGGTAACATGACCCAAATTTATTCTATATTATTAGTAGTACTATATATATAAAGCTTTGCAAAGGGCTTAACAGGAACGAGTAATCCCAAAGGCAGGCATGTCTTATCACCTTCTTGTCTTGGTCAAAATAAAGAAGAATAAAGATCTTCGGGGAGTCGCCATGCCTGTCCTTCCTTTGTCCTGGTCATTGGTGCATCGAGTTTTGGTGTCTCCTTGCGAGAACCTAGGCTCCAGGGTTTCCCTAGGGCTGTCTTTCTTTACTTATCATCTCAATCTCATTGGTATTTGTTCTCAACTCCTCCCCCTCCCTGCTCCTTTGGAACAAGGAACATGGTGCTCAGTCTCTTGTATTCCACTGATCCAGTTGTATTCAATGTTACTTGCCTTGTATTTTTCTCTGCTTATAATTCCGCTGGGCTGCTTCCTTCTAGACTTCAAGATGGTTTGGACTGTATCTCCTTATAACCTTGAAACAATCCTGCAAAGCTTGTACTAGTTAATAAGAAAATTATGAGATTTTTGGAATGACAGTATTTTTTTTGTCAGATGAAACTACTTATGCTCTTTTGGTACTGAAAATAAAGACGAGGATTGAAACTGCAACCTCAATTGCGAAGGCACAGGACTTCTGCTTATTATTAAGGCACCTTGTGAGTAAACGTTACACCATTCAATATATATAAGTATCTATTGCAATTAATATTTGAGAGGGAAAGAAAGATAAAAATGTCCAGTGAATACGGTAAGGGTACTGAAAAGCTATCACTGAAACGTTGTGATGAGAGTTATCTTGAAGGGTAACGACGATATCGATGTTTAAAAGAACTCAATAATTGATACCTGAAAGATAAAAAATTTACAATGTCTCATAAGGAAATAAAAAAAAACGACGCTTCAAACACCAAAGAAAAGCAATATTTGAGGACAGTAACAACACTACCACAAAGCCACTTATGCTTTTATCGAAGTTCTATTTATTATAAACAGAACTAGCTAACATGAGTTTTAAAGCAAACAGAGCGGCATCTTTTCATAATCATTACATCTTAAAAGGTTATTCCTTGCCTTTAGTTAGAATAAGGATCCCTTTAGACTACCGAACGAGGCATGTGCTAGAACAAGGCTCTTTTTGGTAACATTTATTATTTTAAATTTTTTTTTTATTTTTAAATTAGAGAAAATAAACGCATTTGACACATAATTTTTATTTTTTCTCTTTCAGTTTTGAAACCAGTTTTTAAAATAGGGTTATTTTTTTAAACTCCATTTAAGAGTTTTGAATTTTTATTTTTATTTTGATACTACTACCACAGCCACCGCCACCGCCACTGGCCACGACTGTCGGCGAGCCCCGGTCGACTAGCAGTCAGCTGCGGTAGCCCCAGAACAGCCCGTCAGCCGATTGCCAGCCACTGCTGGCCACCGGCCGCTGGCAGCCACCGCCACCGGGCACTGTCACCCTCATCACCGCCACTGCAAATCACCACCAAAGAAAAAACTCAAAATAAAAACTGGGTAATCAAACACCTATTTGTTTTTGTTAAAAAATAATAATAATAAACTGATTTTTGTTTTTATTTTTTTAGAAACAGAAAATCAAAACTGAAAGTGTTTTCAAACGCGTTTGTCACTCCCTTATCCTTGACTCTGACCTAGAGGTGTCAATGGGCCGGCCCAGCCCAAACCCAACGGGCTGGGGTTGGGCCTGAAATCTGGATATATGGGCCCAATCCAAGCCCTGGCCCTAGGCCCAATATTTAGGGTCGGGCTTGGGCCGGGCCAAATTTTTTGTTTGTTTATTCCCAACTCCTTGTTATTTATTTGCGTCGATGGCCAACAAGAATACATTAAATTAATTGGTTGAGATTGATACATGTTAATTTGATGTAATATTGACAAGCCTTTTTTGGCCTACTAACAAGCATGATATTAGGGAATCTCATTACTATCATTATAATTTATAAGTAGCATTTTTTGAAAGTTTCAATTCTAATCAGTTTATTTCAAATTTATACTATTAGTTTAATTTGGTGTAAAGTTTTAGCATATATTTTGAAATCCTAATCAGTTTATTTCAAATTTATTCTATTAAGCTTTACTTTTTTCACTAAAGTTGAATTTTTGTTATTATAATATACCACTAAAAACTAGTTGAAATTTACAAGAATTTAAATTTGGAATATAGTTATTAATTCCCCAGACGATCTTAAGTTAATAAGTATAAATCTTGACTAACAGTTTTTCTCTCTACTTAGTCTCATATACTGGGGGGGGGGGGGGGGATAAAAGTGAAATTTAAGAAAATAATGAGGAATATAGCCGTTGGGGGGAAAGGGGGGGAAAATTAATTTTGAAAAACTGTGGGGCCTGCCAAAAAAGGGCCAAAACGGGGCTGGGCCAAAAAATTGGGCTTTTTCGGACCGGGCCTGGCACAGCTTTTTCCTTGAATACCCCGGCCTGGTCCAAGCCCAGGCCCAAAGCCCCTTTTTTTAGGGTCGCTACTGTTCACCTACAAGGCCAGGCCGGTCTGGGCCTGAAACGGGCCGAGTCGGGCCAGCAAGCTGATCGCCCGGCCCTTTTGACACCTCTACAGTCTGACCAATAATTCTTAACCAGTGGTCCAAACCTAGATGGCCAATCTTAGTTATTAAGAGTTCACTGGTCTAATTTTTCTAATGTATATCTCTACGATGTCCCAAAAATAAGAATTTCAATTTTAGAATCTTGACGTGGCATACCACATGGCACGTGATTTGCCATGTGGCAGGTACTGTTTTCGAGGCCAACCTGGACCTAATCTAACGCGAAGAATGAGGCAAACAAACCTTCAGATCAGAACTCAGACAAGCTAATGCAGGGAGAATTAGTTTAATCAGTTGGGAGTTTGGGCTCCACTCATGACATCAACAATCTCAAACCCCAAGTCCGTATTGAAATGCCGAGTTAGACAAAAGAATAATGCTACAAGTTGTACTTTGAATCAGCTTTTGGGTATTAATGTATACATGTACATGGTTTGGCAACGTGAAGATGACAAAGTTTGGTCATGCAAGTGAGATTGGGAAACCCCATGAGGGTTACTTGCTCGTAAACTAATGAAACACCTAAAGATGCTTCTCTTATCATATCCCCCAGCTCTGCAACTAGGTCACCAATCTTGGCAACCATATTTTGACGAGATCCTTGAGACGTGTATAATACTCAAATAACTCGTTATACCGAAAGAGGCATTATAACTATTCGTTTATCAGTTTCTTCATCAAAAGACGATGACTTACTCAAAATATTAATCAATAGATACTCATGAGTTTATAGACAGAGACTTATAAAAGCCAATTATAAACTACTTCGTATTTCATAGCCGATATGTGATATCACAAGTACAGTGACAAGGGTAAAAGAGGTTAAGCTCCTCTAACATTTAATAGTGGAGCATTAGTAATAGAAGAGTAACAGGGCATGTTATTCAAAGCTTTTTATCTAATGGACTTCTACCCAACAACATGAGCTATTCAAAGCTTATGTCACATGCAATGGATTGAATAGAAAAGAAATCTTCTAAAGGGTTGATTAGTTAAATGATTAACGTGGATTCTTATGTTGTAATATCCATGAAATAATAATTCGGGGACACACTAATCGAATATTCGCACGCATAGAACCAGTGGATTATACTAATGAACACACCTCCTTGCCTTTAAGTACTGAGCCGCGACTTGGCATGTGCGAAGATCTTGGGATTGAGTCCTCCTGCACGAGGTTGCAGACAGGTTTTCTCCCCTCCATGATCTCCAATCTTACCCACCCATGAGATTATTAAATTTACTAGCGTTTGTTTATGGTGCAACTACTGCTAACTACTGTATAAGCTACTCACTTGTGATCATTGTATGGTACTTGTTATGTTTGTTTGTCAATTTATATTTACGTAGGATTATAGTGAAAAGGTTAAAAAAAAATTACTGAAACGATTTTGCTAACTACTGATCCATACAGCGCAAGAACAAGTGTACTTATGGATTGGATCTCTTCTTGATTAGACATGTGTAGATCTCCGTTGAAAAATGTAGGCAAGTCATGATGTTGCGGTAGTTGTTGTAGTACTTCCGTTTTCTTAATGCGTTATATAGTAAAGACTCATATTTTTTTAAAAAAAATATTTTTACCGTTAAAAATATAAACTTGAGACTCTACCACGCGTAAGAAATTTGAAAAACAATCGACTCTTGTTTGTTTGGTTTAGTTAGAGATTAGCTGTGCAAAATAGTGCATGATGATGATGAATATTAAAAGACATTTATATTGGAATAATCTAAAATCTGATCCTCTGTTTTACATTTTCCATGTTTTTGTGTGGCCAAAATAGCTAGTAACCCGCCTTAGCATATGTCGAAAAATAGAGAGAGAAAGATGAAGCACTAACTCATATCAGAATCCCTTTCAATACAAGAGGTGAGAATAGGCGGGAAGAAGGAGAACCCTCGCGAGTCCCTCTTTTGTTGACTGATCACACCTCTTAGCCGTCGACCTAAGTGATGGGATAAGAGCGCTTCCCTTTCATCCTTGCGTTGGCTGCACTCCCTGACCAGGTGGTGTTAGGGAGGGTTGGGGGGGATTTGGCGAGGATAAATTTTCAAAAACCTTCTGTTATTTGATGAGTAGGAGGACTATCCAAGCCAATATAAGAAGCCCGGACCTAAAACATGATCAGAGTTTGGGTATGGTAGCTTTGAATTGGCCCAAAACACAACGTGGTCCTTTAAATTCGAAGTTAAATTTGTTTTTGGTTACATAGGGCAAAGTGCATATGCAGAAAGCCCGTTACATTAGCTACAGCCTTAGAAGAAGCCCTAGAAATTTTGGGTCACCCAGACGCTAGGACAAATTTCAAACATGCGAGGCTCACAGTTTTTTGTTTGTAATAACCATTTTTTTTTTCAAGTTTAAGATCTTCATTATTTAAAGACAGATTACAATAACAAGAAAATGTAACTCCCATAACCCTCTTATGCCACACACAGCAGCGCATGGCCTTAGCATCGTAATAAGAATACTACCATAATCAGAGAGTGCGCAGAATAAATATTTAGGAAGCTTAGAAGACCATAGCAATGTATCTGACCAACAAAACCCTAACCCCTAGTAATGCAAATCTTAAGCTAAAAACAAGAAAGCCGTAAACTGTGACTAAAACCACACCCTATACACTACAAATGAGATGAACGAACAAACTGCGAGAGGACGCACGATTGTAAGCGAAACCACCAACCGTAGAGGCAAAGCAAAGCACCTCCCGCAAACCAAGCACCCGTCCTTAGAGGCAACAATGCAAAAGACCCAAAGCGCACTGAGAGACCCTGCCTCTCAAAAAGAGCTGACAACAGCTAAATGGCCACCTTAGAAAACTACAATGGTGGCTACGGTGGGGATAGACACTAAGCGGAAACTCAAAGGAACCAGACTGAGGTAAAACTCAAAAGCCTGTCATTTAATCCAACCCCCCCCCCCCCCCCCCGTGCCGGGGTTTCACAAGCAACCAATGACTCTCTACCATAACTTATACAATAGAAGCAAGGAAAATAAAGAAAAGAACCCAATAGGGAACCATGGACCCATCCCAAGTTCCCAACCGCCCATACCTGTAGCCAAACTAACGATTTAGCAGCAAACTGCTTACCAACCACCAAGAATAAGATAACCAACTACATTTACCGTAACAACCCGGTCCATGGCTCCACCGCATAGCATTGTCTAACTCAAAAAGGCTAGTTCTAAAATCATAGTAAGGTTTTATAAGAGCTATCTCAAAATATCTCACATCGAATGCAAGATATCACACACTCTCTTATGTATGCCTTAGCGTCCTTACTAAGACTCGATTACATTACCCAGAATCTTCATCTTTAGCCAATGTGAAAAATTCCCAGCTCACCCTTCATTACTTTAACCATCCTCTTGACGCAGGATATACTCACCTTCATTTCCCTCAACCATCGACAACCCGATTGGATAACCCAACCCAAACTTTTGAGAGCCGGCTCTGATATCATCTGTACTGACCCCATCAACATCCCATCAGAGAACGTTGCCTCACTCAAAAGGGTAAGTCAATAGGTACTTCAAATATCATAGGCAAGGCTTCTAAGGCAGTCTCATACTCCCACATCCGATGTGAGAATATCACATTTACAAACTATAGTACATCAAAGACTGACTATAGCCCCACATGTGTTAACGCACGGCAGGGCGAAGGTTGTAATAGATAAAGGTGCCCAAAAAATCGATTGCTGATACATGTTTGTCAATTTCTTAGTTTATAAAAATCATTTATATTTGCAAAGTATGACCCCAGCCTCTCCCACTGAAAATATGTTTCCTGATTTGGCAAATAATATGGGATCAGTTGCCACTCCTTTCATGTCTGAAGCATCTTAACATTACATCACGTGATTTATGCCCGTTATGCCATCTCTAGGTTGAAGATGTAACCTATCTCTTCTTAAAATGCTCTCGTGTGCTACCTATCTGGTCTGCCTACCACTGGGAATGCACACTGATAATATTGCTTGCTCGGGTCGCGAATGGCTTCTTGCTTGCTCGGGTCGCGAATGGCTGATTGCCCGGTTGGTTACTCCTGCAAGGCGTTGCAACCTTATAGGCACTTTATACATTTTTGTTACCGTTTAGACTCATAAAAATAACTTGGTTTTTAGAGATAACCCCTTCCACCTGCCGACTATTATTTCTCAAATACTTACACTTGTTCATACCTTACATTCTTTCAAAAACAGAAAACCCACAGCACATGGAGTGGTTCAACCACAGGCTTATCGCTCTTCTGTTAACCTCACTTTTGTTGTTCCAAATAGTATACTTTGTGTATATTGTGCAGAAAATAATTTCAAAAATATACTAACATGCATATGTTAAGGTTCCAAAAGCAGCAGTAACGGAAGGAAGGAAATACATATACAACTCACAACAAGATTGCAGAACAACAAAGAAAAAGGGCCGAGGTGTGAATTTGATTCACTGTCCTTAAGACGTATTCGTCTTGCAACGGTGCTGATGGTTCTTGACGACAGTCTCCCAGGATACAACGGCAATACATCTGAAATAGGAGCACTCCAAATTGCAGACCTGGCGAACCAAAAATAATGGCACAGAACTCTTTCGGACACAGGAAATTCGAAAACAGAATATTACAGAAAAATAGTTTCGGGATTCAGTTCTTTATAACTTCTGTAACTGACTCGTTTTTATACACAGAGTATTCACTGGGGGGTGCAACTCTTCACAGAAAAAACTGCTAGCTGGAAAGGCCACAACTTTCAGAAAAGAAAATAAATAAATAAATTTATTTAAATGTTTTTGTCCCAAAAAGAATAAAGCCTGATGGGCCCAAGCCCAAGCCACGGCCACGGACAGGGCGCGGGTGGCGCGCGCGTGTGTGGTGGACCTTGGGTAACTTAGGTCCTTCCTCCTTACAAAACATGGGTACCCCCAAGGGGCTCAACCCTTAGCTCAAGGCTAAGCCATATAAGGAAATAACTTGGCTTTATCTCTTCAATGTGAGATATTCTTTTCCCTTCAAGGTGAACCACCAACTTTAACTTTAATTTTCTCATTCACCTCTCATTTGTTTTAAACATGTGAATATACTATGATCATCTATTCCAATAGAGGATCATGAATCAATTTGTTCCTAACCAAAATATGGTTTGGAACCAATTTGAAAATTGAGTCAAAGTTGCTTCTCTACAATGGGTTTAAAACCCAATTCCGACAATCCCCCACATGAATAGAAAACTGACTGGACTCTATACACAAAGAAACACTGACACAAGAAAGAGTTCTTTAGAACGACACTGCATCGAGATAGGTAGCCAATGGCCTTGAACCTTCCCTAGTGAGAACTATCGGATTTACTGGTTAACCAGTGAACGTGATGTCTTGAACTGTTCAACCTTTAGTGTAAACCAAGACAATAGAACTTCACACAGTATCGCTCAAACATTCTTTTGAGGTTCTCATTATTTTGTTCATTTTGGCCCTGAACAACTCTTGGTTTTCATGAGTACTCTTAGAGAATTCAGTCTTACAATTCTCATAGAAGCGGCCCACTTCTTACTCACATAGGTGACTTCTTATTAAGAGGTTCCTACTGCACCCCCACTTGGATTTCCAAGATATAAAAGTCATTAAAAGTATAGCTTAACCTAACCTTTTTGTAGGTGCCACTGTCTTCTCATCATAAGAATGGATATGAGGGTTTGAACCCCTCACAGTGCTCTGTCTGAGTCGCATTTACATAATTCGGTTTTTCCTTTGAACCTAGATCTTGGGATCTCCAGTCAGCTAGGTAGGGTTTCCATTATGGCAACTCTTTAGTTCATAGGCCTAAGACCCATTCCCCTTGATGACGTATTTACTTTCTCTTTAGTCAAAGCTTTCGTTAACGGATCCGCAATATTATCCTTTGACTTCACGTAGTCAATAGAGATAATTCCACTATAAAGTAATTCTTTAACGATATTATGTCTGCGACGTATGTGTCTAGACTTGCCATTATACATACTGCTTTGTGCTCTTCCAATTGCAAATTGACTATCACAATGTATGCAAATTGGTGGCACATGTTTAAGCCAATTTGGAATATCCTCCAAGAAATTACGAAGCCACTCCCCTTCTTCTCCTGCTTTATCTAAAGTAATAAATTCAGATTCCATAGTGGATCTGGCAATACATGTCTGTTTAGAGGATTTCTAAGAAATAGCTGCTCCTCCTAATGTAAACACATATCCACTTGTGGATTTTGTTTAATTAGAATCTGATATCCAGTTGGCATCACTGTATCCTTCTAATATAGCTGGATATCTAGAATAATGCAGACCAAAGTTTAAGGTATATTTTAAGTACCTTAAAACTCTTACAATAGCCATCTAGTGATTCTTCCCCGGATTGCTAGTGTATCTCCTCAACTTACTGACAGCATATGCTATATCAGGTCTCGTGCAATTCATGATATACATTAAGTTACCAATTATACGCGAATACTCTAATTGAGATATTCCTTCACCAGTATTCTTTGTTAGATGTAAATTTACATCTGTGTCTTAACTGGACTAACATCGTAACTTTTAAATTTGTCTAGCACTTTCTCAATATAGTGAGATTGTGTCAAGACTAGTCCATTTGATGTTTTGGTAATTTTCATACCAAGTATAACATCAGCCACACCCATATCTTTCATCTCAAACTTACTGGTCAACATTTTCTTTGTAGCCTTAATGAATTCATTATTGCTCCCGATAGTGAGCATGTCATCCACATAAAGGCAAACGATGACATATCCTTTTTCCGTGCCTTTAACATAGACACATTTATCACATTCATTGATTCTAAAGTCATTTTCAATCATGGCTTTATCAAACTTTTCATGCCATTGTTTCGTAGCCTGTTTTAGTCCATAAAGTGACTTGACAAGCTTGCACACCTTCCTCTCATGATTAGGAGCTACAAACCCCTCGAGTTGCTCTACATAGATCTCTTCATTTAGATCTCCATTTAGGAAGACTGTTTTCACATCCATTTGGTGTATCTCAAGATTATTAATAGCTGCAATAGTTATCAATATTCAAATGAATGTTAGTCTTGTAACTGGTGAATATGTATCGAAATAATCAAGCCCTTCCTTTTGTCTATATCCCTTGACAACCAATTGGGCCTTGTATTTTTTGATCGTTCCATTGGCTTTCATCTTTCTCTTGAAAATCTATTTACACCCTAATGGTTTATTTCCAGGAGGAAGATCCACCAGTTCCCACGTATGATTTTGCATGATGGATTCCATTTCACTGTTAACAGCCTCTTTCCAATGAGGAGCTTCGGGACTCGACATTGCTTCACTGTAAGTACGAGGCTCATTTCTAATAAAAATGTTAGAAAAGCAGGACCAAACGATGTAGACGTTCTAGCTCTCTTGCTACGTCTTGGCTCATCTTCCTCTTGTGAGGGATCTTGGTCCATACTAGTTCTTTCTAAAGAGCTCCGTTCTTGTGCAACTTTATAACGAAACACATCTTCGAAGAAATGTGCATTCCTTGTTTTCATTGTGGTGTTGATGTGTATATCGTCAACTTCAGATTTATGCACTAAGAACCGATATGCCGAGCTATGGCTTACATATCCAATGAAAAATCCATCAATCGTTTTAGGTCTTATTTTGACCATTTTAGGTGGTGGGATAACTACCTTTGCTAGACCCCCCCACACTTTAAGATATTTGAAGGAAGGAGGATGACCTTTCCATAGCTCATAAGGTGTCTTTTGCAGCTTCTTGTGAGGTACCTTATTAAGTATATGATTTGCGGTTAAGACCGCTTCCCCCCACAAGTTATCCGGTAGTCCAGAATTTATCAACAAAGCATTCATCATTTCCTTTAAAGTACGATTTTTCCGCTCAGCAATTCCATTTGACTGAGGAGCATACAATGCCGTGGTCTCGTGAATGATTCCATGATCGGCACAAAATTTTTCAAGAGGGAAAAAATATTCTCCACCTCTAACACTTCTTCGTACTTTGACTTTCTTACTAAGTTGATTTTCAACTTCAATTTTGTATTGCATAAATGCTTTCAAGGCTTCATTCTTGCTTCTAAGCAAATATACATAACAAAATCTAGTACAATCATCAATAAAAGTAATAAAATACTTTTTTCCTCCTCTAGATTGTACTACCTTTAAGTCACATGTGTCACTATGAATTAGACTTAGAGGTTCCGTACTTCTTTCAATTGACTTGAAAGACATTTTTGCCATTTTAGCTTCAACACAAATTACACATGCATTATGTGAGTCAAAATTCATTTTAGGCAAAAATTCATTTTTCACTAGCTTTTGTAAAGAGCCATAGTTCACATGACCTAATCTACAATGCCATAAATTAGGAGATTCCAACAAATAAGCAGAAGAGATATTATTATTATTATTATCGAAATTTGGTACAACTTTAGGTACGATGGTCATTACATTTAACTTAAATAGACCATCACAAAGGTACCCTTTTCATACAAACATTCCACTCTTAGTTATTACAAATTTATCACACTCAAAAACACTTGCTTGAAACCATTCTTACTCAACAATGAGCCTGACACTAGATTCTTCCGAATGTCTGGCACATGAAGCACATTGTTGAGAATCAATTCCTTGCCAGATGTCATCTTTAAGACCACCTTGCCCATTCCTAGCACCTTTGAAGAAGAAGAGTTTCCCATAAACAGATTCTTGTTGTTGGCGCTCTCATATGTAGTAAACATACTTCGCTCGGAGCACACATGTCGAGTAGCGCCCGCGTCTACCCACCATTGTTTGGAATTTCCAACCAAGTTGACTTTGGATACCACCGCAGATAAATTCAAATCTGTTACGTCCTCGGTGATTTTGGTAAATTCGGTTACGTTGGCTTGAGAATTCTTTCCTTTCTTAAAGTTTCCTTTGCTTTTGCGACAATCCTTAGCACGATGGCCAGCTTTGCCGCACACATAGCAGTTCCCTTTGAACTTTTTCTTCTCACCGCCTTTGAAATTTGAGCTGCTTGCTCCGTTTGGACCATCGAAATAAAAAATTTTCCTCCTCTTTGATGGACCTTGCTCGACCACATTTGCCTTGGTCTCTTGATGATAATTACTGGCCTTCTTCTCAGACTGACGATTATCCTCCTCAATCCTCAATCTGACTATCAAATCCTCGAGTTTCATCTTCTTACGCTTATGCTTCAAATAGTTCTTGAAATCTTTCCAAGTAGGTGGAAAATTTTCAATCAAAGCAGCCACTTGAAAAGACTCTCCAAGCACCATCTCTTCCTCATGAATATCATGCAGAATTAGCTAAAACTCTTGGACTTGACTAATCACTGTCTTGGAATCCACCATCTTGAAATTAAGGAATTTGCCAACTACAACTTTCTTTGAGCCGGCATCTTCCATTTTGTATTTCCTTTCCAAAGACTCCCACAATGCTTTCGCATTGACCATTGGACTGTATACGTTATACAACGCATTGTCCCATCAATTGAGGATGTAGTTCTTGCACAAGAAGTCTGAATGCTTCCAAGCGTCCACGGCAGCCACTGTTTGTTGGTCAGGATTTTCACCAAGATCTGGTGCATCCTCTTGCAAGAACCTTGCCAAATTTAAGGCGGTAAGATAGAACAACATTTTCTGTTGCCATCTCTTAAAATCTTTTCCGTTGAACTTTTCCGGTCTTTCACCAAGTCCAACAGAATCATGAGCAGGTGCCACATAAGGCGTCGCATACACAGTCCCACCACTGTGCTGCACGTTGGGATTAACTGGTCCACTTTCCGAATTAGTTTCACTAGTAGCCATTGTTGTATCTATGAACAATATATAACAACAATTAATAAACAGTCCAGTATAACACAAAAGAATAACGAAAACAGAGTATAGTAATCACTAAAATTAAATTCAGAAACTAAAACTAATTTTAGTATATGCTTGACAGAATCAAATATGAAAACGAAATTGAAAACACTGTTTTGGAAATACTGTTTCTACACATGCAACACAAAGTGCGGATTACTGTTTGTACACATGCAATACAAAGTGCGGAATAAGTCTTAAGATTGTTGTTCCAAATAATATACTTTGTGTATATTTGTGCAGAA
The DNA here is from genome assembly GCA_033070095.1 of Escallonia herrerae. Lineage (NCBI taxonomy): Eukaryota > Viridiplantae > Streptophyta > Magnoliopsida > Escalloniales > Escalloniaceae > Escallonia > Escallonia herrerae. The sequence goes on along the minus strand of JAVXUP010000347.1, from coordinate 271,851 downwards.
AACAATTTATAAAATATACTAACATGCATATGTTAAGGTTCCAAAAGCAGCAGTAACGTAAGGAAGAAAATACATATACAACTCACAACAAGATTAAAGAACAGCAAAGGAAAAGGGCTGAGGCATGAATTTGATTCACTGTCCTTAAGACTTATTCGTCTCGCAATGGTGCTGACGGTTCTTGACGACAGTCTCTCAGAATACAACGGCAATACGTCTGAAAGAGGAGCACTCCAAATTGCAGACCCGGCGAATCAAAACAATGGCACATAACTCTTTCGGACATAGAAAATTCAGAAACAGAATATTATAGAAAAATAATTTCGGGATTCAGTTCTTTATAACTTCTGTAACTGACTCGTTTTTATACACAAAGTATTCACTGAGGGGTGCAACTCTTTACAGAAAAAACTGCTAGCTGGAAATGTCACAACTTTCGAAAAAGAAAATAAATAAATAAATTTATTTATTTAAATATTTTTGTCCCAAAAAGAATAAAGCTAAATGGGCCCAAGCCCAAGCCACGGACAAGGCGGGCGGCGCGCGCGCGCGCGCGCGTGTGGTGGACCTTGGGTCAACCTTGGTCCTTCCTTCTTACACAACATGGGGTACCCCCAAGGGGCCCAACCCTTAGCTCAAGGCTAAGCCTTATAAGGAGATAACTTGGCTTTATCTTTTCAATGTGGGATACTCTTTTTCCTTCAAGGTGAACCACTAACTTTAACTTTAATTTTCTCATTCACCTCTCATTTGTTTTAAACATGTGAATATACCATGATCATCTATTTCAATAGAGGATCATGAATCAATTTGTTCCTAACCAAAATATGGTTTGAAACTAATTTGAAAATTGAGTCAAAGTTGCTTCTCTACAATGGGTTTAAAACCCAATTCCAACAACTTTAAACCCGGGACCAGTGGTTGTCCACTGTAACCTACCTTCCTGTTCCTGCCTAAATTGAAATAGAATCACTATGACTATCTTTTCTTGCTTTGATAAAAATAGGTTGCGAGCCGGGATTGGTTTAGTTTGTCACTATAACAACATTAGATGTGGCTCTGCCTCCTTCTCGTCGTTATCGTCAGACTCTTATGCTGCTTTAGCTCATGATTTACTTCTAGCCACGTCATGGGCTTTGAAACAAAAGTTTTTACATATTCTGGTACTAACTGCATCTCACTTTCTCCTTACACAGCTGGCAGGAACTGAAGATATCATAGATATTGCGGCACTCATCATCTTTGACTTTTATATCTTGTCAAAGATTACCATAACTTTAACATTGACAGCTGGCAGGAACTGAAGATATCATAGATATTGCGGCACTCATCATCTTTGACTTTTATATCTTGTCAAAGATTACCATAACTTTAACATTGACAGGGCTGATTCACATATTTTGAGGGAAGCACAACTCTTAGCTACTTTTCCCTATCGTGCTCGGGTTGGCGTCTATCAGGACTGGGTCAACAACAACTTGTGAATCTAAGTCTCTTTTGTTGTGTTGGTAGTATGTTATTGTATTTATGTAGTTGGTGGGATGCTAGTTCTAGTATCGTTTCTTTGTGACTCTGTTGTATGGCCCGAAGGCCACAAAACTCTATTTTTGTTTCAATGCAATTTTCTTATTACAAAAAAAAAACACCATTGTTTATTGCTATATACTAGAAATTATTAAAGATAGAATACTACTATTTTTTTTTTTTGAGACAATTAAGGTCTAGACAAGCATACATTAGTAAGAAAATAGACATTCATTGTCTTACATTCCGCTTCTTCTGAACCAATTCCCGTCACAAAATTATCAAACACCAATTGCTTTGTCATTTGATACTTGCTGCTGTTTTAGCTGAACTTCTCTCATACCACTGTTTCATCACACTCTGTCTGGTTTTCATTTTCTCTATATGCTTTTTCTTTAGATTTAGAATTTCTTATTTGCTTACCATTTTTCAAGTTGGTTCTCAACAAAAGCAGAATCAAACTCTATTCACCAACTCTTTGCAATTATATCCTTGGAATTCGCCTCTCTCACGTTGGATAGTAAGTGTGTAGAAAGTAGTGCTAAAAAATATATATAAGAGTTTTTGTGGGGGTTTTTTTTTTTTTTTCCGTCCGTGTGGTACATAACAAATGCAACATCTTTCATTTCCCTAATTTTGGAAATGGCACGAAACGTTCATCCATAAAATTTCATATCCTGAAAAGACCTATTTTTGTACTAATACGGGAAAAAAAAGTAATACAAATGATAACCGAATGAGCATAAGTAATTAGGGATAATTAAAGTTATGGAGCCAAATATTGAAGTTATGGATTACTTGTCTGCCTTTACCATCTTTAGCACATCCCCTTGGTACAGATCTTTCTCGAAAGAGTTTTAACTCATCTGTGGTCTCGATACACATTTAAAATTTTTTGTTTAAGGGAAAATGTTAAGGCAGATTATCAATTTAATGTCTAGGGACACCATTTCTGGATCAAAATCAAAAGTTAAAGACTCAATATCCACTCACAAATGCGGTTCTAAATTGGGAATATGAAGCAAAACTATGAAACCAAAACACAAAACAAGAATGGAAAAACAAAAACAAAAAAAAAAGAGAGGAGTTGAGTAAATAAAACAAATAAGGGCCAGAAAAGGGCTCCTTGTGAATGTGTTAACGGGGCCCAACAGATCCTTAGCCCGGTGAGTAGAGATGTCGGAGCTGGCCCGGACTGGCCCTAACCCTTAGGGCTTGGGCCAGGCTGAATAATTTGAGAAACGGGCCCGGCCCGGCCCTAAAATGACCCGTTTTTGGCCCGATTCGGGCCCGATTCCCTTGAGTATCTTACCTGTAAACTTTAACAAGAAATTCTCAATTAGATGAACGTTAAAAGCAGTGTACACTAAGAATAGAAAATCATTTCGAATGAGTAAAAAATTTAAGACAAGCATGCAATGCATTTTCATTTTACTCACGTCGCTGACACTTTACTTTCGCACCTGATTCCAAACATAAATAAATGGAGGAACAGAAGCAAGAGTAATCAATCTTGGACTCATACTTGTACTAGCCTTTGGTATTCTCTTTTTTGTTATGACTGAATAGCAAACTAAAATGAAAAAAGAAAATAAAGGTGGGTAATCAATCACAGTGCAACTCATGAGTACACAACTGATTTACCTTCTTTCTAGTAAGTAATGATATGTACATTAAGCTGTCCAAAAATTAAAGATAGGCTTCATTGCAGTAAGAAATTATTTTGAGAATCTAAATTGGAAAGAAAGGAGGCAGAGACTTACAACTGAACAAACTCAATACCTCGGTGTTCTGTCGACCTTGTGAATATAAAAGGACAAAAATCCGTTTAATATCTTTTGTAAAAACAATAATAGAACAATTTCCTTTTAAAAATTAGTTGATAAAAAGCTTATGGAGATAAAAGGAGGGAGGACCTATGAACAAATTTATCTTAAATTTAATTTTTTCATAACATAAAACATGGATAAAAAGAATTTTTATTTAGGTCCGGGCCTGGCCCAAGCCCGGCCCTAAAGTTAAGGCCTAGGGCTTGGGCTTGGACCGGGCCAGTATATCCTCATGTTGGCCCCGACCCGGTTTGCAAGGCCCCGAAACCTAGTTTGGCCCTGGCCCTCTTCTGGCCCGCTGGGCCGGCCCAAGCCTGGCCCATTGACATCTCTACCGGTGAGACCTAAAGTATCACGGTTAGATGCTGGGCCGGCCCAGCTTACCCAAAGGCTTTTCAGGCCTATTTTGTTTTTTTTTTGGGTGCTTTTTTCGGGCCTATTGATAAAGGAGAATTTTATAAGAATAAAAGGAAGAAATAAACATAAGAAGCTACGTGAATAAGTCACAAAGGTGAAATAAATATTACAAAAAACTATTTTCCTTTTTTCGCCCTCATCGTGGCCTCTACTAACATTCGATTTGTCAATTTGGTGACAGTGTTGGAAATGACGCGAGAAATGACACGAGAATAGTTGGATGAGACGAAGGAGACCGATGGTGAGAGATGGTTGAAAGAAAAGTTGACTCGAGGTAAGGGATAAACCCGATTTTTTTTCTTCTATGACTTCAAGGCTTGTTGGCATTGAGCGAACTCGCTTCATGAACATAATTTTTTAGTATTTACCATTAGAGCTTCACAAGTGTGACTATAAGTTACATATAGCGACCAACAAAGTTCAAATGGTAATAAAGGAAGCTCAAATATTTATTCTAAACAATTGTTCAATGTTATTTTGCTACCCATGTGGTCAAAGTAAGTTTGACTTATGGCAAAATATCAGATGCTCCAAGGTGACTGTACTTCCTGCTTCCAATGCTGTACCTTACTTGGCAAAAGTCAAATATGATTGGCATTAGATTGCCATTTTTATTCTCATAAAATAAAACGACTGATTTGGGTATTAGAGATCGATTAGGTCAGAATGACCGGGTAAAGAAGCGTGCAAGTACAATAAAGCTCGGTTCGTTATTAACTAACACAAGTTTGACCACAAATTTTCAACCCCACCCTCTGTAGCAGATTTTTTTTCCAAGAAAAACCCTAGAAAATTTGGGTCCTCCCTGTTAGGGCTTTTCTCTGTAGCACAATTTTGGGGTTTTAACTTGTAGGGTTTGGTGCCATATGGAGGACTCTGACCAGAACAAGCTGTTTATAGGAGGAATCTCTTGGGAAACCACTGATGAAAACCTCAGGTCACACTTTGGCAAGTACGGCACTGTTGTTGGTTCTGTCATTGCAAAAGATCGAAACACAGGAAGCCCAAGAGGGTTTGCTTTTGTCTCCTTCAGTGACCCATCTGCTGTTGACAAGGCCCTTCAAGACACCCACAACATTCTCGGAAGAACGGTTCTTTCTAAACCCTTTTAACTCCTTTTTCACATTTCTTTGTGGGTTTTCTGTTTTGGGGTCCTTTATTGTCTATGGGTTGAAGTTTTGCGTAATATAGGTCTTGCAATTGTGAAAGGAAGCAAATATTTTGCAATGTTTGTAACTAAAATATGGGTAGTAAGAAATTGTTTCTTTATTTATTGTTATTCTTTTTAAACCAGTAATTGTGTTCGGATACGTTTTTGGTCTTGTGGTGGTTTGATATTGTTAAATTTCCGAAGAAAGAATGATTTCTACATGCTTTACTTTTAATTCGTTGAAACTTGCAGTGGATTTCTTGAAAATCTTTAAGTAATTTCCCTTCTTTTGAAGCTAATTTGGATTACATTTTTTTACCTAAGCCCTGTGTTGGATTAGGTTTTTAAAATCTGGGTTGATTGACTTCTGTATGTTCTGCTATTGTATTTATAGGTAGAGGTGAAAAAAGCAATACCCAGAAGTGAACAAAACCAAAGTCTACAACAACAACAGAGTAGGGGGTTGAGTAGGAATAGTAGGAGTAATGGTAGAAGCGACGGGTTTAGGACTAAGAAGATTTTTGTAGGGGGTCTATCAGCTAACTTAACTGAGGAAGAGTTCAGTACTTACTTTGAGAAGTTTGGTAGGATTACAGATGTCGTAGTGATGCATGACAATGTGACGCACCGGCCGAGGGGTTTTGGGTTTATCACTTTTGATTCGGAGGATGCTGTAGAGGATGTTATGCAGAAGAGCTTTCATGAATTGACTGGTAAGCTTGTAGAGGTCAAGAGGGCTGTTCCAAAAGAGGGAAACAGTAGCAGCAATGGATATACTGCCAGAGTGGGCAGTGGAGGAGGGCCGAACTTTAACAGCTATCAGCATGGAAGTTATTCACCTCATAGTGCTGGATATGGGATTCTTCCTAATTACGAACCGCTTTCGGGATATGGCGGTCTTGTGGGTTATCCTTATGGAGCAGGTATGTTTGGTGGCTACTCAGTTAGAGGTTATGGTGGATTTGGTTATGGGATGGCTCCGCTTGCACCTAGGAGCCCATGGAATGTTGGTTTTGGTGGAAGTCCATTGCCCTATGGCAGTTCTGCTAATGTTTATCCTGCCTACTTAAATGGTGGAGTTGGGGTCATGGGTATGGGTAATAATGCCTATAATGGGATTGTGGGGACTGGGCCAACTGGCAAATCAAGTCAACTTGGTGGTGGCAGCGATGCTCAAGTGGCGGCTGATGCAAGACCTCCCCAAATTGATAGGGTAAAGGTAGAATTTAATTCTTTCAATTCAGGTGGGAACTACAATGCTGCTGCTAGCAAATCGAACCAAAAAGGTATTGATGGGCGGTTTAGGCCATATACTGCTAGTAATTCAAGCTGACTACTTTTCATGGGCGTTGACAGGTTAGTAAATTGTCATACTAATGGGATTGGGGGTGTTCTACCACATTGTTCAGCTGGCTCATTTGTAGATGCCGTTTGCTATGTGTCAATTTTAGTTTCAATAATTCATGGCCCAGATTTGGACATTTGTATTATAATCTTCTGATTCAAAAATTTATTGTGCCTTTCTATTGCCATTGATGGGAATTCTGGTGAATGAGGTTTACTTTCGTTGAAATTTAGTGTTCCTTTCCTTTTGGTTTTCCACATCCCAGCCAAATTGATCAATCCGTGGTAGATAAGGTTTGAACTAGATATTTGCTGATATTACGCACACCTGCAATATAGTAGAACTTGATCTTTTGCATGATTATCTGACGAAGTCCTTTGCTTTTGGACCTCAATCTTTTTCTTCATCACGGGGGGAGAATATTTATCATAGTAATAGCCTCGTCATTTCAGGATGTCTATGGGGATTCACGTATGTGATTTAGGAAGTATCTCTTTATTGTTGCAAATCTAGCTTTGCTACTCTCTTGCAGATACTTTCCCAGGTGACTTTAAACTGATATAGAGTTTATGAATGGCACGTCTTTAAGTTATTTTTTCAGTTTGGTTATCTTATTTTTGCAAGTTTGGGGGGTATGTATGCACTTCTCTGACTTAAGTTTTAGTTTCTACTTGTGATTGCATTGTGCCAGTTACTGTCTTAGACTCTCCTTAAGAGTCGAGATATTGTTGATGGTTGCACGATAATCGGTAGTTATAGAAATAGTAATGCCAGAGTTGGAAGAAATGTACTGCATTTCTCTACTTATGCAACTGACACGAGATTTTGCTCGATACATCCAAAGAATAACATTACTGTATCATAAGATTTCAGTATATATTCATCCACTTAGGAATGGAATCTTTACAATTTTCCTAATGGGATGGGTTGGGATTTCTAAATGTTGGGGCAGGTTTGAGAATGATAAACCAAAGGGATGGGCTTAGCGATGCTCAGTAAATATTTGCTCTCAATTTTAAAATAACAGAAATTGACTGAATACTATGTGTTTTGCTGTAGCACTTCCACTCACGTGTGATTCCTCGACTGCACTTGAAGAGATAGACTGAAAATGTTGTAGTGACTGATGACACATTTTTCGTCGCTATTGATTAGCGTCGAATCTTGTGTCACAAATTCCATCGTGTGTGTATATATATATATATATATATATATATATATTTATGGGTCGTGATCTATTGATAGCGCTAGCAAGTTAACCCAAGTTGTTAGCGTGATCTGGCCGTCCACGGGCGAGAATAGACGGCCAGATCGCGCGCCACAACAACACTTTTTTTTTACCTTCCGCAACATAGTACCGTCCGCTACATTATGTTGCGGACGGCAAAACAGCGCTAGCAACTTGCTAGCGCTATCAATGGATCACGACCCTATATATATATATATATATATATATATATATATATAGGGAGCTGATCCTTGATAGTGCTAGCAAAATAGGGTATTTGCTAGCGCGATCTGGGCCGTCCGTCCTGAAAGATGGATGGTCCAGATCGCGCCTTTTTTAAAAACTGTCAGTAGTCCGCGACACAATATCGCGGACGACATTTTTTACCTTTTTGCCCCTCCACGCCGTCCGCGACACAGTATCGCGAACGACTGACAGTATCGTCCACCACTGTGTGGTTTGACTTTTTCTATCATTAATGTGTCCGCTACATTATGTAGCGGACTAGTCTTCTCTTTTTCCCTCCCTTCTCTTATTCTGACTTCTTCTTTTTCTCTCTCTTCTTACTTTGATCCTGATGAACAAATCTTCATGAAGTTCGCTGGCAACAGATTGCCATTGGTAAAAAAGACTCCAAAACGAGCACATTCACCTGTAGGCCGAAACCATTCATGAAATTGGCTGGCAACAGATTGCCATTTTGTTCTAGGGTCTTCAACCTCCTCCATTTCTATCACCCTATATAAAAAACGAAAAGATTTAAAAAAAAAACCTAATTTCTCAAACCCATGACAACCAAATCAAAGCACATCATAACTATTTGAAGCGGCAAGATAGAAAGAAAAGGAAGAGTTTTCAAATTATCAATAGTTTGCCATTTCGACACAGATTTGCTGTGATCTTTATAGAACGTCCCCTGTTCTATATGGACTTCGCCGGCGCCACCGGAGGTGCAAACAGGCACGGCCAGGCCGGTGCGGAGCCGATGGGCACAGAGGCGGCGGAGGAGGAAGGCAGTGGCTTGATCGGTGACCCAAAATTTCTTTTGCTAGGCCCATAGCCACGAAATTGGACAAAGAATAGGGAACCCTTTTGGAAGGTTGTGCCTCGATCGCCACTCGCACGCTCACAAGGGAGAGAGAGAAGATGAGAGATGAGGGGGAAAGATGGTTGTGCCCTCGATCGCCGGACACGGGAGGTGCTGTCCAACTACCCCGAGGGAACCACCGTCTTGAAGGAGCTCATCCAGAAGAGAGAAGATGAGAGATGAGGGGGAAAGAGAAAATAAAAGTTGGTTGTCTCTTTTCCAGAGCTGACAACACGGATGTCTCTTTTCGAGAAAGTAAAATAGTCCGCTACATAATGTAGCGGACATATGTAATTGGGATTGAGGGGTATATTTGTCAAAAATACCGTCCACTACATAATGTGGCGGACAGATGTAATTGGGATTGAGGGGTATATTTGTCAAAAATACCGTCCGCTACATAATGTAGCGGACGGACTTAAAAAAAATGCAAAAAAAAGATCTGGGCCGTCCACAGATCGCGCGTGGACTGCCGGATCGCGCTAGCAACTTAACTCAGTTTGCTAGTGCTCTCAACGGATCAGCTCCTATATATATATATATACCGTCCGCTACATAATGTAGCGGACGGACTTAAAAAAAATGCAAAAAAAAGATCTGAGCAGTCCACAGATCGCGCGTGGACGGCCGGATCGCGCTAGCAACTTAACTCAGTTTGCTAGCGCTCTCAACGGATCAGCTCCCATATATATATATATATATATATATGACGTTTATTATTTGTAAAGTAGATTTATATTCCCGGATGACTAAAAAGCCAACCATTAATAACGTCAACGACGACCTCCGATTAAAGAAATACAAATGAAATGACAAACAAAAAAAGGAATAATAATAACAACTTGAACATAAATATTTGATATCAGTATGCATGGTGTTGTCCATATAATGGGATTTATTACACCAAAGTTGTTACAACGAAAAATTAAAGGAAGAAAAAAATACATATAGAGAATAAAGGGAGGGCTATCACCTAGCGGCTTTCATATCCGAGCCTCCTCGAAGAAAACTAGAGCTTTTCTCTTTCTTTTTCCTTCTTCTTTTCCTTCTCCCTTCTTGCTACTGCCGAAGTAGCCTTCTCCCTCTTTTTTATTGTTTCTCCTTCCTCCTATTTGTTTCTGCTGAGAGGCCTTTGGTTGCCTTTCTTTTCTCCCCCCTCTCAGCCGAGACACCTCCTCCACTTTTATAATAAAAACCAAGTCTAATTTGTGTAGGACTTTAACACCTAAAAGATAAACCTCCACTTGATCATATCACTTCATCCTTAATCATATCCCTTAATGACCAAGTTGCATTCCAGTCTAAGACAAATTCTGAAGACTGACAGGGGCTCATGGTTCAGGTAAATTCAAAATGCATGGCCCCATTGTTCAGTCTAAAACAATGGTCCATCAAGGCCTTCATGCAAGATGGACTCCTTAAACAGGCCATTCTCAAAATTATTGGGCTTGTTAAATGGAAGATTTCTTTATCCATCCCTCTTTTGCTTATATTCTATATATATTTTTTGTCAAAATTTCAGTGCCAACAGTGACCCAGATCGAATGTTTAATAACTGAATCTTTCTTCAACCGTGAGATTTTCTGGGTCAGAGGTCAGTGGTTCGACCTTCTGGTCGAACTATGACGTTATAATTAAAGTAAATATAACTTATCAAAGAAAAATTTATTCAAGGCAGCAGGAATATATGCACATATCCTATAATATATTTACAAATACTTCAATCCTTGCACAAGAAAAAAAGTAAGATTATGATAGTCCTTTCTAGTTGGTTCAAAACTGTATTTAAGTGTTGATGAGGTATTTAGAAAATCAAGATGAATTGAGAAAGAGAGAGAGGGGGGTGGGGGTAGGAAATTGGGTGGTGGTGAGACGAGTAGAGGACACACAAAGAGATAAAAGAGCCTTTGACTTTCAAGATGAAAGTGAGCTGTACTGATTTAGTTACTTCTATTGGGAATGCACACTGGTTGGCTCGTGGAAAGTTCTGGGTTGAACAGTCCACTAGTTTTGCATGGTCAGAATGGTTTCAGTGGTAGTTTAGGCATACATTAGGACTGGAAATGGACTCACTGACGTTAAATTATTGCCAGGAGCCACGTTCCACCATAAGGCTAGCCGAGAGGTACTCTCGGTCAATCTTAAACTCCCAAGTCCTCTACATCTCTCTTTAATTTCCTGCAGCGGTCATGTAACAAGATACCAAACGCATAGGTGTTTGTAACGGCGGCCCCAGTTTTAATAATGCACCGAATTGGCCATCCATTGGAGGTTAAGCATAACAAACTAAAGCATGTCTGGAGTTGGAGGGATTGCTCATGGTCATGTGGTCAAGTTTTTGCAGGACTCGTGGCTTCTTGATATACCATTTTTGAGAGTTCTCAGGTTGGTCTCTCTATCCTGAATATTGGACATTAGGTGATGATTGTAATGAGAAACTTGGAGGCGGAAGAGAATGAAGATGAAGTGAGTGCAATTAAGCTGCCAATGAAAATGTCTAATTCTTCAGCCTCACGTGCTTTGTTGTTGTTAGCGATAATGGGTTGTAGCAAACTGTGAAAATGAAAGGTGTACCTTCATTAACTGCGCCAAGTTTCTAAAGAATAGCTCAAGTTAGGAAGGTGCACTTAATCTTCCCCTTGAATTAGCTCATGGAAGATCTTATTGTTGGCATTTGGATACAAAAGTTGGATGGACTGGAACTACCCCCCCCCTTCATTTATCTTCCTGCTCCTGCGTGGGGAGTCCCAGTAGGTATCTTGGGCTCTTTATAAAAAAATTGGCTAGTCCATCCAATTTGAGATACCTCCAATTTCTGGTAGGCTTCCGTCCTTCTCCCTTCTCCCCCCCCCCCCCATGGCAAGCATGTGTCTCAGGGTATAATCAGTTTATATCTTTCCACGAGTAAAACAAGAGGTAAAATGCATGAAATGAAGTTCATATCTACAGGTCAGTCTGTAGCCTGGGTTACCATAACCTCGATGTACTTTGCGTATTTACCTCTAACCCTTGCAGTGTTCTTTTGCCATTGTAAAAATATGACCTTACGCTGAAGGAAGACCTGTTGGTGGGCTTGGCCTTCTCCAGTTGTTGAAGAGCATATCAAGATTATGGTAGCACTTCTGCTACTTTCAATATGTAAAAACTAGTGAGTGCCTTGAGGTTGAAATGTCGGGTTGTAGAGAGTAATCGCCATTTTGCAGATTCAACACTGTCCGGGTACTCTATTAGCAAAATGGATGGAGGATTTGTACTCTGAGTAGGGTCTTTAGCCATTGTTCTGATTTGTGGGACTTCGGTTCCTTTGTTCAAACTAGTAAAAGGGATACTTCTATTCTGGGTGAAATGTGTGTTTCTTGCTAGATCGGAGGATTTAGTGATGGAATGAGATGACATGAACAAATCTGCATTCTAGTCTTCTAGACAAGGAACATTGGGAGAGGTTTTTTTTAGGCTTTTCTATCTTGCCTGAATTTCTAGTATCCAGCTAGAGCAGCTACTCTCAATAAATCAGTCCTCAACTCGCTGCTCGCATATCAAATGTAAGCTTCCATATTTCCTGTACATGTATGCAACAAGAGAGATTCAATTAGTGGAAGGTTCTGGTTGCCCGGATGTGAGGAAGGTAAAAGCATACACTGGGTCAACTGGCTGGCACTGCGCACTCCTTCAGAAGCAGGGGGCTTAGGTTCTCGAGGTACCTGTCTTTCCAGCAAAGCCATGCTAGCCAAAACTAGCTCGATAATGCTACAGAAGGGAAAGGTTCTTAGCACTAAACTTTTCTTGACCATGTATGCCTTGTTACGTGTTTACAGATTGCTCGTTCTGGTCATTGATCACTCGCCGTTACATGAGACGATGTGTATGTTTCGTTACGCCTTAACTGTGGTGTAAGACGAGGATGGAAGAAAGTGGTAGAGTCTATCTCCATACAGTTTGTGATGGGATTGAACTTTTACTCGGGGCTGTGTTGTATACGAAATCACTTGTGACCAATTGAAAATAAGCACTGTGATCACCGTTACATGGTATTTTCATGATCTAAACTACCATGTCTTTTGGCAATCCATTATGTCAGCATGATTGTTACTGCTATAAGAGTGGAAGGTCATTAACAAAGATGTATCAATTTCCACGATTTGATTGTAATAGGTTAGGTGGACTGGGTATAACCCTAAGATGAAGCCTGTTGCGAGCAATCTTAGAAGTGTTGCCACTCGACCTGTTAATCCATTCAGAGTGTCATTTTTCAAACACATTTGTCTAGTTATGTCAGGGCAACTGTTACAATGTAAAAATTATCGTATGTGATATGATAGTTTGTGAAAAATCGGAATGATTGTTGCTCGATCTAACGAGGCATAACCGTAATTCCATTTGACGGCTAATGATTGATACGCATGGAATAATGATGTATCTTAGTTACACTTTAACTGCGGTACAAGATAAAAATAAAACAAATGATGGAGCCCATTTCCAAAAATTTGGTAAACCATCCTTATAAAAAAAACTCTCTTTAAAATAATTCCTCTGCCTTCTTTTTAAAAAGTCTTCCACACAAAATCCACCGTGGTCGCCCCACCGTGCGTTGGCACGCGTGGGGATGGTGGCCGGAATCCGGCCTATATCTATATATACTTTCCGTCTCTAGTTTTCGTGTGGTTACACTGTGGATCGGCAACTATAGTGGCCGGCGGCAGATCGAGGGTGGCGATGGTGACCGACGACGGTGTGATGGCCGGCGCCATCTCCCCAGCCATGATCGGGGATGGGATGCCATTATTTGCTTCGATCGAGTCAGATTTGCTTCTTTCTTTAGATCTTTGTGAATTTTGGGTATTTTCTTGATCCTCTAGATTTGATAGGATTAAATAGTAGCGATTGTCTTAGGTTGATCAGTTTCTATGCTTGATTGAAGAGGCATCGTTGCTAGGATTAGGTCTTTCATCGCCAGCGGTGGCCGGAATTCCACCGGTGGCGGCTAAAATTTTTGTCGACAGCAGTAAGGGTTTAAAAGCTGATTATGGGGGTTGTCCATTGTAGTTAATGGGTAGTGTGCCTGAGTTTTTGGTGTAGTGTCTTTGGGGGTGGGTGGGGGGGATAAGGCCTCGGGGGGCTATAGGGGTTTGGGCGTGTGTGTTGAGTGGGGGGGGGGGGAGGGGGTATTCAAGGTAATCTGCTCTAGGGGTTTGTGTGTGTGTGTGTTTTTGGAAGGGGTTGGGAGAGGTGATATAGTTGGCTTAGCCCTTGTTTTATTGTTGTTTGTTGCCCGGCTTTACGGTGACAGTGTTTTTGGCGGGGAAATGCCGGTGGAATATTGTGAACTATGCAAGGCTGATTGCCTCTTGTTTTTCGTTGTGATTCCTTTGATTGTCGAGGACCCCTTCGATTATTCGTCCGGTTTCGGTTGACTTCCTAAGTGTAATCTTTGTGTTTCTAATTTTTGTTTCGTCTTTATTGAATAGGTAGTTTATGTAACATTTAGACTTTCGCATGTTAATTAAAGTTAGGCTAAAGTGTAGGATATGTTTTGTTTTAGTTTAATTGTAATTTTTGTAGGGTCTATAGGTTCGTTATTAATTTCTGACATTTGTGATCTTGTATACCCAGAGTCGAAGGAATGTCGTGACCAATTCATGCCGTTGGGCGACTTTGTAATGGGTTTGAACTTAAGTGTGTTATAAAAGGAGGGCTAGGTCCAGTCTTGCACTACCAACTTCTTCATCCATTGAAGAAAAAATTCAGATCTGTGGAAAGCGCGAAGATGTAGCACACATTTAACATAGCCCGAAGGTGATACATCAACGTTTATTCAATTCGTGCCTTTTATTCACGTTAGATAATTGTATTCGTTTGCTTTTGAATATGCTAACAAAGAAGACTTGATTATAACCAAACCTTGATTGCCATACGTGAAATGGATGCATTTGAACTTTGCCATCCAGGTGAGTCGCATGGGATGCTTTCCATCCATCAATTAGATGAAATCAAAAAATGCAATTTAATATTTATGAAATAAAGTTGTCTTAGATTTAGTGACACCATTCAACCATTTCAATAACCCACTAGATTACAAGCTCGCGTTACTAAGCTCGACAAATGCAACTTAATATTATCGTAAGGTTCAATAATATTAGCTCGACAAATGTTTAACAGGATTTTAGCAGTAAATTTTAGGCATTTGATCCGGAAAAGCTGAACTGTTGTTGGAGGCACCCTATTTTCGTTTATTGAGAAAATGTTGTAGAATTTTGTAATAGGGTGAGGGAAAGTTTGCGCTATTAACCGCAAAAGATAACTGCAAAATTAAAAGTGAGTCCGGCTATTTTCTTTTATTGAGAGAATGTTGGGGAATTTGTAATAGGGTGAGGGAAAGTTTGGACTATTAACCGCAAATGTCAGCTGCAAAATTAAAAGTGAGTCCAGCTATCCTAACTTAAAAATGTAACAGCAATCGTAATGCGAAAGCAAATATGAGTTTGTTGAAGTACTTTTTAAAAATATAAAGGTCAATGGCAAGCGCAACATAACTATACATATATGTATGCGTTTATGGGAGTTGATCAATTGATAGCACTGACAACTCAAGTTTAGGCTATTAGCCGCAAAAGAAAAGTGCAAAATTAAAAGTGAGTCCAGCTATTCCAACTTACAGCGGTCATAATGCGAAAGCAAATATGATTTTGTGCTGAAGTACTTTTTAAAAAATAAAGGTCGGTGGCACGCGCAAAAGAACTATACATATATGAATGTGCTTATGGGAGCTGATCAATTGACAGCCGTGACAATTTAAGGTAAGATGACAAAGCGATCTGGCCGTCCATCCATTACTGATGGACAAGCCAGACCTCATTTCTCTTTAAGTAAACTTTACTGTCGATTAATTTATGTATCGAACGGTAAACATTACCACTTTTTGCCTGTGAATCCGTTCGAATCATTAAATTCATTTGAAACTTTTTGGTCAAAATACCCGCCCGCTATATTATGTAGTAGATGACGGTTTTTTTAATATAAAAAAAAGTTGGATTTGGCCAGATCTAAGTTGCTTGTTGCGCCAAGTGATCAAGTCAATATATAAATGTAGGACTTGATCCACTGTCTGCGGTGGCAACGTCATTTGGCTGTTCATCCGTTGCATATGGATATACCAAATTTATTTTTTTAAATTAAACTTTCTAGTCTGCTACATTGCGTAGCGAGCGGGGATTTTCACCACGATGCTTCGTTGGGATACGCAGGCAAACAGGAGGGGGCAGTATAGTAAACTTCATCGTTCGCTATAAAATGTAGGAAACGGCGAAGTTCAATTATATATATCTCCGTCCATCCGAGGACCAAATGGCACAGGTAACTTTGCTCAAGTTGTTAGGAGATTATGGAAGCCTTCAATACTAGCAATAGACAAGGAAATGAGAAAATTTTGGTTGCCCAAATTATCAAAGATAATCAGTGGAATTCGGATAGGATAAAACAGCTTGTTCAGGATAATGTGGCAAAGGAAATACTGAGAATTCATTTACCTTTGCAGGACCGAAAAGAGGGGAAGGATCAACCTACTTGGGGTATAAACCCAAATGGGAAGTTTAGTGTCACTAGTGCGTATGATTTAATAACCAAAAATAGAGATGATGGCGGACAAAGTGAGAAACAATGGAATTGGATTTGGAAACAGCCCTTGCCACAAAAGTTCATCCTATTTATATGGCTTATCCTACATGACAGACTGCCTTCCAACACCCTTAGAATGATAAGGAGTACGACCAATGTGAACACTTGTCAGAGATGTAAACAGGAAGCTGAAACCACTACCCACGTAATAAAAAATTGTCCCAAGGCTGTTTCTATTTGGAAGAGATGTATGACTTCTGGACAACTTCAAGTAACTCTTAACCAAAGTACTGAGGAATGGCTCCAGCATAACATTGTCAAGGACGGGAACACTGAATTTGGAGGAATTGAATGAAAATATATTTTCAGTGCTAGTCTTTGGCGGATATGGAAGGATAGAAACAAAGAGAGCATAGAAGGCCTGATTAATAACGAAGTAACTCTTGGAAGTCTGTCTTAGATATGGCCAAGGAGGTTATGGAAGCCTTCAAAAGGTCAAATCCAAGGCAGAACTTATTTAAAGAACCAAAACTGATAAAATGGTGTTTTCCTAATACAGGTAAGGTAAAGATAAATACAGATGGAAGCTACTGGAAAGAGGATCAGGGAGGATTTGGAGGTCTGATACGAGATGACAAAGGCAACTGGATGGGAGGATTTTTTGGGCACCTACCAATCTGCAATGCACTGGAAGCAGAGCTACATGGTATTCTAAAAGGGCTTCAAGTAATCAAAGATAAGAGGATTTCAAGAGACTACCCTGGAAACAGATTCGCAAGTGGCCACAGATCTGGTCACCAAGGAAAACAACCCATGGCACCCCTTGAGCTTTTTGATCCTAGACTGCCATTTTTTAATGAAAGCCACGGGCTCTACTATAGTCTATTGTAATATCCGCATAGTTTTGGGCGCATAATAATAATAATAATAATAATAATAATAATAATAATAATAATAAATATAAATAAAAATCCGGGGGTTCTTTTGTAAATATTTGAAGTTGGGGGGCTAAGGGTATAATTTCATAAAGTATACAAAATTTATGGGGTTGACACCTCATTTTAGTTAGGTGACTAAGCCAAACATAACATTTTTTATGGGAAGGATAAGTTTCGGGTGAAGGAAAGGAAAAGCAGAAAGGAAAAGAAAAAGAAAAGCAAAGAAAACAAAGAAGAGAAGAGAAATAGAACAACAAGAAAGAAACATAGCAAGAACGAAGAAGAAGAAGAAGAAGAAGAAGAAGAAGAAATGGGGAAGGAGAAAACCGAAGAGAATCTGTAAGGAGCAATTCTTTTCTGCTTACTTTTGTATGCACCTGTGACCAAGGGTTGAAGCTTGTGTGCGTGAGGTTGATGGTGGGGCAAGGGTGGCCACGGCTGTGTCGTGAGCAGTGAACGAAAGCATGAGAGAGTGTGTATCTGTCGTGAGACCATGTGGGTTTATATATGTTAGGGTAGTTAAATGAATAATCTTGTGGGTTGACAGAGTGTTTGCAAGGAGGTCGAGTGGGTGTACGGTTTATCTTCATATAATAGTGTGTGTGTTCTTGCGCAGTGGGGGTATGTAGGGGTAATTTGAGTGGGTTAGGTGGATATATGTAAGATATGATGTGTATAAGGGTGTTTAAGAGAAGAAATGGCGAGTGGTAGTGAAATTCCGAGGAGTTAAATGTGTGTTTTGCAGGTTTAGTGTGTATTGTGTGTGTTCTTGAGAGGGTGTGTGCGGGTGGATGTATGTGATGATTCGAGCATATGGGTTTGTGTTAAATGAGTTGTAGTGTGTGTAAGGATGTAAAATTTAGGTGTGTAGGTGTATAACAGTATGTGTAAAGGAGTGTGCAGGTGAGTGTGCTTCGGCTGGAAGAATGAAGAAGATGAAGTGTGTGTGTGTGTGTTTAGGTGAAATAGTGCGGGTATTGATGTGAATAATGGTCGTTATTGTCACTAAATGTAAGAATTAATTAGACAGTATTTTTAACAAATTTTTATAAATACCTAGGTTCACAATTAGACAAAGTGCAAAACTATAACCCTCATTGATTTTACGAGACGTACGCCCTGGAATTTTTTGGGAATTTTCGGGACCCGCAAAAGGCGCTAAATTGGGGCATCGGCTAACTAAAATTAATGAATTATTTGGCACAGTAAATTAAATTATTTTAATCTGAAACTTTTAGGAAAACCTTAATTTATTGATATGATGCATTATCTAAAATTTCGTACCATTCCAAAGCCGATAAGTATTTTTAGCCGAATTGGCTTTTAAGCCCTCGGTCTGGACATTGGTTCGGGATTTTCAAGCAAAAATTCCCTAAAGTACTTGTTAGCCCAAAAATGAATCTAGGATGCTTAAAAAATATTTTAAGATATTTTTGGAAGTTTTTCGATGCCGGAAACCCTCGGGGTATTTTGGTAATTTACCACCCCGAATGGGTATTTTGGTAATTTTACCTATAAAAGGTGTTTTTGAGTAAATTTACATATGTTAGGGCTATTTTAACAAGTTTAATCATGGGAATGCTATTTTGGTGATTAGGGATGCGAGGAGTATTTTAGTAATTTTTACCCCAGGGGCGTTTTGATAATTTTACACATTCGGCGAGGGGGTCTTTCTGGGAATGGGAATGAATTAATATTGAGTTATAATACAGTGATGTAAGTTGTCTTCTAATCTTTGAACTGTTCCGTTTAGGTTAACGCAAGGAGTATTTCGATTAGATTATCGTAGCGGCGAACCAGGTAAGGGTTTCTATCTGAACCTCTAGCCATCAATTTGCTTCTATAATTATTCTTTTATCCGCTCATGTTCGTTGTTGAACTCCAAATGTACATTGATTTCAATATATTATTGCCAAGTAAGCCCTGATGTTGAGCCTGATTCGATTATTGAACTCTTATCGGTGCTCACTTTTTATTGCGTATTGAGCATTGATCTGTGCATTGATTCTGAGATAAATGTCTTCTGTATACTGACATGGGAATCTGTTCTGTTCTATTTCGAGGCGGGCGTTATAAGGCTGGTCTGAATCCTGCATGGAACGCAGGCTAGTACCTAAATGGACTAGTATTCTGGTATTTCATGCATGCGTATATTTTCTGAGCCTTGCCTGTAGACCTGGCAAAAAAAGACCCGGACCCGCAAGTCGATCCATACCTGGCCAAAAATCCCAGGTACGGGTGTGTATTTAGAAGACCCGTTCAAATCAGACCCGTACCCGGACCGACCCGTAAAATCTGGGCAAGTCCGGGTCGGATACGGTTTACCCGGGCTACCCGTGTCTTTTACTATATAAATGCGTGCTAGGGTTCACTATTTCTTCTCTGTCCTATTCTATTCATCTCTTGCGCCGCTCTTCCATTTCTGAACCCTCTCTCTCTCTGGCTGCTCTGACGATGGCGCTGCTCGCTCGACGACGGCGCTGCTCTCTCGGCGACGATGCTGCTCTCTCGACGACGGCGCCGCTGTCTCACGACATCGCTCTCTCCATCGTCGATCAAGTTGCGCCAAATTCTCTGACGACGTCGCTCTCTCCGTCGACTACCAAGATCTGTCGCAGATCTACCTCCAGTATCTCTGATCAGGTCCGCCACAGCTCCGTAACCACGCCTTCTATCAGGATAAAGATAGTACAAGACCAAAGAGGTCTCCGATCGTGGCCTCCGATCTACTTTGATAGCTTTGTTAGGCTTTCTGTTGTTAGTGAGTAATATTTTTTAGATTTTTTTTCAGATCCGTTTTTATTATTAATTGTGTTTATTTTTTTATGTACGTAAGTTTTTTAATTCTTCTGTTGTAGGAATTAATTTGTAGGTTATTTTCTGGAGTTTGTGTTGATATTGTGCTTATTCGGACTGAGAACATTGTGTTTGGATTTGTGTTTGGATTGAGATGTTCTGTAGCAGTAATAAAGAAAGAAGGAAAAAAAATACTCTGTAAATAATAGCTCAAAAAATATCTGATAATAAAAAATTAGAAAATTAATAATTTACCCGAGGGTAATTACCCGGCCCGCCCTGGTAGGGTACGGGCACAAAAAAACTCTACCCAGAAAAAATCGGGTAAAATTTACCCGGACCCGTTTTACCCGTACCCGTACCCCGCCGGACTTTTACTCGTACCCGGCGGGTTTACCCGTTTGCCAGGTCTACTTGCCTGTATGGCATTGCTAATACCCATGATCAGTATCTTCTGAATATATGAGCATTGTATCTAAATTTATTGTTTGAAAATGTCTGAGCACAATTGTGTTGAGATGCCTGAACTATTCGTCTTGAATTGTTGTAACTCCCTCCGAGATTATTTTGAACGACCTTACTGAGCTCTCAAAAGCTCACCCTTAGTTGTTCTGTTCTGTAGGTAGTCCGTAGCGGTAGCTTGTGTGAGGGAGGTCAGTATCAGGTAAGGGCTTAAGGCATCTACTCTAGACTATGTACATAGGATCCCTGCGTGGGCCTGTATAGCTAGTGTGCTACTTAAGAATTATGTACGATCTGTAATATCTTAAGTCAGGAAAGTTTTGTTGTGGAACTTTATGTGTTGAAAAAACTTAGCGTGACGTCGTTTAAGAAATCTGAAATTTATGACAGGTGCTCTAATCTGTATGATATTATAGGTAAACGTCCCAGGGGTACGGAGCAAGGGAGTTCCGGATTTCGAGGGCGTTACATCTATGTTCCAAGAGAAGGAAACAAGTGCAGATAAGCTAGCACACCTGGGAACAAATCAAGATAGGGCTTTTGTATCTCTTGAACAACCCCCAGTAGATCTGATTCCTTTGCTAAGGTAGGATGCTGCAGGGGTGAATCAAGTCCAGCTATGTAACTAACTTTAAGTTTTAATTTCATTTCCTTAACACAAAAAAAAAAGTCAGGGCTATCTGACTAGTTATCCATCACAGATGGACGAACCGGATCTTTTTTTTTTTTTAAAGTAAACTTCATCATCCGCTACATGACGGTCAAGTTTACCACACCGTTCTCCTTATTTGCCTGCGAATTCCTCTAACTCATTAAATCCGTCCAAGACATTTTGGTCAAGCTTCTCGAAAAAACTTAAATGAAACTTTGATCTGGCTCTTCCATTCATGATAGACAGGGGACCAAATCACGCTTATGGACTGACGACCAAATCACACTGACAATTTGTCTTAAGTTGCCAGCAGTTTTTATGAATCAGCTCCCTATACACATATGTGTATGTACACACACACACACTCTCACGAGTGTATATACAGGGGGCCGATCAACATCAACTGGTAAATAAATAGGTATTTCTTCAATTGTCATCCGGTCGCCCATAAGTGTTATAGATGGTCTAAATTATATATATATTTTTTAAATCTTCTGGTCTAACTGGTACTCTTACTAGCGATTAGGGGCTCACCGGCCTCGGGTATCTTGAGAAGCGAAGGGACTCAAGGGAAATTGGTGGAGGAGGGGGCGGGGCTAACCACTACTAAGAGTAGTTGTTAGACAAGGAGTTAGAGACTTATATCGTTAGATGTAGATCGGCTCACACACACACATATACACATATACATATATCTATTTAAATATTTATATTAAACAACCCAAAAAATTTAATGAGCCAGATGGAATCACGGGCAAATGGGGGAGAGGGTAGTTTGATAAACTTCATGGTCCTACATTATGTAGAGGACGATGAAAGTTTACTTAAGATTGGAGACTGAGACGGAGCAGTAGAAATTGGATAATCATTAAATTAATCGGATGAAGAATAAGTATAAATTGCAGCTTGGTGTAGCATGTTAAGAAATTTTTAATGATATCTATTTAAATATTTATATTAAACAACCCAAAAAATTTAATGAGCCAGATGGAATCACAGGCAAATGGGGGAGAGGGTAGTTTGATAAACTTCATGGTCCTACATTATGTAGAGGACGATGAAAGTTTACTTAAGATTGGAGACTGAGACGGAGCAGTAGAAATTGGATAATCATTAAATTAATCGGATGAAGAATAAGTATAAATTGCAGCTTGGTGTAGCATGTTAAGAAATTTTTAACGATAACCTTGATTAACTTAAAACTAATACATTATGATTGGATATAGTTGAAAATTCAAAAAAAAAAAAATACCTTGAGGTGGTGACCCCAGTATAGATAACCACAACTAAAAACAAACAAACATTATTATTAAACCAAAACTGCTTTTGCAAATATAAAATTCAAAAGCACTTTGACAATATGGTAGTCCAAAAGTAAGATTAGATACGCCGCTATTCTCTAGAGGTGCTGCAATAAAAAAGCGTCGCTGAATATACTTAGCGATATAATCATAGCATCAATTTGGAATTAAAAGCAAATTGTTTTCAGCAACAAGAAAGCATCTTTGATAAGGGTGAGCATGATATGATTCGATTCGGTTTTGGGGTTTGAAGTACAAACTGAATTGTTATCCATCGATTTGAAAGTTTTTTGAACCGAATCAAATCAAGCATAAAATGGTTTGGACGGCTCGGTTTAGCATGTTTGAACGGTTCAATTTCTTCAGTTTTGATCAGCTTAAACCGATTTAAAAAGGTTTTTCATTTTGCACACATATCATTAGATTCAAATGATTTTCAAACTATAATTTATCTAAATTATACAGATCTTGCTACGTTAAATATTAAAGTGCTCGTATTAATGTAAGTATAACATTCTACTAGATATCGATCACTACGATTCGTCTGCGCTTTGCTTATTACCATATATATCAAAATAATTAACAAGTATTATGATAGATAGATACATATGTCACATGTCGGTTTAAGTTCGGTTTATACACTGAACAGAGGTAAGTTTAAAATATATGAAATCAAAATTTAAATTCTTTTAATGATTCGGATGAATCACTTCATTTGATCAGTTTGAGCATTTCATATCAATTTGAACGGTTTGATGCTTGTCATTGAAGATTTTTTAAAGGTTTAGAGGTTGTTTGTAATTGACTTTGGGATGATCAAACTAGATTTAATCTAAATTAAATCAGATTTGTAGGTGTTTTGTAAAAAAGATTAAAAGATTTAATCTGCCGCAAAAAGGTCAAAACTGATTAAATCCTGAAAAGTGAGGATTATGAAATAATCACTTTCTGCAAAGTCAGGTTTGACCTTCTAATTTACCATACTATTCTCATATTTCTAACAAAATAACATCTCATACTCTTTAATTAATTTACGAAAGTTATTATACTTTAATCATTAATGTGAGATCATGAGTGTTTTTAATTTAAAGCAAAAAAATAAACAACTTTTTAATAATTTACTTATGTAATATAATTATTTACAAATAAAAGTTATCTTAACATAACCCTTTTAAATGGATATAAGAAATGTACTTATTAAGGCTATGTTTGATTTTATTTTTTCAGTTTTGTAAACCGGTAAAAATAAATTTGGAGTTTTTAAAACTCTCATTTGGAGTTTTGAATTTTCAGTTTTGAGACCACCACCACCACCACAGCCATCACCGACAGCCTGCTGCCGGCCACTGCCACACCCCACCACTGACATCGCAAACCACCACCAAAGAAAAAATTCAAAATAAAATTGGGTAATCAAACATTCAAAAGAAAAAAACTCAAAATAAAAACCGGATAGTGAAACACTTATTTGTTTTTGTTAAAAAAATTAAATTAATTTTTATTTTTATTATTTTTTTTTAAAATAGAAAACCAAAACTCGAAATGTTTTCAAATGCTACCTAAGTATCCTCTCTATGGTCATTTTGTCGTAATGGAACTGATTTAAGCATTTTTTATCGAAACACTTTTATACCTTTAAGTTAGTTTATAACTACTTTTACCAAATAATAAAATAATTTTAGTTAAAATAATCTAAATCTGATTTTAAAAATTAATTAAGATTTAAGCAGAATTTTAACCGAATGGATTCTTAATCGATATGCTCAACCCAAGGTAAAACCTTTCATGCGATTAGTTCATTTTCGAAAAAAACGGAAAACAGAGTGGCGAAGTGACACACGGTGGCCCTTGATGGCACAAGGAAACCGTGTGTGGCACTCGACTTGCCGCTCGCAAGAAGAGTCCGCCAACCAATCTCAACAATTTATAGCAAGCAGTACATCAACATCGCATAAAACAGTGCACAAAGAGTAAATTTCAACACGAGGGCAAAACGGTCACAAATATCTTCATTACTTCAATAGCATCATTACAACTTACAAAAGGCTTTGTTTGCATCCACAGTGTGCAATCTAGCTAGAACGGCAAGCTAAAACAAAGCAAGGGACTCTCGGGTATGGGTGTGCATGACTCCCATATAGTACCATTAGGAGGTAAAACTAAAGTGACAGTAGTAGACGTAACTATGTGCGAGGAGTCATAGTGCCCCTTTTTAGAGAAATACAACTCGAAAAGACTTGAAATTTTACAGGGAAACTTAAATATATACAACGGTGGTCTCCACCAAAATTGAGCAAAAACGCACGCCTGGATCTTTAGATCTTCACTGTTGGCTTTTGACGTGCGCGGGCACTGCAATTGGGCGCGCGGGCGCTGTGCTTGACGGGCGCATGGGCGCGAGACTTGATGAACTTGTGAGGGCGCATGGGCGCCTGTTGGAAGGGCGCGGGGGCGCTGGGCTGGATGGGCGCGGGGGCGCAGTGCTAGGCGGGTGCAAGGGGCAGCCCGTGACATTCTCCCCCACTAGAGCTGTTGACGCCCTCGTCAACTTCTGCATGTGGTAGGCTTCAATCTTGTCGGCGTAGGCTGATAAGTCTGCTGCTCGTTCCCAAGTGTTTTCTTCATCCATTTGTCCCTGCCACTTGACTAGGTACTCCTGATGGCGTTTGCGGGAAGCTATAATCACTCTATCATTCAAAATAGCTTCGGCAACTCGTTTTCCTGCTGCTTTGGGTTTGAGTCCTTGTCTCTTGATTTGGCCCCTGGAGGGGTTGGCTGTGTCTTCATAGAATGGCTTCAACATGCTGACGTGAAAGACGGGATGGAGCTGGCGGCTCCACCAATGAGGCGGATCAACTTTGTAAGCCATCTTGCCTATCTTCTTCACTATAGTCAGGGGTCCCTCATATTTCTGCAAAAGACGAGAGTCTCGTCCCCTTAGAAATTTGCGATCCTGTTGCAGTAGCTTTACCATAACTTTGTCGCCCACGTTAAAGTCTTGAGATCTCCTGTTCTTGTCAGCGTGTTTCTTCATTCTTCTGGCTGCTTTCTCAAGGTAGGAGTGAGCTAGATCTATATTCTGCCTCCATTCTTCACTGAAGCTTATGGCCCTTGGGGATTTCCCGGCATTGGGGACGTTTACCGTGTGGGGTAGTAACGGTTGTTGTCCATTTACAATCTCAAAAGCACTCTTCCCTGTCGAAGAGCTTTTGCGTGAGTTGAAACACAGCTGGGCAACATCCAGTAGCTTGACCCAATTTTTCTGTGTTGCACTGACAAAATGGCGGAGGTACTCTTCTAACATGGAATTGAACCGCTCCGTCTGACCGTCTGATTCTGGATGATAACTTGAACTCATCGAAAGTTGGGATCCGAATAACTTAAAGAGTTCAGTCCAAAAGTTTCCAGTGAAGCGGGAGTCCCGATCACTGACAATGTCTTGAGGCATTCCCCAATACTTCACCACATACTTAAAGAAAAGTTGCGCTGTGTCTTCGGCTGAGCAATACTTGGGTGTTGCGATAAAATAACAATTTTTTTGCAGAAAGTGATTATGAAATAATCACTTTCTGCAAAGTCAGGTTTGACCTTCTAATTTACCATACTATTCTCATATTTCTAACAAAATAACATCTCATACTCTTTAATTAATTTACGAAAGTTATTATACTTTAATCATTAATGTGAGATCATGAGTGTTTTTAATTTAAAGCAAAAAAATAAACAACTTTTTAATAATTTACTTATGTAATATAATTATTTACAAATAAAAGTTATCTTAACATAACCCTTTTAAATGGATATAAGAAATGTACTTATTAAGGCTATGTTTGATTTTATTTTTTCAGTTTTGTAAACCGGTAAAAATAAATTTGGAGTTTTTAAAACTCTCATTTGGAGTTTTGAATTTTCAGTTTTGAGACCACCACCACCACCACAGCCATCACCGACAGCCTGCTGCCGGCCACTGCCACACCCCACCACTGACATCGCAAACCACCACCAAAGAAAAAATTCAAAATAAAATTGGGTAATCAAACATTCAAAAGAAAAAAACTCAAAATAAAAACCGGATAGTGAAACACTTATTTGTTTTTGTTAAAAAAATTAAATTAATTTTTATTTTTATTATTTTTTTTTAAAATAGAAAACCAAAACTCGAAATGTTTTCAAATGCTACCTAAGTATCCTCTCTATGGTCATTTTGTCGTAATGGAACTGATTTAAGCATTTTTTATCGAAACACTTTTATACCTTTAAGTTAGTTTATAACTACTTTTACCAAATAATAAAATAATTTTAGTTAAAATAATCTAAATCTGATTTTAAAAATTAATTAAGATTTAAGCAGAATTTTAACCGAATGGATTCTTAATCGATATGCTCAACCCAAGGTAAAACCTTTCATGCGATTAGTTCATTTTCGAAAAAAACGGAAAACAGAGTGGCGAAGCAATGTTTCTACTAAGCCAGGCTCCGGTAGGAGGCGGAGGAGCATTATCCACACAGCGGTGCACCCTGAACACCGCCCCCAATTTCACCCACCCAATTCCGCCACTCTTCTCTTGCCGCCGGCCCAAATTCTCCCTACCCAGAACCACCACCACCACCAAGCCCTTGACCGTCGTCAATGCCGAATCCGGCGGCGGCAGCCCTACCGCCGCTACAACTTCTAAACCCACCGCTGCGTCTACGGCCGACGAACCCATATCTGTCGTCGGTGAAGATACCGTCCCTTTAGAAGGCGTCATTCAGTTTGAGAATCCGGGTTCTTCTTCACTCGTGGAGAAAATCAACAGATGGGGGTAACAGCCAACATTTGCCTCCTGTATTCTCTTACCCACATAATCCTTGTTCCTCCGTTTTATAATTTTTTGTCACTTTATGCAAAACTTTAGGATAGAATTTGAGAAAAAGGAGTCTGTCCACTCCATCCTCTCTCACATGGACGTGTCGATTTGGAGTAGGCTGCTTCTGTTTCTGACTCCATTTCCCAAACTCAATTAAGTATTTCCGCCGTTCTATTGTATTCCTCTCTGACTATTGCGAATTCCTAAGATAGACTTAGTCCCTTGTAAACATGGAGTTGAACTAAAATGATTAATTTTTACTAAACGAGTATTGTGACAAGTCAAACCTCTGTTAGATACAAGGGAACGAGTGAACTCAATGTTTACGTGTAGTGTATACAGTACAACGAGTTACAGTTAAGCTCCTTCCAATATTTCTGTTTGTAATGTATTACACTCCGTCCGTTTCATATTTTTTGTCTTGACTTCGACATTTTTGGTATTTTCAGGATAGAACTCGGACATACTCAAAGTACTAACAGTTTGACAACTCAAACTAGTCTATGTTTACATGTTTGTATTCTGTTATAGGAATATGTATAAAGGCTAAAGGGTACGAAAATTATGAAAGGGGGGTATGTACATATATATGATGGTCGAGAAGTTAATGGTGTATCGTGTTGTATTTTACAGTCGCGTGGCTCTGCTTGCTGGTGGGGATGTACTGGCATTACTTGTGTTCTCTGCAATTGGAAGGTTCAGTCATGGTTTCCCTGCTTTCGACACCGAAACCCTGCGCACTGCTGACCCTTTTATTGCTGGTATATCTTTCTTTCTGATTAATTTTTGAGCATTTATTTGCTTTAGTGTAAGCCTATTCGTTAAGTAGTGGTGCAAGGCAATCCTATTATGCTGCAATACTATTATGTTGTGAAGATAATGATAGGTATTCTGAGTTTGTTACCAAAAAGCATTACCGAAGATGTTTTAGGATTTTGTGATTCAAGTATTTTAAAAGGTTGTGATGTATTGCTTTTCAAATACTTGGCCCAGGATCAGATACATCATTGAGTAACTTCTCTGTAGCACATTCGAGAAGACTAGCATTTGCTTTGAAATATATTTGAGCTTAGTATACATAAATGCACTGGAACCTAGAATTGAGGATGTGGGGGATTGTGGTGCTTATGCAGGATGGCTTTTGAGTGCTTACTTTCTCGGGGGCTTTGGGGAGGACGGCCGAGGAACTAACGGTCTATCCAAAGCTGTAATTACTGCTGCTAAATCATGGTCTTTGGGTATTCCGGTTAGTAAACATGTGATTTAGTTGGTTTTGTGTTTCATTGTATTGTATACGTTCTTTGGTCTGAAGTTCTAGTGCTAGCCAATGCTTCAATATGTAAGAGGATCTTTGTTTTGTTTTTTGCGTGATGCATGGTTTTTTGCATTGTCCTCTGATTCCTTTTCAATTCCTCTCTTGTTATACAATGAATAAACATCTTGATAACGATATTGTTGACTTCCTTTAGGTCCATATCCTTACTTTTATTAAGGAAAATTAAATGCTCAATGAATACTGTTGCAGCTTAGAGGTCCTTTTTTTTTAACTCACATCAGGACAGTTAGGATACATTTTGCTCTCTTTTGAAATCTTCTTGATAGACCCTCAAATTGGAAAACTAGTGGCGCAGATAAGGCTTCCATGCTTATGGGCACTTATGCAATGGGAGTATGTATATATGAACATTATCATACAGCTCCAAATTGCAAAAGGTGACAACAACATAATTCAAATCCTCTAAAATTTCATGTCCAAGATTGTGATTTCATGAATGAAAGCCAACTTGTGCCAACATGTTGAAAAGATTAGTGTAAAATACTATACAATCTCCAGCACATATTCACAAGCATATAGGGTTGCCTATATATGTTAGCTCAGAATTTTCAAATGACTCTGATAATGATTCTTCTCTAGTATTTTTTTTTCCGTCTAAAAGTAAACTAGAGGTGGTACTAATCTGATGGACATTTATTGAGGCTTCAGATAACCTTCACACATGGTAAAGAAGTGCTTCTGGTAGTTTATCCTCAGAAGGGACAATTTGAAGTCAAAGGGAAAAAGACAATTAAGAAAATTATAAGGATTTACTTCTGAGTTAGTTACATAACATGCATCAGTAGCACATGGGCAACATCATGAAGCCCAGCCTAGCCATGGCTGCTAGGACTTTCATCCTTTCAGCTAATACAGTTCTCCATCTATTGGTTACACCAAAACATATATACCTTTTAAGTCTTTCTTCTAGAACCCACTATCCAATTCGCTTCGATGCTCAGCCACCTCTTCATGGTTTGCTACTGATCAAACAGGGTTGGGTTCTTTACTCGGAGTAGGTCAGAGATGGGTAAACCCATCATGATTTCTTATGGCCCAGACCCCATTCTACCCCAACCAAAATTGGTTCCCTCTTACAGCAGCAGGGCAGGTACCTAAATTGGCAACTTAAATTTTCCATTCCTAGTTGGATCTAGTCCTAAATTTCTTTTTTCTGCCTGTCACTTGTTTTTTCCTCTTACTATTTACATCTGTCCAGTCTAACAATAGATTACCCACTTTCTTGTTAACCAAACCTGGAGAGTTAATGGTGTAGATTTTGCTTTGGCTCTTGATCATAGGTCCTTTGAGTACATATTTTTCAGCCTGCGAATGTTTACTTACTCCTTCCTTGCCTTAGGCATCTTTTGTCCACTAGTGGTTATGTATACAATGTGTGACTTTCATCCTGCCAGACTGATGCTACCTCTAGAATTTTTTTCGTAAAGCTTTATTTCCAATTATATCCTTTTCTTTCCTTCTCTGGATTTATAAGTTATAACCCTTTCACATGATTTTCACTTATTGAATATGCGGTTACTTGTCTAATTAAGTTCTTTTGCATCATACTAAATAGTGTTTGGTCTTTGTGTCATTGGGAAGTATAAGTAAGCAAAATAAAACATCTTTCACTCAGTGAGGTTTCATTGCATCTCGGGTCAGACATTGCTCTCTGTTTTGATTGGCACTTTACATTTTTGGGCAACTTATTGCTATTACTAGCAAATCTAGGATGTCAGATTGAGGGGCGCCAAAGTTGCATGCAAAACTTTAGGCACACTAATGGACCCGTTTGGTTTTGTGGTCTAATTGACAAAAATACTTCTAATTGATTGACAATAAACCCTTTTAAGTAAAAGAATGTGTTAGAAGTGTTTGATGATCTAGATTACTAGCTTTTTCAGTTTGGGTGTTCCATGCAATTTGGAAAAGTCACATTTTCAAAAAGCTTTTACTTTTTAGTTTTAGGGTTAATGCCAAATTTGTACCCTAAAGTATCACTCCAGACAACTTTAGTACCGAACATTTTAAAAGCACCAAAATATTTATTTTTGAACTAAATAAGTCCAAAAGCTGACGGAACTCTAGTACAGCTTTATTATCCAACGTTTAAAAAGTACCAAATCAGTACTTAACATTTGCTTTCGAACCTAATAAGTCCAAAGGCTAACAGAAGCTCACAGTCGTTTGAAATTCAAAGAGCAAAGATCATCAACATAAAAGAAAAAATATCCCTGATCACTTCTTCTTCCACCACTCTCATCCTTGACCGCCTTCAGCCACTGTTACCTTTCTTCTCCACCATAACCTCCATCACCACTGCAGCTACCAATAGCCACCGCCATGAACGTTAACGCAGCCTTCTCATCTCCACGGTAACCTACTATGAAACTCTGCTCAATAAGAGATATTCAGTTCAGTTTTCAAATAGCTCTGGCACTTGTAGAGATATACCAATCACACACGCACACACAAACATACCTAATTCAGATCTCAAATAGCTTTGACACCTGTAGAGAGATACCAATCACATGCACCAATCACACATGCACACACAAACAACACGCAAAAACATCCACACAACACACAACACTCCCACTCCCACTCCCACTCCCACACATTCACACAGACACACACAACACACCCACCCCAAACTATCATTGCACCAACCGAAACAAAATCCAAAAGACGGTAAGCCATATGAAATCTCAATACGGACAACCTCCATGAAACCAATGAGTGGATGGGCGAGACAAAATCTCAAAGGTTGAAACCAATGGGTGGGTAGACGATATGTAATCTCAATACAGAATCTCGATGCAAGGGTGGGGGATATAATGATATATGGCTACCGCGACGTGGTAGTTGGGTTAGTAGTGGTGTTGGTGAAGAGGTGGGGCGGCGGTTGAGTCATGGTTAGATCTGTGATGGTGGTGCTGGTGGGTACGGTGAAGGTGGTGGTGCTGGTGGGTACGGTGAAGGTGGTGGTGCTGGGTCAGATATGTGATGGTAGTGGTGCTGGGTATTGCGAGGGCGGTTGTATTGGGCATGGTGAGGGTGGTGGTTGTAGGTGTGGTGTGGGGGGGGGGGGGGGGGGGGGTTCTTAGTGCAAATGTTGAAGTGGTGGTCGTGGGATGTAACGGCTTGGGAGTGGTGGTGGGTATTGTCCGGTGTGGTGTAGCGGCTGGGAGTGGTGGGTGTTTGTTTTTCTTTTGTAGTTTTTCATTCCACGTAATCATGTTAGGATGGCATTGACCAATCAACTAGATCAAAGCGGGGAAAGAGAGAAAGGACGGCCACGTGGATCTGCTTTATTACTTTTTTTCATTTTAAAAGAGTCATACCCTTGGACTTTTTTTACGCCTTCTATCTTCCGTTAGCCTTCAAACTTATTTGGTTCAAAAACAAGTTTTTAGGTACTGATTCGGTACTTTTTAAATGTTAGGTAAAGCTGTACTGGAGTGATACTTTAGGGTACAAATTTGGCATTAGCCCTTAATTTTATGAATTGTACATTTTCGCCAAGGAAATAGATACTACCTTCTAACTTTATTTAGTGTTTAATAGCTCACTGTTTTTTCAATAGCTTTATATATAAGAGCATATCCTTTGACATAACTTAAACGCATTAAAATTGAGTGAACACAATTTGTAACTCGTAACTTCAGCACTGATCCTAATCGTGGTATCGTGTCATTACCAAGTGAGCTTTTGTCTGCTGTAAAGCTTTGAAGACATGGCCACGTCATAAAAATTGCCTACCAATATGAATGATGGGCGACAGCTTGAGTTTGATCACATGGCTGGCACCAATCTTAAAAAGTATTGGGTTGTGGGTTTCTTTGTCAAATATACAGGTTCGGTGACACACTTATAGAACATTATACAAGTAATTATGTGTTCAAGTCAATATCTAGAAGCCCTTTATTAGTAAAAATTTTGTTCGATGCTATCACAGAATAGCAAAAATATAGTACAAGGGAGGGGACAAAGTACGCTCGCTTTTTTTAATTTTATAAACTTAAGGTGGAAATAATTTTTCATTAGAGCATACGGAGTAAAATTTTCTTCTAATGCTTGAAATAAAAAATTTCCCCAGACTTGAGATGAGCAGGTTCCAGCATGCTCAATATCTGGTCTCAACCTTCGGTACCGAAGCTACTAATTGTTTGCCGTAGTTGGTTTATAAATTGGATGCCTGACATTAAAGCTTCGGTTGTTTCCAGTCTGAAGGACTGATTGCAAACTTTGAATAGGCAAATACTTGCTTGTATGCTCAGGGTACATGTTAAGTGAGATGTTGTAATGGTTAATATGCATCATAGATCATGTTTACTATTTGCAACCCTTGATTTTGCTCTACCTTTTAATATCTTTCTCGAGGAATTAAAATTAAGATGCTATTATGAGATCTTGTGTCTTCCTTCACGAACAAAAATTAACCATCACGTAAATTCTTGGTGCATACCAGGCATCATTTCGGTAATAGTTTTGTCTTGATAGTGATGCATGTCAAGGCATCTGAAAAAGGTTCAACTGTGTCAGCTGCGTAAGGCGATCGTCTTCTTTTTCTTCACTACTTTAGAGTACAGAATTATAAGTAGAAAACTAGAAACCCTGATCCATGACCGTGAAAGTTTAATGCTTGCATATGCTTTTTTGCATGTGTGCAATTTTATAATCATGTTATGAGCACTACTTTACTCTCGACTTTTTCAATTTATGGTTATGTGAACTCATCGTCTAATTTAAGCAATTTTTATTTCTCTTTTCTGCAGTTGGGAATAGCTATAAGGGCAGCAACAATTCGACATGTTCCACCAATTAATTTTATCTTAGTTACCATGGGGAGTACGTCTATATTACTTATTGGATGGAGAACGCTGTTGTTAAGCATTTTCCTAATGACAATAGCAAGAAAAATGATGTCTACAAGCGAGGAAGCCCTTTTGAGTTGTTTGAGGTATGAATTTTTCCCGACTTATAACCCACCTGAACTACTTTACGTTAAAGGCTTTACATCTATGTTTCCTTGCATGCACGAAACTCAGAAACTACCCCTTTGGATGTCCACATGTAGAAAGTTTCATCATTTAGGATGTAGAATGACCTTAAATTTGTTTTCTCGACCTTCTGGTTTCTGAGTTATCACCTAAGTGACAAGGCTTTATATCTGTATGAATAAACACCAATCTCCATGTCTTCCCATGTATCAACTGTTTAAGGCCATGTTCTAAGGTAGGCACTATGTGCCTTTGCAGATATTTACTTATTAGATCAATCTTTCTAATTTTGCAGTTGCTCACTTCGCTGGTACGAAGATGGTGAGATTGTATAGCCATTTTGTGAATGTGTACGATAACATTCCCATCTCCCCTACAATTGCTTTCGTATTTGTATATGCAAAGTCTCCTTGTACCCTCCCGCAGTAAATGCTGCAGATGATGAATTTATTGGACAAAATATGTTTTTTCATGTACTGGGGTGTTTCTGAGCCTCATTACTCCCGTGGTCTCCATTCACACACATGGCAGTGGCCAGTGTTGACGTTCGAAATGAACTTTTTTTGGAGTGTCATAAGGACGGGAACAATTTCAACCAAAGCAATTGTAGTTCTGCATACTTCTTAGGAACCCAAGATTGAATAAGCAACTTTTGTTGTAGGGAGTCTTTCCTCCAAGCCAAAAAACGTGTCTCCGCTGTTATTTTCTCTATATGGAGTGCCCTTGAAGAGGTTACCCGTGAGCTAAGGTTTATTGCCTTACCTATGTAGCCCCAAGAAAACATAAAAATGTAGCTATCATGGCAGTTCTATATGTAAAGCCCTGGTACTAGATCTCAAGGTTTCTTTTGGGTTCATTAGAGGCCATTTCCTAATACACAACCCTCCAAATCTCAACAAGTTGGCTCAGGTTAGGCAAATGACCACGAATCCCTCAATTATTTTTAAAATGGCTGATACTGGGATATTGGATGTGTAATGTAACAGCTTCTTGTTTACCAAATAAATCAGTGAAAAAATGAAAAATCCCAAATCTCAAATGCCAACCGGAATCAGTCTCAAGGCTATATGGGTGCCAATTCACCCGCTTAACAACTAGCTAACAGTCGGTTGTGACTGATACGCAATCTTCATGTTTTCAATATGCACTTCACATGGTCCCTTTGATGATGAAGTTATTCTCAAGTAGGCCGTAGGCACACTTTTGTCTTGGAGGATTATGGGGTGAAATCTGCTTAGCATCTGGTAGCTTAGGTCGGCGATGTAGCGCTCACTGCAACGGAGGCCCAAGTTTTTGTCAATTGTCACATAGGAGTATCAGTCTTGGTGTCCCATCTAAAGGAAGCATGCTGTCAGCCGAAATACTGTTTGAATTACCAGCACCAGCAATCACTAACTATTGATTGACTTGCCTGTAAATCCATGGTTTGACCATCATAAGATACTTGATTGATCGTAATGATGAATCGGTTTCTTATCTCAACACCCACCCCCGTCGTCTGTGAGTTTCTACTGCAGCAGCTCATGCAAGGATGTTAAGTCAAAGCTTGGCATATAGCCACTGGGTCCATCCCTAGCTGCTGCAGATGGTACTGGAGAATTTAATGGAGAGGAGTCTGAAAAGTGACGTACTGAAATACAGTACATCTACCTCATAGTACAGATTGTGTTTATATACTGAATTTTTCTTCTTTTCTGGAATACCCTTTT
Organism: Escallonia herrerae; assembly: GCA_033070095.1. Taxonomy (NCBI): domain Eukaryota; kingdom Viridiplantae; phylum Streptophyta; class Magnoliopsida; order Escalloniales; family Escalloniaceae; genus Escallonia; species Escallonia herrerae. The sequence goes on along the minus strand of JAVXUP010000347.1, from coordinate 236,634 downwards.
TGAATTAGTCAAGACTATTTCCTAGTCCCAAAGAGGAGATAATGTTCACCAAAGCTTGGAGGGAGTTGAAATGAACGTAAACTATGTAGCTTCATTCTAGTATATATGAGCCTTAGTTGTACGTGTGGGAGCGTAATGTAATGTTTTTGTGAGTTTTTGGATGAGAGTGGGTGCGAGTATCGGGAGAAAGTTTTTCAGGAAGACATGATATTATAATTAGAGAATCCTGCTACTAAAGTTTTAACTTTTAGTATAAAGAAATCGATGCAAGAATAAAAATGAGAACAAAACAATGTAGTGAAGAATGTTGTATAATCCTTAATAAGAGAAAAATGTCACACCTTATAAATATTAGGGTTTTTTTAAACATTAGATGGAAAAAAATGGAAAATACCACAAACGACAAGAATGGTTCACCATTGCAGACAAGAACTAGATTGTTTCACATTACGTCTTGAAAAAAGGGTCATCATTATCAAAGCTAAACAGTATTGTAGCTCATACTAGGACTACTATATACTGCATTGTCACGTGCAAGAGGGAGGGAGGGGACTACTCTTCCAAAACCCTAGAGGAAGAGATGGAACTTGTCACCCATCGTTCAAATTCAACTACCCTTCTGGGTACTGAAGAAGTTAAAGATGGATAATGGTGCTGGCTAATGCCCAAACATGTTTGCCCAAAGAATCCCACTCACACCATTGTTGGTAAAAAATCCTCATGGTCTGATATCCATATATAGTGAAGGGAAAACGCACAAAAGGAAAGCAATTTAATAAGATCAGCAACACATTAAAGGCGTATCTCGTATGGATCTCAAGAAATGAGTTTGAAATTTGGAAGTGAGTGGCTTTAAATCATCTCTTCTAAGTAGACCCGGCAAAAAAGGGTCTGGACCCGCGGTAGACCCTGACCTGGCCAAAAAACACGGGTACGGGTACATGTTTTTAAGACTCGCCAAAAACAGACACGTATCCGATCCGGCCCGTAATTTTTGGGTAATCTCGGGTCAGATACGGGTTACCCGAACTATCCGGATTTCAATGCATATATAATGACATTTTCTTCTTTCCCCTAACCCTACCCTTCATATTCATCTTTTCTCTCCCATATCTCACGCCGCCTCAAGACGCCGCAGCCCCTCTCACTGGAGATCCACCGTCTATCGGCGACCTTCCCTCCGTCAGCCCTCTCGTTCCTCACTCTATCAAATCGGCCCCTTGCTCCCTTCACTCTTCAAGGCCTTCCGTGACAGGCGAGATTGACCACCGATCTTGAGAGTCGAGATCCACCACCGACCGGTGACCGTCACTCCGTCAACCGCTCAGCCCTCACTTTATTTAAGGTCACTCAGCTCCATCGCTCTTCAAGGCCGATCTAGGGTACATCTGCCGCCGATCGAGAAGCCCACGTCTGCCGCAGATCGACATCGCCGACATCGACATCTACATCTAAATCTAAATCTACATCGATATCGCCGTCAAGCCGTGACCACCTCCCCGGCCTCTTTCATCATCATAGATCAACTGTTATTATGTTTTGTTTTAAATTTATTACTTTTTGTTTGTTATTATTATTATTGAAGTGGTTGGTTCGTGGAATATTTTCCTGCGGGTTTTGATATTTATTTGGTATTTGTGGTTGATTCGTGGAATCAACGGGAGAATCATTCCTGTATTTTGCTTCGATGTGTGTTTTTATGTGCTTGTGCTGGATTATTGATAAAGTGTAAGGTGATACTGTTTATAGATTCTATTTTTAGTAAATAAAAACTGGTCATGAAAATAGATAAAACAAATTTGGAAACCTGACCGATTACCCGAACTATCCGGATAGGGTACGGATACAAGAAATGACTATCCGTAAAAAGCCGAGTAATTTTTACCCGAACCGATTTTATCCGGACCCGACCGGATATTATCCGAACTCGCCGAATTTACCCGTTTGCCAGGTCTACTTTTAAGCCCCACGCAGGCAGGCACCCACTGTTTGAATCCTATCAGTTTCAGCCACAAAAAGCTCTAAGATCTTTAGGGCCTGATGGCCTGTTAGGGCATAGCAGTAGATGGGTTCTCTCGTTAGAAAGCATGCTGTTCTTACCTGTTCTGTTACTTAGGCTGTTTACTCTATTTGTGAAAGAAAGAGGGCTATGCCCGGTTCGATTCTTCTTCTCTTGTTGATCAGAATGAAAGCAATACAGTAGATAGGATCTAAGGTGATTGTGACCAGACTATTAACCCTAGACGGTGACATATCAATGGAGAGAGGAACTATTGTGGACAGAGAGGTCAAAGTAGAAACTGTAAATTCTCACAAGCTACATTACATTGAATTGTAAGCAGAGGTCTTTTTCTTTTTACTCTCTGTGGCTCTCTCTGTGGAGGGTAATAAAGCAAAGCATAAAGGAGGAGGAATGAGAAGCTCTTTCTGGGGAGAGGAGCATGACAAAACTACAAGAGTTTTAGGGGGTGGCAGGCAGGGTATTTAATGTTTAAGCAGAGGGGGTGGAGTTGTTATTCTAAGTTACGGTAGCCATCACGTATATTCAGTTCCTTTGTGTTGGCATTTGGCAGCTTCTCTCTTATTGCCCTCTTATTCCTGCGATCTTCTTAGATTTTGTCTTGGATTTTTATGTTCCTCTCGCTTCTCACGTGAACCTTCCATTACTCCTCACTCCTACTCCCCCCCACCCCAAGCTTTGGTTTTGTGGACTGGGCCTCTCTGGTTAAAAGAGTTTTTTGGTAACACAGTTAAATCTTGAAGGCTGAACTGGCCCAGATAGTACAGGTGTCAGGCCAACACTGCATTTCTGCCTCGTCTATTTATTTTGGGAGTTCCTGTTGTCATCAGTTGTACTTTTTTTGAAGTGTTACACCGGAGAGTTTTGATACATAATTCAGAGTTTGATTCCATGGTTACAAGATTAGGGAATAACAACCAGATTGAATACTTCAAAGAATTAGGAAATTACAATCAGATTGAATAGTTCAAACTAAGAAATAGAGATATATATAGGCTGTCAACATTCATCAGTTGTATGGGCGTGGCAAATGTTATTCACATGGAGAATTCTAAATGCATTGTGGAATAGAACTCACAAATGTGATTCGCGACTTTGCATGGATTATCGGTGAGAAAACATCAACAGTCCGTACTTATACATGTTCAAACCCTCGACTCTGGTGTTATTCCTGCATGTTTGTCTTGATTTGCCGAGTTCCAGCTTTCTCGGAGAAAAATGTTATAATTGGCAAGGAGAGCTCCCCGAGCCTATATGTTCATACACGATTTGCTTTCGGCTGGTCTCGTTGTCAAAACAGTTTTATTTTTGACAAATCAATATATGATTACGGACAGTTGTACTACCAACTTTTGAAACTCAATAATGTTTTCGCGTACGCTGTATACACTTTAGCATTAGAACCGACAGGGAATTGTACATTTGAATGGTTAAAAACATAATAGGAGGAAAAGCCAAAAAAAGAAAAAGGAACTGCTCATTTTCTTCCCAAGCTCGTGAATATGAGCAAAGGGCATAAATAGGGCTATATTGTTTTATTGCAGAAAAGGGGAGTATTTTCATGCTGGTAGTGCTGTGGATTCACTCATGATTGCCATATAATCAAAAGAGAAACCCTCCCACTTCCTCACGCACAATCTCTTCCTTGGTACTTACTACCTTGCCCTCCCCCAAAACTCCGAGTCTTCCCAGGACCAAATCATTCCCATTTGAAAATCTGTCTCCAAGAAAGCCTTCTCTTCATGCATATCTGCATGCATCACACCATCCCAAAAGGAAGAAAATCATCATTACACAGCATATACAAAAAGCAAAGAACACAACGAAATTAACCTTTAAATTGCACCACCATTTGGAAAGCAAAAACCAAAAGGAGAGACAAGATTCGGTGCGCACAGGCAATGAGTGAGGAATTATGAACCAAATAGAATTTGTAGAAATTTTCAGGTATTTGATTTTGTCTTTAGGAAAATCCCATTCTTGGTGTGTTTTTTTAAGGCGGAATTATGTTCCTAATTAAGGTCCAACTTACAGATAATTTTTTTACTGTCAATCAATAGGGTTGTCACCTAAGCTAAAGTGGTCGCAATACTTGCTTGGGTGCGAGTTTTCAGTTGGTTGAACCAAAGATAACGTGCGAGAGCCTCATCACTTACTTACTATGCTAAGAGAGTGTTGGAGCCTTCAACTAAAAAGATTACAATTCACCATTCGGAATGTATCAAGAAAATTAGTGAAAGCAGATGTGGTGTAACAATCTCCCTCTCCCCCTCTCTCTCTCTCTTTAACTCTATTAAGAATGTAACTGATTTGCTTTTAGATAAGTCACAATATGGACAGCGAAAGTTATTCGTACTTTCTTCTCGAGTACGTGTTCGGGAGAGCAAGAAAATACTCCGTGACTTATTTTTGTCCTCTTTTTTCACATATAACTTATTGCGCAACTTTTCTCCCTAACTCTTTTAATTGGCAAAAATAAAAGGAAAGACGCGAGGAATTTCAACCAATACTTTATCCTTTATTTTCTTATTCCTTCTTCTTCCACAAAACCTAGAGGAGGGGAAATAAATTAGATCCGACAAGCACTTGTGTGATATACTTCCTCCATTATACGACTTGTGAAAAATTATAATATGCTACTCCATCTTCAACCAATATTTGATGTTTTTAAAGTAGTAGTATAGAATTTAGATAGTGTATTAAAAGTATAAAATATAACCTTATGAATTTGATTTTGAAAGTGACTTGAACGAAAGGGATAACAAAATTCAGTTAAGTATTCTCCTTTCGGTACGTCCAAGAGTGTTTATACCTATTGAATTTCACGTTGGTGACTGTAATTATGACAAGTAGAGGCCTACTTATTTTGACGTAAGACCCCTAACTTTTAATTAAAATCACTTCTTTGTCAACTTATCTCTACATATATGGTAGCTTTTGATTTATCTGAGGTAAAGTCACAGAGCACCCATCGAGAATGAAATCAGCTCTACTTAGTTCATATAACAGCTCAAAGTTTGACTTTGTGATTAACATCCCGTGACATATTCTCTTTACAGCCTTGATGCAACAATTGCTGCCTTGATGCAACATTATAGTCTAAACTATCTTCCTTTTGAGGAATAAACTATGAAGCATCCTCTACTCACACTAACAAGCCATATGTAAGACATTCATTCTTTAACACAAAAACATGTGGAACACATTCTAATGTAAGTATATTGGATCTTAGTTCTTTAATCTTTTGTCATTTAACGAGAAACTATGTAGCTTATAAAATATCGCTATGCTTAAGGATTATAAAACCTATGCCGACTTGGCATTTCGTGATTAAAAACATCAGGAGATAATGAAATATATGAAAAAAAAACTAATATTATTCTCATACGTATCAAGATTAAAAGCGGTCGATCCGTGTATTTTATGTAGAAAAAGAATTTAGAATCAGTGGGATAAAGAAGAGAAAAAAGAAAAGGGATTATCTTTTGGGGGCCCTTTGTTGATGATAGCTGGAATATTTGAAGCACAAGGGGGACCCACCATCGACTTTTTGTCTGGAAGCAGGTGTTGACTACCCTCGCAGCATCACTTCACACAATCTCCTCCATTTCTTTGCAAATGGACAAAAGCAAAATTTGAGCACGTCCTTCTTTTTCCTCCTTTTATTTATGGCTACAAAAGTAATTTGTCTCTAATTCCTGCTTTTAGAGAGCGTGACATTGCCCCTCCTGCATTCAGACATGAGACGTCACCTAGTTTTTTGTTCTCTTACTCCGACTAGAAAGGGATTCGGATCTTACAAGTTGTGAGAAAATTTTCAGCATATTGCCTCCAAAGTGTTGTTTTTTGGAGCTTCATCCATTGATATCCGTTCTGAGCAAGGTTAATTATACCTTTGTCTTTGAGATCAAGATAAAATTTTGATCAAAGACCCGCAGCAGAAAAGGTTTAAAAACGTAACAGTAATTATAAGAGTCATGAAATTTGTGTCAGACTCATTCATTTGCTGTTGACTCGTTTTAAAAGTGTGCTTTATTCGAGGTGTCATCGATATGTATTTTTATAATGTCAATGGAGTTCGTGTACAACTGTATTAACTGATACATAATTTTGAAATCGGGTCCTTACTTTCACATGTATCGACGCAATTGATCTGATCCCCTTATACCATAAATCTCGGTAAACCAATAATCCAAGTTTTTTGAGGGTGACTGGTGGTAGATGGTTTTTGGGCTCATAAAGACTTGAGATTTGCAATGGTTGTAAGAAGCCCTAAGTTGTTTTCTAGTATGATAATCACAGAAAACGATGGGTTGAGACATTGGAAGGATGGGTGGCAGAGGGGGTGAATTTTAAACGGATTTATGATTGAAAAATGAGATATCCTGAACTAGCCAAGAGTAAATAAGAGGTTAAGATGGATGAGTGCAAGAGGGGGAGTGCAAGAGGGGGACAAGATGCTGGCGTGAGATTTAGACGGGGGTAGGCATGGTGTGTTTGCTATTGTTGACTAACAAAATTGGATTCTTTGGCAGAAAGAGAAAATATATATATATATATATATATATAGGACCGTGATTCATTGCTAGCGCTAGCACCGTCCGCTATATAATGTAGCAGACGGCCAATTTTCGTCCGCTACATTATGTAGCGGACGGCCAAACAGCGCTAGCAACAGTGCTAGCGCTAGCAATGGATCACGATCCATATATATATATATATATATATATATATATGTGAGAAGATTTGAGGTGGAAGAAGGTGACTGACTGTATGTGTATCACGCGCCCAGCCTCTTCCATGGGTTTCGATCGATCCAAACCCATTCTAGATTTGTTCAAGATAGGTTCGGTGGGGGTAACGGTGAAATATTACAAGGCAACAGATGTCGGACAAAGAAGGTGAGAGCAACTGTGTTGTTGCGGATTGGTGGTTGAGGTTGATAATGGCGGCAGCGATGGTACTCCCGTAGGTTCTTAAAGAGAAAGGAGATTGATATGCCTCATGGTGTGGCGAAAGGATGAACCAACACTGGAGCTTAGTAACGTGACACAGTGTCGAGGGTCACGAGTGTACAGATGGCACAGTGCACGGGCGCGGCAAGGTCTGTGTGGTGCTGAGGGAACACTCGTTGGAAACGACGCGAATGAGTGGTCATTAAGTGTTTTGCAGGTGCTCATGACATGGCTACAGTGAGGGGGCGCAGAGATGCTGCTCAGGCGCGTCGACTGTGTTATTGTAACAACCTGGTTACGACCTCAAAAGAACTAGCCAAATCGATATTTATGAGTTTATGAGCAGCATTTTATAACGCCAATCATAAGTCATCCCACATCCGACGTATGATATCAAAATCTCTCGGCCTTATGTCTTAGCTTCCTCGCTAAATGAGGTGTATAACTGAAAAAGATATGTAAGGATTACTCTTGGCCAAAAATTTGAGGGCTTGAGGAGCACATTTGAACCTTTAAATGACCAAAGTTGGGATATAAAGTTCAAAGAACGATTATAGATTGACCAATCTAATTCGTAGAAGGACTTTAGACTTTCCCAAAAAACTTTTAAGAGGCATTTAATAAATGTTAGGTCACGCTGGGGGCGAGCACTAAATCGGTCAAACTGATCCAAAATGCTTAAATTGATCAAACCAAACCTATAAAATCCAAACCGTTCGAAAATCTTAATAATTTCATTTCACATTTATCAAATCGATCTCAACTCCGTTCAATTCACGAATAAATGTTTTGGAATCTATCACGACTTGAACCAAACCGACCTATGACTTATTCTAAGTGACATTAATTATTTTTACATACAAGGTAATAAGCAAAGCCGAATAAACTTTTGAGAGCACCTATAACGCAAAAGCCTAGTGAACAATATCTCCTGTATATTAAGTCCTTATTTCTCGTACATAAATGACAGGCATACTCGATCATTCATTATTATATATTTCTCAAATAATACTTATGTTTTATGTTAACACGAGCACTTAGATATCGAATGTACTAAGATTAATTACGTGCAATTTAGATGGAATATAACTCCAAGTTTGAGTAATATTTGGATGAGAAAAATAAGTGTGCAAATGGACTACTTTTAATGGACGTAAACCGATCCAAACGAAACAACCGTTTAAACTGACTAAATATACCCATCCTAGTTGATGTTGTTTAGTTCGATTCAAGTCGAAATTTTTCGAGCCGATGGACAAATGTTTGATTTACAGTTTGACTCCCAAACAAGACAAAACTGAACTGTGCTCACTCCTAGGTCACACAAATGGTTTGAAACATATATAGCATGCCTTTGGCAATATGTACCGATCTAGCCACTTGAAGACTGTGTCTTACGAGCTACTAGAATACATATCGTTTCCAATTAAAAATGAGAGAATAAAGAGGTGACACCGGCACGATGGCCTCTTCGAGGTGAACTTCATACAACTCCTGTTACATGCCACCTGAGGGTCCACATTGTTGGAAGTACCGAATGTCCCACACTTACTAAATATCCAAGTTTGCTTAGAAATTTTACCTGCAAGATAATGCTAGTTATTAGTTTGATCTAACAGAGTTATTTTATCTTTCTAAATTAAATTTGCTAATTGCAATTCACCCTCTAAAATTTGTTAATTTTGGCAAATAAAATTTTGACCTTTCATTTTGGATAATTAGTACCCTAATGTTTTAGATTTTTAGCAATTAGACCTTTAATCCGCCAATCGTCTAATTTTAATGGATGTTTGTCTGTATGTGAGTTGACATGACTTTCTCAAAAGGGTATTTAAGTAAATTAATAATTATATGCAAGAGTAATATAATTATAAAATATGTGTCACATGTAATTTATCTAAATATTTTCTCTTTTTTCTTCACAAAAAAAATCACCCCTCACACCACCACCGCTACCACCCGTGATACCCCCACTACAGCCATGAAGATATTTCCTAAAGCTGAACCAAAACTCAAACCCTTAGATGAACTACCCCTAAACTTATCCCACCTGATCCACTCTTGAACACAAACCTTCATCATCAATTTACTCATTAACCAACAGCTCGCGCATCACCAACTTGCGCTGAATGAGCGCCTCTCACCTGCACGTCGTCGTCGTTTCATAGCAGTGGAAGTACCATTAGTGCAATCAGAACTAAAAGGAGTCGCACATCGATAATGACTTGATCTATGTTGTATTTGGTTATTGTTTTAACTCAAATACTCCTTTGAGGAGGTCAGGTGGATATCACACACAAAAGGCCGTCCATTAAATTTAAACGGTTGACCAATTTTAGGTTCAATTTTTGAAAATATAAAACGTGATCTTGCTCAACCGAAATAAAATATTAGACTTTATTTATCAAAAATACGAACTTTAGGTGGTTATTTGTAAATGTGGGATATCAAGTTTCAACCATTGTATCTGCTGCCAGTGAGTGATGAGAATAACCAAGCGTACATCAGCTAGGACCCACAGCATGATTGTTCATATCTATCAAATCAAATCTATGGTGGTTAAAATGTTTGTGACAATCCTGTCGTCACAGGCACACAAAGCTCAGTGACACTATTTCATTTCCTTCCATTTGGATCTGAATTTGAAAGTTGGAAGCAAGCTGGAGGAGTGTATTTAAGCAAGGAAAAAGCAGTATTTAGTTTTGAAATTGGCCTCTTTAGAGAAGGTTGCAGACTGGGGTTGGGCGCGGGGGGGGGGGGGGGGGGTGGGAACAGAAAGCTGTACTGCATGAAGTGACTGGATGGGCAGATGTCCTTCCCCATCAAATCTATCAAAGGGAGCTGTGGTATATAGCCTGTAAAAAAATTAAATGAAAAGCGAGCTTGTTTTGGTTATTACCTCTGACCACCCTCTCTTCTCATTGGCCCTTAAATACCCACTAGATTGAAGTGACTCTTGAAGAGAGGAAAAGTAACGAGAGAACAGTACTGCAGAAATTAAACACAGACCCCAGAGAGAGAGAGAGACTGGACTTGCTCGTAACTCCATAGAAAAGTGCAGGGTTAGCTGGGTAATGAGCAAAATCTAAATGAGAAGCATCGTATTTTATGGGGGGTAAAATGCATTGTGGGTTTTAGCATTTAGGCCAGGGTTTAAGGGTCTTTTTAAGACGAAGAGGGGCAAATAGGGGAAGGAGAGGATAAAGCAAAAGACGTGGTCTTTCACTACTCTTTCGCAGGCATGTATACAACACATTATATAAACGGATACACAGATCCCTATGGAATGCAGGGGTGCTACCCAGCATTGCTTGCTGGAATTCATTCTTTTTGTTTAGTTTGAAGGGACCAGCTTTGTTCTCCGTGTGCTTATGTGTGTGTGAGAGAAAGAGAGAGAAGACAGATTTTGTTGGGGGAGTTGCATTTTGCATAGACTGAAGAGAGTTTGGCTGGTGTTTGGTGGCATATGTTCCTTGGCTTCATAAGTTCTGCAACTACACTACAAAAAAAGACCCGGAGTCTTTCTTTCTTTTATTTTTCCAAGATGGGGTTCGGGGGAGTGCAAATCGATTTTGAAATGATTAGTTTATTTGTTCCCCAATGATTGAGTTGCCCTGACGCGCAGAAGATACTTTGCAAAACCATCCCAAAGAAAAGAAGATGAAATCCATGGATGGTAACAACAATGGCAGTGGTAACAGTAATAGCAGCAGCTGGCTGGGGTTTTCTCTCTCTCCCCACATGAAAATGGAGGTCAATAGTTCAGATCCCCAGCATCATTCCACTACTACTAGTGCAGCTGCTCCAACTAGCTTCTATCTTTCTACCTCTCACTTCTATGGGGTTGGAGCTGAAAATGGTGGGTTTCACTCGCCTTTATCTGTGATGCCTCTGAAGTCGGATGGGTCTCTTTGTATTATGGAAGCCCTCTCAAGATCACAATCAGAAGGTAAACTAGCTTCTGCCTGTTTTATTTTCTTGAAAATATATCTTGTATGTGGACTTACTAGTTTTATCGGGTATGTGAAGGGATGGTGCCGAATTCGTCCCCAAAACTGGAGGACTTTTTGGGCGGTGCAGCCCATCACCAATATGGAGGACATGATGAGAGGGAAGCAATGGCTCTGAGCTTAGACAGCATGTATTATCACCACCAAGGTACTATCCATGAGCCAGAAACTGAAAGCAGGCAACACTCCCTTGACCTTCTTCAAGAGCCCTTTGGCCAACAACATCAAGACAACATTCAGGAACAGACGTCATGGTACCATGGCATGTACCAACCATCAGCAGAGGAAGGAGCCATGGTTGCTGCTGGGCACTATCCAGACCATCATCAACATCATGCACTTGTTCCTCACCAGCAACTTAATAGCAGCAGCATGGTTGATGAGGGAGGTACTACTTCTGGTACTATGGGAACATGTGGTGATTTACAGTCTCTGACCTTGTCCATGAGCCCTGGTTCTCAGTCCAGCTGTGTTACTGCTTCAAGGCAGATCTCTCCCACTGGCGCGGAGTGTTTTGCCATAGAAACCAAGAAGAGGGGTTCTGGTAAAGTGGCTCAAAAACCTGTCCATAGGAAGTCCCTTGATACATTTGGCCAGAGAACTTCACAGTATAGAGGTGTCACGAGGTTAGTTTCACTGTTTTTTTTTTTTTTTTTCTGTTTCTCCAAATTTTAGTCTCACTATCGTTGTGTTGATTTTTGCTCAAATCCACTTTACAGTTTCAGTTTATTTGCGAGAACTCTTTGTTTGGCCTCGATATTTTGCCCAACGTGCACATCTTTTTTCATTTCACCATTTAAACTTGTCAAAAGCTGAAGTACTACCTTGCTTACATCCCATGCCTCAGACATAGATGGACTGGTAGATATGAAGCCCACTTGTGGGATAACAGTTGCAAGAAGGAGGGGCAAACCAGGAAAGGGAGGCAAGGTTAGTCAAGAAAAAACTAAACCCTTTTTAACTACTATCTATTTGGAAGTATTGCTTTTGACTACTGCCATATTTGGCGCCCGTGTTGCTTTGATCTGACCAAAATTGCTACTAATTTCTTTGTCATGTTTGTTTTTGTTTGCGGGGATATGCTATTTCAATCGAATAATTCCCCACTACAGTTTATCTGGGTAAGTCTTCTTTTAGATTGTTAAGGCCGTTTGGTGTTGATTAATTCTTAGTTTTGTAACCTTATTCAGCAAATTTCATATCAATATCAGGGGGTTATGATATGGAAGAGAAAGCTGCTAGATCCTACGATCTTGCTGCCCTTAAGTACTGGGGACATTCAACCCACATTAACTTTCCGGTATGGTTAAACTCAAATTAACAGGTTGAGTCTAAGACTTTTTTCTCATGCTTTCAGCTAACTAAAATGTAATACAAGAAACATTATGCATATTTTGCAGTTAGAAAACTACCAGCAAGAGCTTGAGGTTATGAAGAACATGAGCCGCCAAGAGTATGTTGCACATTTGAGAAGGTAATCTTGAAGTACAACGATAGTTGTTCTATGTAAATTGGTGGTTGTGTCAATATTATTTCAGGTTAAACCTCATAAGAACCTTATTATGCAGGAAAAGTAGTGGGTTTTCTAGGGGGGCTTCTATGTACAGAGGAGTAACAAGGTTCTTTCTTTATTTAGTAATTTTCGTTTCATGGTTGGAAGTATCTTCTTAAACACAGATTGATTATCTCATCGTCCACTCTAAGATTTGCTGGTTTTTAATATTTTTACAGGCACCATCAGCATGGGAGATGGCAAGCTCGGATCGGCAGAGTGGCAGGAAACAAGGACCTCTATCTTGGGACATTCAGTAAGTTCTGCGCAACTCCACTATCATAAAATGTAGTTTTATGGCGTTAGTTCATTAGTGACAGTCATACATGTAGTTCTATGTAGTTTCTAACTGCAATACTATGAGGAACCACAGTAGTGACTTACTTATATATGATATATGATGGCTTTAAAATTTCAGTTCAGTGTCAATCCGATTTTTTTTTTTTTTGAAGTCTTAAGTTTCAATCATTATCGCCTGCACAAAATCTTAATCTTTGGATTGTTCATTTTGTGGTCTCTCTGCTCTCATGTTTCTCTTTTTCAAGCCACTACTGATGCTTTTTTAAGGCTGATGATAAGCTACTTTAGGTCCTGTGGTAGATGGTTGTCAGCAGCCACCTTTCATAAGGCTGCTCCTTACGATCAGGGACAAAAGGGTTTCCTGAGTAAATGTTGTACTAAAGCCTAGGTTTTTTTTTAGCAACTCAGACTCCTAATGCTGCATGCGAATTTTAACTTCAGGCACCCAGGAGGAAGCAGCTGAAGCTTATGATATTGCTGCAATCAAGTTCCGTGGGGTGAATGCCGTCACTAACTTCGACATAACAAGATACGACGTGGAAAGGATTATGGCTAGTAATACTTTGCTTGCCGGAGAGCTCGCCAGGCGCAACAAAGAGAGGGTACCGACTCCTGGCGTGATAGAGTGCAACCCACCAGAACAGAACAGCGAGGAGCGCGCTCAATCTGAGAACAACTCCGACTGGAAAATGGTCTTAGCTCATCAGTCCCCACAGCAGCAGCAACAAAGCACTTGCATAGAGTCACTTCATGAGAGGATTATGAGTGCTAATGCGCATTATAGAAACTCTTCTTTCTCAGTGGCCCTACAAGATCTTATTGGGATTGAATCGGTGAATACTGGCCATCTGATGGGGGATGAATCGGCCAAGCTCGAAGCCCACTTTTCGAATCCGTCGTCTCTTGTTACCAGCTTGAGCAGCAGCTCAAGAGAAGCTAGCCCCGATAAAACGGGTGCCTCTATGTTCTTGGCAACCAAGTTTATCAACTCTCCCACCGGTGTCAATTCCTGGATGGCATCAGCCCACCTAAGGCCTGCTCCAATCTCCATGTCTCACTTGCCAGTTTTTGCTGCATGGAATGAAACCTAAAATATGTAAAAGTTTTTGCATGGACAAGTAGGAAAGAAAAGGAACAGAGAAATTGGTGGTGTTGGGGGTGGAAAAGGAAGTTAGATGTAGGACTTTGCTTAACATTTTCTATGCTGTTAGTGGATGACATTGGGGATTTAATCAGACACCATGGGCCCAATTCATCCTTATGTAACCAAGTGTTGGAAACTTTATCCAGACTAAAACCCTTTTGGCTCGTATTGGAATCAAGATTTTGCAATTTGGAGGGAATGGTGTGACCATTATATACATGTTTATCTCTTCATAATTGGGTGTGCCTTTTCTTCTTTTTGAGCTTAAGCTAAGTACAAAACCAGCTCAGTGTTTCTCAATAATGCAAAAGTGGATTGCTTTGACCACATAATTTCATTCCTTTCCTCAATCTGTTCCTCAATCTGCATAACACCATCATTGCCCTTCCTCCTTTTTCCTTGTGGGGGCTTTTCCCGAAGGCCACAGACATTCCCTCTCAGTATTCAAAAAGGGTGGAAAGAGATTCTTGTGTGATGACTTTGGTTGTTTTATTTTAGGATTTAATTGTCATAATTAGATTGGAGTTTGTCTGCTGTTTTTACCAAACCTAAGAACCTCTTTTAGCCTTTCTAACTCCACTAGTAATGTATGAACCTAAAAGCAGTCTCATGTCCTGGTGTGCGACACATTAGCAATAAAATAAGAAACTGATTTACTTGCCTTAATGGCAAGAAGTCCCACGTGTGTACACACGCATGGACGTTTAATTGCAATCTATAAAACCATGAATTGGATGATGCGGAGACAGTGAGGAAATGGTGCCAGAAAAGCTGGAGATAGCGTACCAAATAAAGTTGAAATAGGCACAGGATTATGTAGAAGTCTTAGATCAACAGCCACAAAAAGCAACTTTGAGTTGATTTTAAATGCCCAATTCATATGCTTACATAACAAGGGTATGAAGCATGTACAATTGGCTACCTAGCTTGACAAGAAAAGGATAGATTGGGGAGTTGTTTTTCACTTGGATTAATTACATAAGGCATCCTTAAGTGTTTTTTTTATTACATATGGCTGCATCTAACTTTTAAAATTACACTAAGTTGCATGTTATCTATCAACTCACAGAGTTAAAATATTTAGTGGATGGATCATAATTTCCTTCAGAGAAAAGCAAAATTATAGAAAATGCCATCTTTTTTTTTCCTTCTCTCCTCTCTCTTCCAAACCACCTCTCTCACCACTTACAACTATTCAGTTTTACAACCCACCACCACCACCACCGGCTTTCACAACCACCACCAAACCCACCATACAAATTTTACTACAACCACTAAAAAGGGGGACAAGAGAGCCCAGATTTATATGCGAGCTTGCGTGTGTGTCATTGGGATAGTGGTTCAATGATTGCAAGGGGAAAATGGAATGGGTTTTGTGGCGAGTTGGTGTTTGGATGGTCCTCTACTGGTGGCCACCGGTGTGTGTACGTGTGCGCGCGTGTATATATAATTGAGGTAGTGATTTGACAGTTGCCGGTGGAATGGGTTTGGTAGAGGGATGGTGTTTGAATAGGCGGAAAGGGATTGGGTGGTCGCTGGTGAGTGTACGCATGCGCGCGCTTGTGTGTGTGTACTCGTGTGTTAAGAAATTGGGGTAGTGGTTCACTGTGGCCAGTAGAATTAGTTTGGTGGCGGGATAGTGTTTAGATAAGCGGAGAGAGATTTGGGTGGCTGCCGGTCGAGCGGGTGTATGTGTGAATGATGGTCAGGAGTGGTTCGATAGTGGAGTATGGTGGTGGGATGTGTGGGCGTCGACGACGGTGGCTGAAGAAGGGAAAGACTTGTTAAGGGCAATTTTGGTAGATTACACTATATTGTATGTTGCTCAACTTTTATTAACAGTTCCTTAGCGGAAGGGGGCATTGTGTGTAAACCTGCTACAAACCACAGAATGCGGAGTGCAATTTCAATAGTGAGGCGCAACAATGTCTAATGAAGGGTTAACCTCAAGAGTGCGGAGTGTAACTAACCCTTTTCATTTTTATTCTCTTTCAAAGTTATAAAAAAAAACGTTATCTTTAGTTGTTTGTTCATAAATATAGCGTTGATAATGGCATAACTAGGCACTATTAAAACCAGTCTCTAGTTCTTCAACTTAATGCAGTGATCTTGCTCATTAGAAATGTCAACTTCATCTGTACCACTCCTTTTTTTTTTTTTTGAATAAGAATGAGCAAAAATTCAAAGATTACAGAGAAGATTCAAGAATGCCTAGTGCATCCAATTCTAAGTCTTATAGGAGGTTCACTTAAAGGGCTGTCTATAGGACTTGCGAGCCCATGTCCAATTCTAAGATCCAACGCTAAGGGTTTTAAAAGTGTATATATCCACATTAATGACAAAAGTAACACTCAAATAATTAAAGGGGAGCATAGAAAGGGAGTGATACTTGAGCTCTACTTTTCACCATTCAAACTACACTTTCAACACTAAAAGCCTTAAAAGTGTCGTTACATAGCCACTTAGCGACAAATGAGCTCCATCTTTGTGTTTTAACAAAAAAACTTTAAAATTGTCTCTATATACTCATTTCAATAACAAAAGTAGAGTTTAATTGATTAAAGTGAAACTCAAATATATCAAGGTTCAATTATGTGATATCGATGCTCACCTCAAAAACGATTCATGACTCCGCTACATTTCTAATATGTTTTGTGGAAAAGAAAGTAAACAATACTGGTGCTCCAATCGGTGATATCCAGAAAATATGGCCTATGAATTTAAAAAGAGAACAAAGTATAAATTAAGGGAAAGACCGAAAGAGGAACACACCGAGGGCACTATAAATGATTTTGCTTTTAAGGGGCCAATGTAAAGAGGGTTTAGGGTAAAAAAAGATTACAACTTACGTGGAAAATGATGAGAGGCATATTAGATACTTCTTCATTTGCGACAAAAAAGTTGAGAGATGATGTTTCCCATCGTGGTTTTAGCCAAGAAAAATGATTACACTTTTGTTGTGGACAGGTTGGATAAGTGAAAAAATTCCTAGTTGTGCACGAGCTTTGGATTGATAGTAAGTTATGATTATCAGAAGATTTAGTGGAGAAGATGCCATGGAAGTTAATTACGTGCATGCATTGGGCTACGTGACATAAAAGGAATAAGCTTTGGCTCCTACCCAGATCATAAGAATCTTCTTTCCGCGTACGATGACAATCAAAAGTCATTAAATATTTTTATTGACTTTTCTTTTAACACTATCAGCGATAATTATTAACACTACTTTTTCTAGTGTCACTAAAAATATCTAGGGACGATTGCTTATCGTTATATAAAGGTAGGAAGAAGATTCTTCCGTTCGGAGTAGCAGCCAAATTTTTTACACGTAAAAGAGAAACTTGGACGAAGGGTTTTGAGGGAGCAATTAAACCATCAAACTACAAAGGGAGATGTTGCAACATAATTCTCTTGAACATGTTATTGGGATTCATATTAGCATGGTATCAAAGTCTGAACTAAATTTATGCTGTGCTCAATGCTCCATAGTCTTGAGTCGCTACCTCGCCGCTTTTTTTAGATTTATAATTTACTTTATTCAGTTTGACCCTTGAGATTACTTCATATTCTATGCTATACGTGAGAGGGATTTCAAGTTTCATATCGACTATACGTGAGGTTTAGGATCAGTTCTTATATCTGATATGTTTTTCAACTCTTGAATATTTTTTTGAATTGGACATCAGACATTAACAATTATGAAAAACTTTAAGAAATGAGTTTGCCAGGGCGAACAAAAACATGATGCTACAGTAACATACAACTACTAGTACCATGCTAAAATCGTTCACACCATTATGCCAGACGTGTTCACAGGTTTATACGCTGGTTTAGTTGGTTGTTAAAAGATTAAAAAATTGTATATGGCACCCTGTTGGTTGTTGGTAGTAATGGACGTACTTCAAATTGGCTGTGGATTTTATATATCAAAATCTGAGAGGAAGATCCCTCTAGTTTTTGAGCTATGAGTTACAAACAAGGAGTAAAACTGCGGAGCACGTACACGAAAAACCATGCCATCTTCATCATTAATTGTCACAATAAGCTGAACCACATAAGAGGCTGACCAAGGGGTTGAGACAACAGTTTTGGAGGGGTTTCGTTTTCAGTGAATTCTGAATGAAGATGTTCCCAGTAGAGGGAGCCTGTTTCCTACCGTGAAGCTGGCCTTGTGTGCACAAAATAGATTCGCACATTTTAATGGTGCCTCCCCCAACACGGCCTTTGCCAGCCTTTTCTTTGTGGTCTTTTCCCCTGAGCTTGCAGAGGTAGCAACCCTAAAATTTTACCCAGACGACAAGGCTTGCTTATGATGTGTGGCCTTATTCTGGTAAAATGGTAATTGATATGCTCCCTTTTGCTGAGATTGAGGTACATAAAGGCTCTTGATCAAGTGTTGTTAGTGGGTGTTTTTACCAAATTCAACAAACGGAAATGTCATTATTTTCATCCTTTCTGTGAGCTCACTAGAGCTCATTGGGGATGCACATAGTAGTACTGTTGCTGTCTTAAATGTCATAAGCAAAAATTTGAGCTTCAGTAATTTTCGCTTTAGTAACAAAAGCAGATTCGTAGCGATAGTAGACAGTGTGATCTAAGTATAATTTTAGAATGCATGTAAGTACATAGATAGCTCAAAAAGAAAAAGGAAAAGGAAAATGTAATCTGGGAAGGTGTAGTTCTCGCTGCATGTTCAACGAAGTAATGCACGATGCACAGCATCCCGTGATTCTCAATAGAATCCTACGAAGATAAAATCAGGATAGAGAGGTCGAAAGGCAATTATCTTTCTCTTGCTAATTTAGCAGGGTGTATAGGTGCTCTTTGGCCTGGACCAGCCTCTTGGTACTGTTTGTTTAATTGCACAAAGGTGAACCATGTTATTGAATGACCTTACTGAGTCTATGGCTCATGCGTTAACTGTTTCCATGCACCAATGATTCAAATGATTTTAATGCCTTCAGGCAGAGACAAATGGCCCAAGGGGATGATGAACAGTGAGGGGGCCGGGTTCATGCCCCATGAGAAGAGGACTTGGGTACTGCTCCTCTTCGCCTGGACAACGATATTCATCAGCCACATATTGTCGTTATCACCACAATCACATCCTCGCAGACTAGTTGTTTCTTGTTTCTCTTTATTAGTGTACATGTCCAGTATGCAAGACAAGCAATGGATCTTCTACCATGATCAATTTTAGTACCAGCTAGGTTTGAGCCAGTAGTTTGTTTGGACCACAATTTACTGTTTGTACGTAGCTAATTTTTATGCTTTCATGTTGGTAAACCTATGGCGGAATTACGCATGGTGTTTACTTTGTTCCGCTCTCTAAATTTCCCGGATCCCCTTTCCCCCAATGTCGAGTAGCATATCTGCCGAACCATAAAATTTTGTGGGTTCTTTCGTTCTCGTTATTTCAATGAACGATCATATTGCTTCTTGTTCTCTTTAATTTGTTATATTAACACTAGTTTAAAAAAACTACGTACTTTGTTAACTAAAAGTACTTTACATCTCTCTTTGTATGTTTGTTCTTGTTTATTTTCTTCCTTTGATTGCTCGTTGATATGAATGTATTGTCAAATGTCTCTGCAATTTCAAAAGGTTCTACTCTCTAAACCTTGACAACCTGCTAAACCTTGTCATAACTCCGTCCTCATCGATACTATCAGCTTAATGCTGGACACTAACACTGAGTTACGCCAAATGGAATACTTTAGTATGCAATAGCTTCATATTAAAAGGGCCAAAACTTCAAACGAACTTGATCCATAATAAGGCGATGGTTATTAATGCAGCATGCACCAACGTTTGCTCGACGATAACGGAGGAAGAAATCCAAATTAAAAAGTCGTATAACTACGTTGAAAACTTCTGCACTTCAATTAAAGTGCGAAACAACATGAATCAGAGACTTTTATAAATCTGTTCAGATGAGAGAGTGCAAGTAATGGACAAGGGCGTGGCAGTTGGCACAGGCCAGGGCCAGGGCCAGAGCCAGAGCCAGACTTCAGAGGGTGGTGGAACCCCCGTCCGTACAGATAAGAAGGCCCTGTCAACGTCCCCAAATCAATCTCCGAATCTTTTCTCTTTTTGACTGTTCGCCCTCCCTCCCCCTTTCTCATAAGAGTCTGCTGCGTGGCGCTGTCTTTTGCACCGCCGTGGTGCTTGCTTTTTCAGTCATTGAGCCTGCCAGAGCATGTCTAGGCTTTTTCCGTTGTTTGCTTGACCTTTTTGTTAAGACGGCGTGGGCGTTCACTGTGCGTGTTTTGCTGTTTTTGTAGGCTAAATTGTAGGGTTTGAATGGACTTGTTGAGTCACAAAATGTAGCTTACAATATCTTTCTTCCCAACTAGAATCTGGGCACCGCCCATCACAAATCATCGAAGTACGAGAGTCCCAAGAATGGCGGTATCTGATTTTATATTTAGCCAAAGCCATGGCAAACAAGCTTTTATACATCAAACCAGAGAACCTACACAGAAGTATATATGCAAGTTCAACTTAGCACAACCTTTAAATTGTTGTTCCATTTATTGAATTCATACAAAAAGGTGTAGTATCAAAATAGATAATGTTACAAATTAAAGGGTGAACTCAAGAGAGAGGAAGAAAAAAAATCATGAGACAAAAAAGAATTTTACGTGGAAATTGGGAAAAGAGGTGAACACTGGGCTAGAAAGTAGGAAAGCGGCAGGTAAGGTAATTTATAAATAATTTTTTTTAGAGATGGAGATAATGATTTCAAGAAATAGAAAAAATGGTACATAGAAATTCAGAAAAGGTTTCACATAAGGTGCTCTTCTTTAATCATCGTCTTATAGCTTTTGGGCACCCGCAAGCCTGTGTAAACACAATGGGCGGACTCCATATGGAGAGGAAGAAAATAAATAGCAGAGATGAAGAGAGAGAGAAAAAAAAAAGTACGAATACCATGCATACCACAATTGACTTGCAACTCTTAGAGCACATAATTGAATAACTGGCTTCCGAATCAAAGATATTTTGACCCAAAACAAACGAGCCACCGAGCTTTGCATGTAATATTTAAGAAGTTTCTGAATTAACCTTGAGGTGTGTTCTTACACATATTTCAGTTACCCTATAGTTTATTTGAAATATTATTTATACCGACCAAATGAATCTTAACATGGACTAAAGTGTGCAATTCAGGAAAATTAATAACTGAAAATTGATGATTGAGACACGGATCTTAGCAAATTTTCAACCCAATGAACGTATTTATACGTTGTTTTGTGAATTGATAGTTGAGCTTCAAAATTTTCTTTTGAGCGTCATTAATCCTTGTAGTCACGCTTTTGAAGGCACGTAGTGACAGTTTACTGACTCGAGCGATCAATGTGAAATTCGAATGATAAAATGTGAAGCTCAGATATCGCCTCCCATCGTTTCAAGCACGAAACTAAGCAAGATTTGACTCATTTCTTTTGATTTCAAGCATCGGCTGAAAGGGTAGGGCGGCCCAAGCCTTTGCTATGTAAATTGTAGTTCTTCTAGCTGGGCCGTACTGAAAGTGGGCCTCCATTTTTTTTCAGCTGATTATAACGCAAGCCACATAATAATCTGAACCACTAGAGATTATTTAAAATCAATTTTGCTGCAGGATGTAAGCACTATGGGCTCAATATCACTAAATTAGTGTGTTCAATTATTGAAAAATGTGAATAGTTTCTCACAAGAGGTGGTGCCGAAGCAGCAGGACGAAGCTGGTATTCTAGATCCAGAGTTATGGAGACATTCAAATCAACTATTGTTGCGCCCTAAAATAAATGGACTTATGGAAACAGTCAAATCAAGCTCTGCTAAAATTTTGGGAAGTAATATTATTGACTATCTTCTTCTATAATTTCCATTGTAGCTTTGGACTGAATAAAATTCAGTATCTAAATATTTTGGACACACTTCAGTCTACTGATGGCCCAACCTTATTGTAGATTTGTACTGGCCCAGTCTTGAAGACTGTGTACAGACATGCCAACCGGGCTGGGCATGGGGGGGCCTAAGGCTCCCAAGCCCAACTCGTGTACTATGTGGTAGGTTTGGGCTGGGTTCGGGCTTAAGTAAACTTAAAAAGGTTACTGCTGAAGCCCAACCCAAGCTCCAGAATGGTCCAGGTCTGGGTTCGGGCTTGCCCCAACTCAATAACTTCTAGTTTTACTTTTTCCAAATTTTGACTATTTTAGCGCCCAAAAAATTAACCTTTCTATGTGTATATCATATTTTGCATGGGTATGGCTGGTGCTTCATAAAAACAATTCGAAGAAGTAATGGAAGACGAATAGAGTATTGCATATTTAGGACTGAATTGCAATGCTAAAATGTTTTTTTTAATTTTAATCAAATACCACGTAGCAAGTGGTCTGGAGTTATACAATGAAAAAATGACACACGCATCTCATATGCAAGACATCTCGTTTTGATAATGAAAACACTTTGACAATGGCGTGATAATTTGGATTCTTGTCAAGTACTAAGCTTACACTTTGATCTATTTCACATTTTAATTTTAAGTAATGGGACTTTGGGCTCGCCCGTACCAATTGACATTATTATCGGGGACATTTTTTCCTCCAATTGGAGTATTCCAAATGTAGTACCCAGCACCTAAATACACGGTGACATAATTTGTGACTTTTAGTGACTATACTACCTAAATGGCGAAACTTTTGGATTTTCTAGTGACGATTACTGTAGACAATACATGGGTGTCAGCATTTTCTTGAGAAAATTAATGGTGAAAATTACGCTGAAAGTGTTGTTAACGAGGCCCATGGCAGCTACTTGTTATCATGAGTACATGTAAGATATGAGGAATAGCTTAGTAATGCAAGAAAACACGTAATATGAGAGGCTAACACAACATGTATCAAGTGAGGACAATGAATGGATAGTAAGGAACAAAAAACTCTATATAGAAGTTCAATGGATGCATGCAACGATTGGGGAAGAAGAAGAGACCGTGAGTGGCAAATTTAAAAGGAAATGAACGAGAGAGAGAGAGAGAGCATAAAAAAGAAGAGTCACTAAAGCTTACGCAATGCGTTTGGAAAAATAAAGCTAATAGTATAAATTTTGTTAAAAAAATTCAAGCATATGTTTATTGTTACTAGTATAGAGTACGTGCGTTGTATGTAGATGTGGTCGAGAGTAATATTTGATGCGATATCATTAACTTTTTGGAATCAACTAATATAATTCAGTTATAATCTTATTTTTGTGACTTATTTTAGGAAATGTATATTTGATGTTTGTAATTATAATCAGTTTAATGTTTGAAAATCTTCTTCGTAAACTTCTGGATTGAAAAAATATTTGATAGTGCTACTGAAAGTAAAAGTAAATAGAGAAATTAAAAGAAATAATCTATGTCTTTGTTTTTGTTTTTGTAATATGTTAAATCGGTTTAATGTTTACACTTAAGATATGTAATTTTTAAGACCGTGTGCTTTGCATTTCATCAATATAAAATGTAAAGCACATGGTCTTCAACTGCAATAACTGAACTATTTTCAGTTTAAATTGACGCCATATTTGAGTCTTGTTTTTTTTTCATTCTTCGATGCATATTTAACACTGTTTTCGGTTTTTGTTTTTCCAACAGCTTTTTGTTTCTTAACTGATTTTTCACTTATTTAATCTTTTCAGTTTTTCAATTGGTTAATTATTAGCTAACCCAAAAATGTAAGGGGAAAAAAATCACAGTTCTCATTATCCAATATTTACTTTATTTTTTAACCAAATTAAAAAGGAAGTAATAAAAGATTTTTTTTGTTTTGTTTTTCTTTCTCATTACACTTTTCATTTCCCCATGTTTGGAATATATTCATTACCTGATGTTCATTTAATTTCAACTAAATGCAAAAGCGAGTCATAAACGAAGGGTAGGCGTGTTATTAACATAATTAACGGAGGACATAATTGTCCAGAAATGATTTACAATGTTGGTACTTTTATAGGTAGTATAGATATTCGGCAAAATGAATACAAATAAGTCAGCATGTGTGTCCAAAAATAAGTTAGGAAAATATTATCATCATATCAAATTGGGCCTTTAAATTTGATTTTAATTATATTGTTTAATGAATTTTAATTTGTGAAAACCAAACATGTTTTTATATGTTATTATTTACCACTAAAGATTTTTATTTTGTGACACTTTTTTAAAATGTCACTTGTCATTATTGTCGGTTGATAATTATTTAACATAAAAAAGATGTTACACCAAATTATGATTTTTCTATATATATATATATATATATATATATATATATATATATATATATATATATATATATATATATACTTGAGTCTTTGACTTACACCTTTCCCTGACACCAATGAGGCAGAAATAAGCAAGCATGTGTGCTTGCCAGCCGTGGGTTCATGAAGAAAAGAAATGAAGCAAGGCAGGCACAAGAATTGATTCGTTGCCATGGATAGTAACCCGAGCATAAACACGGTAACATTGATTTGGAGGCGAAGGGCATTTGGGTAAGTGACTTTTGACCGACCTTTCTAAAGATTTTTTTATATCGCATATGTTTATATGTTTTTAACCAGAAACTTTCGTTCTGAGCAAGTAAAATAACCTTTAGCGACACTTGTATTTCGTTAAAATTGGTCTGCAAATTTAAATATACTTATTAGCAAAGATTGTTACAAGAGATGGTTATTTTATCGGCTCTCTGCATGACCGTTCTGAATACTGTTACTGATATCATTTCTCTACACAAGAATACTATTAATGTTACTTGCTTTGCGAGACCTCTATTTTTATAATCCATCGTGACTCTGTTGCTAATACCGCGGTTGTTTTTGTTACGATTACGGGACTTGTGCGTACGTTAGACCTTGAGTCAAAACAATTTTTGGGTTGATTATTTATATTCAACTAGTATAGAGCGGTTGGATATGGTTAATTTATTGGTCACTATTTTGCAAAATATTGAATCGATTTTGTTGTAAGTAGTTTCATGTAAAAATGATTTGTTACTAATTAAAGAATTATGTTATGTAAACAATGAGACAACATTATAAAGACATTATATTTCTGACATGTTTCAGTACCCCTCAACACTAACTGTGATCTTGACACATTTTAAACAGCAATGTCATGGACTTTCAAAGACCGAATTTGTTTGTTGATTTTCGGATTGTATAATAAATGTCGCTATTTGAAGGATCTGGAATAATTTTCAAAATGCAGCTTTTTTTTTCTTCTGAAATTTGTTTCAGTTTGTGCTACCGTATGTATTGGTTGTAGCGAGGGAGGTTTGATAGTGCCCATGGAAAGTAGTTACATGCAGTTGGCCAACCTCGAGCTCGTTCAATCCACAATGGTTCAAGTCGTGACACTAAAACAAAATGATGCTGTGTAATAAGAAATGATACTATGTAATATAATAATACAACAATAGCCATGGATGCCTTTAAAGACATCGGAAAATCGCGTAGCACAAACTGTTGTACAGTTGTGATCTTTTTGAGAAGATGTTGCCATGTTGGCATGGAAGAAGTATTAAAAGTGTTTGAATGATTTTTTTTTTTAGAACATCACAAAGTTAAAGACTCGAGAATTTGTAAAATTTAATGTTTGACAACTTTTGCAAAAGGGATATTGCATATTTATAATTAGTTCAGATGTGAATGAATTATTACAAAAGATACATGACTAAATTATAAAAGAAAAAAGAGAGGAATGAATGACTTAAAAAGTAGAAAGAAAGTATTGAATTAGAAAGGCAGTTCTCCTTCTCTTAGTTGTTGTGTAAGGGGTATCGTCATGCCAGCTTTAACATCATCCGGAAGTACTCTCACATTAGCCTAGTACATTCAAAGGAGTATTTTTCTTCCGAGTGCTAGCCCCAAGGTTTGAACTCAAAGTAAAGGAAATGAGTAAACCTCCTTGATCATCAGACCATCCCTTCTTATTACAAATGTAGCTCTCTAAATTTCAACCGAAGAATTTGGATTTTCAAATCCCTCATAAAATTTCACAAACTCACCTTTCCACTTATAAAATGGTGAATTTCATTCAAGGCACTTTCAAATTTTAGCCAAAATAAAAAATCAAGTTAAAATTCTCTCATTCAAACACACTCTTAAGATACAAAAAATAATCTAAAATCAAAAAATACTTTTAACTTCAGCTCGCGATCGCGACAATATTGCATTAATATTTAGCTCCTAGTGTCTGCAATGCTCCTTGTAGCTGTATCGCTATGCATCATTCGTACCCATCTGCATTAGTTAATAAATGTTTTAGAACAAGACCACTTCTAAAGGGTT
This sequence comes from Escallonia herrerae, assembly GCA_033070095.1. NCBI lineage: Eukaryota > Viridiplantae > Streptophyta > Magnoliopsida > Escalloniales > Escalloniaceae > Escallonia > Escallonia herrerae. The sequence goes on along the minus strand of JAVXUP010000347.1, from coordinate 210,344 downwards.
GATACATAAAATAAAAATATCACACAACAAATTCTTCTTTAAAAGAACGTTAGCTTTAAACTAAGGGATGTGCTATCTAATCCTCAGCGTGGTGACTTAATTATAAAATTTTCTTGATGTGTTCTTTGCTTTGATTTCGCAAGGTGACATCGAACCTTACGCCAATCATGCCTTGTGCCTTGGACTGCTGGACGTATCCATGATTCAATCTCTGCATATATGGCGGAGCATATATCTGTATATATATATTTACACAGTACCATACTACCTAATGAAACATCCTGCAGAAGCTGAAACTTGTTGGCGAGGAAACATTGAATGGCGGAAAATGATTGTTTGCTCTGCGTCCGCTTCATCATCATGGGTACCCGGATGATCGAGCTGCAGCAAATAGCTAGCAAGCATCATGGATTTCGCAGTTTCCTTAACAGCTAGCAGCCTTTCTCTGCTTTAGTCGTTTTAAAGAACAAGGTTGATGATTACTGCCCTCCTGTGCTCATGCTTTGATTCTGTCCTGCGCTGGTCATGGGGCTCAAAATTTAATGTCTGGTCAAGAATCTCTTCCATGTTGTTGTGGTCACTACTTCACCTCAGCTGGCAAACAGTTGAGGAACTATTACAGCCATTCTGCTAGCTAGTAACATCTTGGCTTCTAATATGTACTGTGCAATAAATTCGTTGTTGATCGTAAGATGTCTCATCTGTAAATTGAACAAGAAGAGCGCGTTTTCCAAAGCTGTAGGCATCAGTTATAATTGAAATCATGTCATTTCAATGGAGAAAGAGTTTGGCGGGTTATAGCAAGATAATTACAACTCTTATTCATCAATAATTGATGATCATTTGTAAGTTCTTGTAGTTGACAAGTGTGTTTTGAGGGTGCCAAAAAAAAAAACTTAAATAGTTGTTGTTACTCTCCTTTCTCTTTCGGTTAACAATAAATGCGATTAGGGAAGAAGTAGAAGAACGTTATTAAGCATGTATTTGAGATATCGAAGAATCTGATACAAGGGACAACCATTCTTAGATAATGTAGATGAGAACCCTAAAAATCAAGTAATTTCTTTAGCAACATGATGTAAGATTAACGTCTCTAACGTTAAAGGTACAAGCTTTGAAGCAAACACCATATTCTTTTGAAATAGATTATGTTATAATTTGTTCTTTGTAATACCACAAAATCTCTCCAACCAAAAGCTAAACACAAAAGTAGGGAAAAGAAGAAACTAGTGATCAAATATGCGTATATTTGCGTTCTACTTAATGTCAATCTGAGGTGTATACCTTCCAAAGACAAATTTACAGAGTTCGAAGAAGAATATCTATGTTTTCATCTTTATATGTTTGTCGACACGTTATTTAACATTAATAAGCACTATAATAAATCGTAAGATGTCTCATTTGTAAATTGAACAAGTAGAGCACGAAACGCGTTTCCAAGGCCGTAGGAATCAGTTATAATTGAGATCATGTCATTTCAATGGAGAAAGAATTTGGCAGATTATAGCAAGATAATTAAAGCCTTATTCATCAATTATTGATGATCAATTATAAGTCCATGTAGTTGACAAGTGTGCTTTGAGGGTGAAAGAAAACAAACTTAGATAACTCTTTTCTCTTTGGGTTAACAATAAATGTGATTAGGGAAGAAGTAAAACAATGTTATTAAGCATGTACTTGAGATATCGAAGCATGTGTTACAAGTGACAAGCATTCTTAGACAACGTAGATGAGAACCCTAAAAATCAAGTAGTTTCTTTTGCAACACCATGGAAGATTAACGTATGTAACGTTAAAGGTACAAGCTTTGAAGCAAACTCCATATTCTTTTGAAATAGATTACATAATAATTTGTTCTTCGTAATTCCACAAAAACTCTCCAACCAAAAGCTAAACACAGAAGTAGAAAGAAAAAAAAAACATTGATCAAATATGTGTATAATTGCGTTCTGCTTAATGTCAAGCTGAGGTGTATATGTTCGAAAGACTAATTTACAAAATTCGAAGAAGAATGCCTATTTTTTCACCTGTATATGCATGTCCTCGCGTTATTTAACATTAATAAGCACTATAGACCGTCTCTAATGCTCTTTTCAGTTATAACCGAGAACATTGACATATATAGTATATAATATACGGTATGCAAATAAACGCTCTCTAGTAGCTAGTTGTCACATGGGATAAAAGGCTTGTGTTTACGAATGGAAAAGGCAGGGGGGAGGCAACTTTTCATAAAGCCATGAGATGGTAAAGCCAACTTCTTAAAAAGCACAAAACTTCTTTGCCAAAAAGGATGTTTAGCATCAAAGCATGAGCAGTGAAGCTGGAGAGGATAAAGCAAAGCAACATGATGTGATTGCTTAAGCCAAGAAGAACTGGGTTTAAGGAAGTCTGATGAGGCAAACATATCTCTAGAGATTCCCTTCTTAATTAGGAATCAAGCCCCATCATTGCTAAATTAGGCAGGACCACACCTCGCTGGGAGTAAGCCTAGGCCACACCACTGCGTGCCGCACGCGTGATCCTCACTTAATTGGATATCCATGGTTAAGTAATCATCTTCATGAACCATTTCAAGTACAGACCACTGATGCTTAACACATGCAAGCGTTGCTGGTGGACCATAAAGCTATACTAATTGCATTGCATTGCATGCCTTGGCGTTTGATTGTGCTCGAAGCTTTGCGATGTGATCAGAGTTTTTTTTATCGAGGCCGGTTTGTCACTAAAATAGTAACAGCACTTTTATGTGTTTATGACGTTATCCGTGGACTAGTACATGCATAATCTTCTCGAGCCGTGGAAAATAACAAAAAATAAAATAAAAATGGCAGCGCTATCTGGAGTATGAGATCGAGAATGGACTTAATAACTTAGGGTTGGCCAGGAGGTTGAACTAACGTGAATTTAAAGTGAACATTATCCTCTTATTGTATATATGTCGCTAAAACTAAAAACTATAGAGTGATCAAGAGCGGTATTAAATTTTCTAGGAGGGATAGCAATAAGTTTTTTCCTCTTTCTAACCATGGTTTGGCTTGCTTTTGCTTAAGTTTTTCTGTCTAAATTTCCTCTAGCCGGTGAAACGGTACCAATGATGAAATAATTCCAAGATTGTGTTTGATAACATAATTAAATACTTTGAACTTAAATTTTTAATAATTTTTAACTAAATAATTTATAACGCTTATCCTCGTATCACTTAAAAAATCAAGTTCTATCAACAGTAGACCAAAATCTAAGTCGGGTGAAATTACTAATGGTCAAAAGTTATTGAATAAAAATATATGTGAAAAGAAAATTGTCACCCTAATATCGCCATAGTCAATTTGCTAGCAACACCACTTCTACCATGCTAGAGCCACCACCTACCACTACTATGTCCTTTTTTAACCGCCAAACAAATTATCACGACCTAGTTGTTAGTACCACAATTGCCATGATTACCAACACCATTGCCCCCGCGAGGACACCGCAACATAGGTCTCCACCTACCAATCGCCACCATCATGTCCATGTCCGTTGAGTTCATCTTCATGTCCATCGCCTACAACCGACACCATGACCATAATGTCTCCACCTGTCGCCACTAATTACCAACAACACGTCTTCACAAATCATTACTAGTATACCTGGCAAAAAAATGCTCATACCCCGGGGTTAACAACCTATTGTACAAAAATGATTATGGGCATTAATACTAAGACTATCTAGATTTTGACCCGCACGACCATACCCGAACAAAGACATTAATTCTAGTTCGTATTGGGTCGGGCACGAGTTACCTGGATTTTGATGGTATATATAGGTAGCCAATCGTAGAGCTTGGAGATATTCTCAATCTCTTTTCATGTGCCGTCATAAAGCTCCATTCTTCTCTCTCTATGTCTCTGCCGCCGCCTAATTGCACACCAGTACAAATCGCTGCCTATCCACCCTTCTCTCTCTAACTCCCTCTACATGATCACACAGTTAATCTAAGTCGTTGCCCCCCCCCCCCCTCTCTCTCTCACACACACAAAATAACATACTTCTCAACAACCCACCGCAGCTCCGTCGGTTGCTTTGTTGCTGTTGGTCCGTAACTAGAACACATCCTCTCTCTCTCTCTCTCTCTCACACACACACACACAAATAACGTACTTCTCAGCAGCCCACTGCAGCTCCGTCGGTTGCTTTGCCGCTGTTGGTCCGTAACCGGAACACCGTCGTCCACTTCAACAATCACCTCCGCCCCTCTTGTTGTCGGCCCCATCGGCACCACCCAACCTTCACTATTCAGATGACACTTTTTTTTTCTTATACATAGATACTGTCTAAATAAAACTGATCATATGAAAAACCAAAATCTAAATTTTGGCCCGTTTACCAGAAAGTCTACCCGGACCGTCTGGAAAGGGTACGGTATAGAAAAAGTGTTATTAGGAAAAATTCAGGTATTTTTTCTGCAGTCCCATTTTACCCATAACCATCCTTGCATTACCTGGACCTAGCGGGTTGACCCATTTGTCAGGTCTTATTACCACCGGCATCATCAGCACCTTTCCCCCATCACCACCATTACTACTCCAACGCTACTGTCACCATGTCACCATGTGCTACCACCACGAACAAAACCAACACGGTTCTGAAAATTATATATATATATATATATATATATATATATATATATATATATATATATATATAAACTAAAAGTACATACAATTATTCTGGTAAAATGAAATAATTTTCAGACATTTGTTTTTTATTTACCAAACATGTTAACTTATTTTTCAGTCCAGCCGCTCAAAGTTTTCAGTTTTAGAACTCATTGTTCAAAATTTTAGCACTTAAATTTTTAATTTTATCAAACAACTCTCTAAGCGTTAGATAAATCTGACAAAATAGAGGGATATATTATGAAGCCAAATAATATCCACATATCTTACGATGTCAACCACAACTTTTGTTTGACCAAAACCATGTAATTAAAGGGTACTTGAGATTGAGTTTGGAGTGCTCAAATCTGTTTAAAACATGTTTGTTAAACATTTGACAACAAAAGAAAGTGCTTAAGACATACCCAGAAATAGAACAAGTGTTAGAAACTAGAAATATTTTTGAAGAAATAAGTTTGATCAAGGAAATATTAGACTACCCTCACATTGTTTAAAAAGGACATTGAATGTCATTTTAATATCATTCATTTTAGGGCTTACTAACCTCTATGAAAAAAGAGAACTATTCCTACATATATTTATTGTGACTCTTTACACTTCTTTCTATGTTTTTGAGTTGAATTTTTTTCACTAATCATTCTCTAGATATGTATGGGGAATTTGGTGAGACAAAATGGTAAGAGAATTAACCACAATTCGCTCGTAGAATAGAAAGAATCTTGCATATATTAAACAATAGCAAAATCTATCTCTTTGATGCCCTTATTTGTCATTTTCTTACATTAAACAGTTTTACCCAATACTTTTTACAGCTTTCAATAAGAATTTTTGCAAATTTTGCCAAACAGAAGCTGCTTTCAAAAATTGTCTTTGTTCTAATCTAACAACTATTTTCCAGAATAAATCCAAAAGAGATCTTAATAATACTTTCATGCTATTAGTGCTATCCTTGCACGAGAATGTTTTAGTACAATAATTATAACGATATATGCGTTACACGCAAGGGACGAGATACAACAAAATCGAAGAAATTGCAGTCAAATGCTACCTACATAGTCATTGACTTCGACTATACATCAAACTTGTTCCATTTCCTAGTTACAGTTTGTCCAACATTAAAGAAAATGAAGCACATAGATCTTGGAATCTAAGGCCCTTAACAATGAAGAATGATTTGGTGTGTGCCCACATTGATAAATTAGGTGTGCCATCTCAATCATCACCCATCATGCCTCCATTTCTATTATTTCCGCTGTACTGCACCAGATGTAGTCTCTTCTGTCCCACACTAACGCGGGAACAAGTTTACATTGCAAATTTGCACTCTAAACTTCTTTTGCCCTATGAGTAACAATAGTTTGAAAATTGTAATGCCAGTGTTCTATGTTCATGACATTTTATTGCCAATCTTTTATTTTTACGATGATCTTTTGTACGAATGTGTACAGGTATCTGTATCTAAATTTCACGGCTAATACTTGATATTGTATTTGTTTTCCATGAAACATAAGTTAAAAACATGTTTCAGGTTTTTCATTTTCATTTTTGACAAGCAATAGAACATGTTTCAGGTTTTTCATTTTTGACAAGAAATAGAAACATGTTTGGCAGATCCATTTTAACTTTTATTCTTTAAAATTTCTTTTTGTTTTTGATATTCTTAGTTGCATCACATGACTCATCAGTTGAAAATGTGATTATTTACATAGGTGAACAGCAAACGGTAACTTTTGTATAAAATATTGGGTAATTGTGGTTGTCTAAAGATTGTTAAAACACTATGTACAATGACAATCAATACAGGTTGAATATTGTTACTATCATTTTTATTAACAAATTCTTCGCAGCATTGTTTTACTATGCAACTGTCACTAGAAAATATCTAACGATCATCAATTATTGTTATATGGAGAGTTGAAGCTATATCCTTACTATCACGTTAGCTGTCAAAAATTTGACTTCAAAAGTGGAGAGAAAGCCACGAGACCATGATAAGAAAGATGGATGGAAATAAAAGGAGGAAACTAACGTCGGCGACAAAACTAAAAGCCTAGTATATCGCCGAAGTACTTATGACTTGTGTTAAAATGATGTGTGCTTCGGATAATTGTACCACACAATTTTGAAATCACACTTTGTTCGACAGAAACTGACTTATATTTCGACATTAAAACTAGCGGGAAAAAAAACTAATATGGTTACGAATAGAACTTGAAGCACTTTTGAGTCCGAATCTAGAAACATAAGATAAGAGATTAATTGTGTACACTGTGTTGACACCAGGATCAGTAACTGGGAGCAAATGAGCCGTTAATTCCGGAATAACTTCAACATCCAGCAGAGATCAGAACCTTAGATGGGCATTGACCAGAGAGGTTTGACCAGCCTGGTTGTTAAGGCTGTGAACAGGCAATATTACACTAATTGAAAACCTACAGCTGGATCCGTACCAAGGATACTGAGGTAATTATATGATGATGAGATTCCATTATTCTTTGTGTTCTGGAGAACCAAAGGCCCAAAGTAAAAGAAAAAGACTACACTGACATATCAACTAATAATATAACATTTCTTTACAATCTCAGGAGTTATTCACTGCTGTCGTACCACTGGACTTTCTTCCATCGCCGCAATCTCAGCCACCCATCTGCCCCTTCCTCCCATTAAACCCGCTCAAAATGGGTACTATTTATTTCATACGAGACGGACGGAGTAAGTTAGTTCAATGTCATTGTGAGATAACCAATTTACATATACCTATAATCGAGAGATATTTTAATGTGTAGATTTGTATTACTTGATTGTATCACATATTCTGATAATGTACGTACGACAATTCAACTGTCTAGAATGAGACGGTTGGTGTGGGGGCGTGGTGCGATAAATGAGGGCGTTGTTATGTTGTGTATTATTACGACCTTAAATTTCTGAATAAATGGTCCAAGATTATTGAATAACTTTTCCTAAATTAAGCCGAATGGATGACTTATTGCCGATGAACTCAATTCATTTTTCTCACTTGTTTCGAGAGGGTGGTGCCCTAGATTGTAAATGCAATGGAGGGATTAATTTGGTGAGGCATGTGGGGCTCTGTGATGAACAGTAGAGCTCATGGAGTGTGATGGACCTGAGATGCATAATGGTTGTTCCCAAAAGAAATGTTGGATTAGTTGGCACTGAGGGAAATGAGTGTGCAACAGCAAAGAGAGGTCTGTTACAAATAGTTGGCAAAATGTGTCAGTAAAAAATTAGAAAGAAGATGTCAAGACTCAAGCAAGCAACAAGCTTGGGCTTGAAGTGAAGAACCTCTCCTATCTATCATGGAGCTTAAAAGATTTAGGTTACTTTAAGCTTATTCAAATAAAGAACTTACAAGGAGTGAAGTTTGGGGGAGAAAAGGAGGGATTAGGTTCCAAAATAATTTAACAGCAAAGAGCAGTTGCAGTAGTTAGTCTGTCTTTTAAAATCGTACATGTCACCTGTTAGCTTGGGCAGGTAAGCAAGGCTTCTCTCGCTTCTTTATATGCTCTCTCACTCTCTATAGCCTTCTAGCTCCTAGTACTGTCTTTGATCTAGTGAGGTTGGAATTTGATGCTTCTTTTGTTGTTTCTGCAAGTACCCAGTTGCTGAATTTGGGTCTTATAGAATTTATGCAACCAGTTGATGCCCTTAAGGTGTCTGTCAAACACCCAATTAAGCGGGGGACTGTTCAGACGCACTACACATTTCAGCCTCTGTATAATTCAAGTGGAATTTGATGCTATTTGGTCTCTTTTGGCTACCCATCTGAGAAAATCTTAAAAAGGTATCTGCAACTGCCCTTTCTGGGGTTCTTGTGGGGTTGTTGGGTGTGGATTCAAAGCTTCAATTTCAACAATTGTATATATCCATTCTTAGGGCTTCTTTGGAGTCACACCATATTCATTCCACTTTGCTTTCTTGAAGCTTGAAGTAATCGTCTTCATTGCTTCTAATAAGCAAATTAGTGATTAATTGCCTTGGGTGGAGGATGCGAAAATTATAGCTTTTTGCATAACTAGAAAAGAAAAAGGGAATCTTCTTTATTTTGGTCTGATGGTGAGCTGTTACTTGGCTAATGTCATTCACTTCATCCTTGGTTACTTTATGCTCTGAAAGGTTCACACTTTCTTGTCTCTGCATAATTACTTTTCCCATATCAGAATAGGTTGATCCTAGGGTTATTGAAAATACAGGCAAGCAGCTGGTGCTGTGTAGATTTTATGCCTGATACATTGGATTTCCCCTTTTCCTTTGAGTCCATGGGATGCTGCAATGAGAGGCTTCTTTTGCTTTAGCCCTCCTCTCAGTTCTATAAAGCTGCCAATATAATTTGTACCTTGTTGAGTCCTGCAAGATATTACCTAGCTATTTTTGGTCAAACCCACTTTCCCTTTAGCTATATAGTTCCTTCTGTCATATAGTCCTGGTTTGAGATAACTTTCAATTGGGATTCCTTTTGAAGGTGTTTGGTTGAGTTCCATTGATCTTGGGGCTCGCTTTTTTTGTTAAGACCATGGGTACTGAAGATAGTGGTGATATGAGGTTTCCACATAGAAGTGATGACAGTATTTTGAATTGCCCAAATTCGCTGTCTGAGAAGGTTGCTGGAGTGGCAATGAGCTCAGCAGGGTCCATGTTCAAACCTTCAAATAGGGCAGACCCTTTCTTTGGTTCTGGTTGGGATCCACTTATATCACTGAGCCAGGGCGAGAATTTTGGAGGTTCTTCGGTGGTTCCTCGAGGTGATTTCTCCAATCCAGCTTACCCAGTTGGACTTGAGAATCAGGCGGGCAGTACCACCTCGCATCTTGTTCATTATGGTGAAATGATGCCAAAGCTTCCATGTTTTGTAAGTGGAAGCTTTGCAGAAATGGTCAACTCCTTTGGCCTACCTGAATGTGGTCAAGTTCCTAGTAGTGGCTGTCCACCAAATTATCCCCAAAACAAGGAAGGTGGCACTGAGAAGGCTTCAACCAATGGTGCACATTCTCAAGAGGAAGACGGAGCTTCACCTAAATGGAGACGGAAAAGAAGAGCATCAGAATCCCACTCTCCGTTCAGTTCGAACAAGGTAATTGCCTTATCTTAGTGACTAATTTAAGTCCAATGATAGTGCTGCCCTTTGATTGTGCTTCAACCCCTCTGTATGAATTGTTTGTTAATTGTAGAATGCTGAAGGAGAGCATGACAGGGATCCTTCTGGGGACAGTTCAGAATACGCAAAAGAACAAGATGGCAAGAAACAGAAAAATGAGCATAACATTGGCTTAAATTTGCGAGGCAAGCAATCAGGAAAACAGGCTAAAGATAGTTCCAACAGTGGTGAAGCTCCTAAAGATGACTACATCCATGTAAGAGCCAAAAGAGGCCAGGCTACAAATAGTCATAGCCTTGCGGAAAGGGTATGTTCTTGCCCTGTGTGCATTAAAGAATCATGGTTCTTGCATTTTAAATGACCTTAAAAAAGATGATTGCAGGTGAGAAGAGAGAGGATAAGTGAGCGTATGAGACTGCTTCAAGAACTTGTTCCTGGATGCAATAAGGTAATGGGAGATCAATCTCTCAATTATAGTCTTGCTTCAATAAGGAATTACTGACTGTTGGTATGTTAATATCTAAGATTACGGGGAAAGCGGTGATGCTTGATGAGATTATCAACTATGTGCAATCGCTGCAACAGCAGGTCGAGGTATGCTGCTTTTCTCGTTTAGTATAAGCTATTAGTAATTCAGTGATATACAAATGATTCAATGTTTAAAAGTGATATCAATGTTGACTTGGACCTTGCTGGACCATAGTTCAACGAAGATACACTAATGTACCAAATTGAGTAACCTTTAATTTGCAAAGAATCCACACCGTAAAATCCATATTCTGCTGATAATGAAGTTAAAAGCGAAGGATTTAGCTGGTTTGACATTTGAGCTTGCTAATCCATCTGTGATCAGAACTTCCCAACCTCTTAAGCGATGATCCACCAACTCCATGATTATCTGGTCTTGTTGCCCCGGACATATGAACAGGCAAACATGTTGAGTCACTACAAGTCGCTTGGTCTGTAGCTCATTTTATCTATCAGTTGCTTTATTTTTAATAGGCAAAAAGTATCAAGTACGTAGTATGTTGGAATCCGTTCCAAATGCTAGTAATTTTCCAAGATACGAAATCCCGATGATCTGCTTATCTAACTTAACCAGTCTAGTTGAGTCCATCTTAATTCTCTGTCTCCTATGTATTCCACGTTAATGAAGATACTAAGTTGATTTTGTGTTGTAGTTTCTGTCAATGAAACTTGCCACTGTGAATCCAGAAATTAACATCGACATAGAACGAATCCTGTCCAAAGATGTAAGTAAAGGCCAACTTGGTTAAATCAGTTAATACATAATCTATAGACTGTCTAGTGGCGATTATGAGCTCTGTCCTCATTTTTTTCATACATAGGTTCTCCATTCACGAGGTTCGGATGCAGCTATACTTGGATTCGGGCCAGGTTTGAGCTCCTCCCATCCTTATTCACAGGGAAGCTTGCCAAATATCGCAAGTACAACTCAACCATTTCATCCGATGCCTCAGGTAACAATAATGGGTGGTTATCATTCGCTACTCTCATTATTTCTCTAGCCAGAAGCATTAATCTTAAAGCATGTTCTCCAATACACAGCATGTGTGGGACAACGAGCTCCAAAATCTTCTCCATATGGGATTCGGTTCTATCTCTGCAATCAACAATCTCGGGCCAAATGGTAAGAATCCAAACTACGTTATAATATAGCGAAAAGATCTCTGTCTTGAGATGCTAATTTGGTTTCCTTTCTAAACTACAATGTTTGTGACAATTATCAGGGCGCTCAAAGTTGGAGATATAGAATTTTGGGGTGAGACCAAAGTGGTAATTTCCTTCTCCCCAGTTGACTGCAGATACACAGTTCCCCTAGAGAACGATAAAAGTCGATAAAAAAACATTCTTCAAAGTTGTATAGGTTCTCAGCTCTAACTGTTTGTTCTTCGAATTTTAGCAGAAGAAAGTGATTCGTTAGATTTTCCAACCATGTACATTAGGACAGCCAAAATCTGAGACTTTTGACTGGTGAAGATTATTGTTTCCATTGGCACTGTAGAGTAAGAGAACGTGTGAGGCTTTGTGAGGGTTTTGGAGATACAGTGAAATGGAGAATTTGCTCTGGAGTGACACAAGATGTGGGGTGTGAAATTGCTGTTGTGTTCACGTCATTCCTTCAAAGACAAGCTCCATTCTATACTAAGTCAATATGCATTCAGGCTTCTCCTCTGCATGTTCCTATGAATCTATATTCTGAAGCTGTTTATCTTGAACTTTTTTTTACTGTGATCGGTGGTAAATAGAAATTTTCTTCTTTTTGGGGCTTGGGTATCGTCTGATTTTGGGTTTCAAAGAGGCCTAAAATATGATCAACTTTCTTCTTTAAAGCCACAAGCCATAGACGTGCAAAAGATCAAATAATCAACTCAAATAATCAAATAACACATCAACTGAAGAAGCTATTTTTCCTTATATTATAGCCTTATTATTGAGATTTTAGGACCTCTACTCCAAAAAAAAAAGAGAAGAAAAGAAAAGCAAAAAAAGGAGGTATTTTGGAATACCTCAAGTGTAACAATTTTCTCTCTCTCTCCCTGCCCTTGAACCCTTGACCTGGTACCATGGCTATGAACTCCAAAGCCACCAGAGCACAAGGAAGGCTGGTATTCAATATTCTCCAGCTTAAACCTATAGCAGAGCCCTTAATACCATCATTTGTCGCCTTTCAAATGTGATCTAAAGTCGCAATATCTTGGTAATTCTAAGGCCGTAGTCATGCTCACTGTCATTACTAGAACTTACGTAAAATTATATGTTATGTTGCTATCTTATCTTGGGCAAAAGGAGTGCACAGCTTTATTAACAGCCGTTCGAATACTCATAATTAATTCCAAAGTTGCAATACATTGTACTTCATTGAGTTACACTAAGTTCTTTCAACTTAGATGCCTCTATTTTCAAATCTTGGCAACACTTTCACATTTCATTTTTTTTTTTTTTGGTTTGGGTCTATCATATACGGAGTATATGAACTACACAAGAAGTCAAGTTAAAATATTTTTTGATGCCAATAGATACCATCAGAACAAATAATGCTTAACTATACCTTAGAAGGCTAAGTTCCTAAGGAAGGGGTAGTACTGGGATTATTTATTCTTGATCCCATCCAGATTTCTAACCATATTCTTCTAAGCATTAGACCATTATATAAAGCTTCTTAGTGCTAAATTCCAGAGCAGATCTCATTCAGTTGTGTGACTTTTGGCCAGGATTTTTCGTGGCATCTTTGTCCTTCATTGTTCGTGATGCTCTCGTAATGTGCTTCCTCAGGGAACGTAGAATTAAGCCGAATTAAGTTGCTTCTTGTGTTCTTTAATCTCGTAATTACTGATTGTGTATAGGTATGTGTTCCCAACCTAACTTGGTCGCACCCAAGGACCCACTGGAGGTCCCGTTTTGCGCGACACGTCACACATTCAACGGTCAAACTTTTCAACGCTTTTAACCAGTCAAAGTGCCCGCGTTCGAGTCATGCACATTTTTCACCAACCTTTTCGCAACAATTCATGACAACATATTTTTACGGCGCCAATGTACCGGCCGTAGCTCCACGTTCCTTCAAAAATATACAAAACGAACTTAGCCCGACTTCACCCTCGCAGAGGGGGGTCGGCCACCCCATGCACAAGGGGGTTGGCCACCTTGTTTGTACAACGGGTCGGCCACCTTGAGCATGGGGGTCGGCCACCTTACCTCGCTGAGGGGGACTTTTTGACGCTTGACTTATTCAATCGCTATTCATAACGCTCACCCATCACCCGCGATTGTATGTCGCCCGTTGTCGTGCGCAATCGCTGTGACAACCGTCGCTCGCAATCGTGCGCCGTGCCCGCATACCGACTCTGCGACTGTCGTTGCCGCGCCCATGCGCCACTTTCATGATACTTGCCCCGGCACCAGATATTATCTCCCGACAGTCGTCGCTGTGCCAATCAATGTCTCGTGCTGTAGGCACCGCGCCATGCGCCACAATTAATGTCTTATGCCGTTGGCATCGCGCCATACTCCACAATCAATGTCTCGTGCTATAGGCACCGCGCCCATGCACCACAATCAATATCTCATGCTGTTGGCATCGCGCCCATGCGGCACAATCAATGTCTCATGCCGTTGGTATCGCGCCCATACGCCACAATCATGTTGCATGCCTCGGGGCACCACACCCATTCACCACACCACGCGCCCCCACCATGGATGTGGAACATGCTTGGACCCACTCTCCGAAGTGTGCAGCATTCTGAGGGGCTCTGTTGATAGTGTTCTGGCAAGAGGACCCTTCGTAGTGAGATAGGCTAGTTACCACAAAGCTATCGCCTCCTGGGGTGACTTGCATGACACTAGGCACTGAGCTGCGACCATGTCCACTCACGTTACTGGTGATCATCGGCGTCCCCAGGACGATGACCCCCGGGTCACTCCGGGACAGAAGCAGGTCTTTGGAGGGCATCACACCTAGTCTGTCTGGCAGTTGATCACAGGGGCAACCCTCGCCACTGTCAGGTTCTCTACGAGTCTCTTGACGCACCTTGTGGGATTCCATAAGGGCTTGGTCCGGTGACTAGGACAACAGGCTTACTCTGATCATGCTACCGCGGTATGGTCAGTCTTCTCAGACAGGTAGAGCGACGCTGTGTGGGCAAAACAACGTGAATTTGGGAACCGACAGTCAAACGGAGCACTGATATTTTTGGGCCCCTGGTGACGTGTCACTCCCACGGGATGCCATGTAGTAATTGATGACATGGGCTTACTTTTGCCTATAAATAGTAGACTTTTGAACTCGTTTGAAAAAGAACTTTTTCATTTCACAAATGCACTTTCTCACTCTAGAATGTAGAGCTCTTGAATTCTAGAGAGAGAAACATAATTATCTTGTGACTTCGGACATAACATCAACTGTGATATCGGACCTCGACTTGGACCCTAGCTTGACTGTCGACTGCTGGCCCTGTTCGTGAACGTCTTGTTTCCGCAACACTGCCACTCCTCACGGCCTGTCTGGGAAGCCTTGCTCTCTGCCCTTACTCCACCCTCATTGTCTCTCACTTTGTACATTTGGAAGCTGACTCGGACTGCAGCCTTTGTGACACCTCCGCGTAAGTATGAACTCACTTTCCTTAGCATCAGTGTGCTAATTGCTATATCCAAGTTTCCAGTTTGTGTCTGAAGTCAGAATAATTCAAGATTTTTTGTCTTCAAATGGTAATTTGGCAACTGCTCACCATGCAAGTGAAAGTTTCAATAGCCTACCAAGTGAGAGTTTTCCCATGTGTTCAATTGCTTTGTTTTCTTTCTTCTTTTTGTCTTTGTTTTAGAGGAGAGACCATCGAACGGGAGTAAGAAATAAGCTCTAAATATAAACCAGCTCAGTCCAAATTGATTTGAGGCAGGTATCAGTGTTTTTGTTTAGTTTTAAAGTGAAAACACCAATTCCCAATATACAAAAGAAGCGGAGAAAAAGCAAATACTGAGCACGAAAGAAAGATACGCTGATATTTAGGAGACTCAGATTGACGAGAAAGTCTTCAACGTAATAGTGATAGATATGACTCGTGTAACAGTAACATATATGTTCCAAAGGTTCCGGAAGATTTGCTGACCAGCCGTTCACAACTTCTCTTGGAAGACTAGATTTGTTTACCCAGTGAGCGGCTACGTCTGTTGATCTCCTACAATAGTAGAGGAGGTAGACTATGCAAAAGAGACAAAAGGAAACGACATCCAAAAGCAGAGATCTAACCCCAAGGGATTGGTTTGGTGGTAGAGATGTCAAACGGGCCGGGCTTGGGCCGCCCGGCCCGGGTCCATCGGGCTTGAAGCGAAACCGGGCCGGGCCAGGGAGGCAGCCATCTGGGCCGGGCCGGCTGAGGAGAAATGCTAGGCCCGGTCCAGGCCCTGGCCCTAGGCCCAATTTCTAGGGCCGGGCTTGGGCCGGCCCGGGCCCTTTTTTTTTAAATTTTCTTGTTATTCAATTTTAAATTTCATCTTTAGGCATGTCCAATTTTCAAATTTTGACAAATCTAATTTTTATCATTTTATTTCATTATATGTAATATTCATATATATGTATGTATGTATAGATATATTTATTTGTCTCTCATTTTATTTTTTGCTATATATTAAATCTTTTCTTACTCTTCTTGGTGATCTTTATTAATAAAATCTGAACACATAACTAGCCGTTATATTGCTGTTGGGGGGGTAAAAGTGAAATTTTAGGGGAATATATCCGTTGGAGGAAAAGGGGGAGAGAAAGGGGGAAAAACAAAAAATTCAAACAAGTGGGGCCGGAACCGGGCCAGGGCCGGGCCTGGCCCGAGATTTTTCCCAGATTTTTTCGGCCTGGTCCAAGCCCAGGCCCTAAGCCCAATTCCTCCGGGCCAGCCCTGTTCATGAACGGGACGGGCCGGGCCGGGCTGGGCCGCGGCCCGCCCGGCCCGTTTGACATCTCTATTTGGTGGTCAAGGAGGTTTGCTCCCTATCTTGACTTTTTCGGTTCAAACTTTGGGACTAGCACCCAGAGAAAAAAAAAATTCTCTGAATGCACAGGGCCAATGTAGGCGGTAGGCCCTAAAGATCGTCCGGAGAAGGAACCTAGACTCGTTTGATGTTAAAACTAGTCTAAGGATACCCCTTACCATCTAACCAAAAAAAAAAAGGGGATCTAACTTGCTATTCAGCAGTCCAAGGCTTGCTCTTCAAAGCTTGAATGGTGGAATTGGAGACGGACTCTAGCATTACATTGGTAGCTCCAGTAACTTCTTTTTGCAAGAGTACCTTCTTTCAGTAGAGTAGCTTTAGCAATCAAAGGGGAGGAAGAGGTGCATGTATTTACCTATGTTTTTCTTTTTTTAAATTATTATTATTATTATTTTGGGGGTAAAAATGCCAATGTCTTTTTTTTTAAAAATTACAATTCATATGCCTCGTCGGTACGAACCATATATTTACCTATATTGTGTCTGCATAAATTGGATAAATTCCACTATCCATTTTCACATAGCGAGTGTGGGCGGAGAAATCTTTGTTGGACTGTAATTAGTTCTTAAAAATTGGAAAAAAAAAAAAAAAGGCTCAAAACAGGAATGCATGAACGTCCAGGCTTATGCAGCTCCAAGTTCCCAATCCATTTGGGCCACAAATGCAAAGAAAGATTAGCCCAACCTACCCATCCAGCGAAATACATTCAAACGATTTTTTTTTCTTTTTTTCTTTTTCAGGTGCTTATCCCAAGATTTCACGATATTTAGAAATCAATTTTCGAAACCTAAGTCAGGATCGGGAGCAGCAAGCACGCACGACCGCCAATTCATTTATTTAAGCAGAAAAGGAAGAAGAGATAGAAAAAAACTCGACTGCTACCTCAGAAATTTGATTTTAAGGCTTGACGTCAGAGAGTTGAGAGACGGATTCAGAGAGTCTAATAGGGAGGGGGGCAAGGGACATAAAAACATAAAAAATTTTGATGACCACTTTTAAAAGAATTCTGAATGTTCAAATTCAAATAAATTTTTTTGTTGGAAGAAGTCGTTCATCAACGTTACTACTGTTAATATTTTTTATTTAAGAGAAAGAAACAATTGTGCTTGACTTTAACTTTTCCGTTTACAAAAAGAAGCGTATTTTAATTAGCGTCACTATTGAATACGTTAAATACATAATAAATTGTTCAATTTAACTACTAATCATCTACTTTTACTATTCGTAATAATTAATTTAACTTAGTAAGGTTAGTCAACAACGAATTACTAATCTTGCATGAAAGAAACTTAACTGTTACGATATAGATGTATTACTATTGTGCTTATTGTATGAGTGTAACAGTCACGTATAAGTTAACATACTATAAGTATCTAAACTAAAAAGGAACTAACATTGATCAATTCGTGTTTTATGGTAATTAAAAAATTTAGAATTTAGAAGAATGAAAATGGAGCAAAATAATTAGAAAGAAGAAGACTATGATGGCAGCTGATGGCATAAGGAGTAAAAAACACAATAAAACGGAATCTAATTAACTAATGTTACGATAAAATGACATTTTGGTCGTGAAAGTAACTAGGTAACGATATTTTTAAGGCCATTAGCGTCAAAAATGAAGTTCATATATTACTTTCGTTATTTGGGCTCTAATTTTGTCACTAAAGTGATTATATCATGACACTTTTAAGGCCTCTAGCATTGGCTGTGGAGTTTAAATGATGAAAAGTAGAGTTCAAATACCACCATTATTTATTTGTATAAATTTAACGTGCAAGATGACAATAAAGGCATTCCCCTTTAGACAATCCTAAAATTTGTTAGGTGAGCATCTTCGTCCATATGATTTAAAGCATTTAATATATACTACCTACATCCCTAAAAAACTGATCATATTTCTTTTTTGAGCCGTCCCTAAAAAGCAGATCTAAATGACTTAATATATACTCTCACAAAAATTGATCACTTCCAAATTATAAAAAATTTTGTAGGTATTTTTACATATTTATCCTTTTTATAAATTTTTTATTCTATTTCTCTCACCACATTTAATTCTCTACCAACTCATTTTCTCTCTCTCCTGACCCACCACTTTACACTTTTTTATTCTATTTCTCTCTCCACATTTAACACTCTATCAACCAATTTTCTCTCTCATGACATACTCTCTTCCCCTCTCTCTCTAAAGGGTAAAATGAAAAAAATATAATATATAACATAAATTCTTAATATACGTGCAAAGTCAAATGAATCGGTCTTCAAGGGACGGAGGGAGTATAAGAAAAAGAAACAAGAAGCAACATGTGGGCATATGCCAATCAGTACCATTTGCTGCCTCTGCTACTAGCCGAATCCAATAGTCCCAGATTTTCTGCTGCAGCCAATGTGGGAACCATAAATATTTTCTTGTGAAAATGTACACGCACCCAACATGGACTAATTGGCAAAAAAAAAAAATTGGCTACTACTACAGAAGTTGAACGAATCTTTCTCCTTCTCCCCATAAAACTACAATTAATTGTTGTATATATATATATATATATATATATATATATATATATATATATATATATATATATATATATATATATATATCTAGTAGCTTAAATTTAGTTACGCTAAAAAATTTCTGTTAAGAATTGTCACTGAAAGTGTTAGCTGAAAAGTTACTGAAAATAGTTAGTGACTTTTAATTGTCACTATCTACAGAGTCGGAAGAAAATTTCTACAACCCGGATAGCAACCAAAATTTATTCGACTAATTTATTTTCTATCACAAATCCTCTTTTCAGTGTTAAGTTTGGGGCTAAATCTAGGTTAGATCACTGTCCTTTTATCTTGAAAAGAGGCATCAGCAGTACTCTTGAACCCTCAGTGACAAAATAATGGGATTTATCCAACAATAATATGAGTTTAGCCTCATCAATTTTATCTCTATATATAATTAAATCATCAAAGTTCTTGATTTACTTTCTAGTTCTGTGGTAGTTGCTAGCTAGTTCCCGTAGCACCAACGCAGAGCAATTGAACCAGTTACCCATAATTTTCCATCCACTTGACTATAGTTTACGGGTATAATGCAAAACTGCTGAACTACGTAGTGAGATCGCTTTTCAATTCAGTTTTAACTTTTGAGCAAAGTGTTGTACTGCAGCTTTACTAATAATAGCGGATCATAAATTCATCACAGTAAGTTGGTTATCTGAAAAACGCTGTAAGCACCATTCCAACGAGTCAGACACCAATTACGGTGAATCCCAATATCCTAAAAGTGCTTTAAACACATTTATAGCGAAGTCAGGCATTGATCACAATGAATCACATTCTTCGGAAACACATTTATGTAGTTTCCTTCGGATTGCAACTACTAATTGAGTTAAGCATTTGTAATGGCGTTTTCTATGGTGTTTACATGTAGAGAAGGTCATCGTTTTCAAGTAGAGACGGGGTAAAGTGCAGAACTTGAAAACAGAGCCTAGTAAAATAAGGCTCTCACCCCCCTTTGTTCTGGTGAAAATGCATTTCATGCTGAGGAAGTGAGGGGAGGGGAGAAGAGAAATTTCATGAAGGCACATACTCTCTCTCCCTCCCACTCTGTCGGCAACTCACGGGTGTCATGATTTCAAGTTAGAATAGAGTTGGTTATGCCCACACCCACCATATTTAATCACTCCTCACTCATGACTCTTCAATGACTTTACCCATATAAAGGCCATAACTTTTCATCTTCCATGCACTCCTCAAGCTCTAATGCGGGTTTGCACAATAATTGATCAAGCCGGTTGTTGCAGTGAAAGACACTTTGGAACTTCCCTTTTGCCAATGTTGTCGGTGACCAAAAAGGCAGATGCCAAGTGACGAGCCAGAAATGGGACTTTTCTTGTGTTTGATGGACCTGAATGAGCCAACTGATCCTCCACAAGATTGTAAGGGCTCCCCCGAAAACACATGTGCCGTGGCTGATTGTGATCGCAATCATATGGTTTGACCTGTTCAACCATACCACCCACCGGCCCTGTATCCGATGATCTTAAGAAGACATTATTCAGATGAATATAACGAAAACTGAATCTCTCGCGGTTAAAGAAAGTAACATGCGAGCTCTCTACTGCAAGCGTATTGTACCCTCACAAAATTATGAACATCTAATCGTGTAACCACTGATAAATTATTTGTGATGGTCGAAAATCAACCGAGAGCTTGTATAGATTAATATTACACTTTGAATTCTACTAAGACTGCATTTTGGCGTGGGACAATGTATGGCCATGTTGTTTGCTTTCTCCTGCCGTTTGGAAGGAACTACTTGCAGACAAATGCCACATGCCCACCTAAATGATCTCTCCAATATTATTATACGCGAAATCTGCTAAACCATCCAATTTCATGAGCAACTTGATTGATGGACCATCCATATAAAATACTTTGTTATATAATGGAGATGGTAGCATTAACTACACAAAACTGAAGGGGTACTCACAATCAATGTCCATTCAAGTCAGCACCAGCTCATCAGAAGTCCAAGAACTTCGTCGCTTCAAACTAATCACTATAATTTATGCGCAAAATATAGTTTTGAGAACCTGTGGCAAAATCAATCTGGATAATGAGGGCATCAAATTGCAGTATCAAACCTGGGTACAGTGTAATCAGATGACATGAATGTTCATCTAAGAGACGGTTGGAGGACTGCTATAATTACTCGCCACACCTTAAGAGAGATCCAGCTACCACTCTGTTCCAAACCATAATTTCTGCTGAGAAAATTTTCCTAGATTGGTAGCTCCATTGTCAGAAGAAAGAGACTTGCGTTCTAATAATCTAAAGACAGAAATTCGAGACTGAATCTTTTTGGCAATTAATGCAAGAATTGGTAAATTGGGATTAATCAAAACAAGGACAAGTATAAACAAACAACAAGGAGACTTCCAATTTGCTGAACATGTGTCAACTTCAGCAATTGAAAACACATCCTAGTAAATCTTTCCCGTCGAAGTACTTCAACTACAAATCAATCTACGAACATTCACAAGTAGGAAGGGTAGAACCGAAAACTGCACCGACACTAGATGAACCGTAACTAAAATTCCGTGTTTGATGTTTGAACGAGAAATTCTTCTTACAAAAGAATAGATAGATCATAAAGAGAAAAAAAAAATCCCCAAAAAGAAAGTAAATGATATCCAAACAGGGAAACGGGAAAATGGGTAATTGTAATGAACATGACCATTTTCCAATGGCTTTCTCTGCCTCCACCATGTAGTGATCTGTCCTTTCCACATGATCTATCCTCCTATCAGGCGGAAACTGAAGCCACAGTTGGGGGGAGGACAAGCAAGAAGCAGTCTCAGCCCTCGCAGTTTCCCCACCGCTGTTCTATTTTCCAGGACGGTCTTAATTCCTATCAGCAGTCCCAAAATGCCTGTATTTAACATATATCCTCCCACAAAGCCGATAAAATTTCCTCTATGCAACCTGCTCACCGATCAAGTCAAGACCAACAAGCAGGAATGATACCCCCTGAAAAAGCAAGAAGTAGAAATGGATTCCCTGAGCGGACAAGAGGCTCCTGGCTGCAGCTGTCAAAAGGAGGAAAGCTAGTGCCAACTCTTTGGTATAAATTCTGTTGTGCTTCTTCTTCCGAGCTTTCTGCTCCTGCTGTCTGATTTCTTCCTGCATTTCTTCTAAATCAGGCACTGAGACACCCCTCTGATGAGTTGGTTCTTTCTCAACTAACGATATAAGATCACCCTCAGAGGAACGTCCGGATTTCTTGGTGACTACCCATTCATATGCACTACCCAGTTGAAATAGGCCCGAAATCATTGCATTAAACTTGGTGACTGACATAGTATTTTCAAAAAGAAGATAGGGCACAATGAAGGGAAACGATTTTGGAGCCGGGAGTATGTTGAGAAATGACATGGTGGCTGGAATATAACAGACAACCCATGACGGCAGGGTAGCCTCGGGTATGAACATTGTCATGGGGAGGATGATGCAGAATAGGGTGAACGAATAAAACGGCAGTATCAGCTTTCTTAGCAGGAAGAAAAGAAAAATCATATTTGTTTTCTTCCAAATACTGATCTGCACCACCACAAGTTGTAACCAGAATAATGTCAGCATGTATTATCACCCAACCACATCAAATACAAAGCAGGATACATAACGTATACAAGCAACAAAATGTTTGCAAGTTGAATACCTTTGATCGGATAATATCCGGCAAACAGAGCCGAAACAACTGCATAGGTCCAGAATGCCATCTATGCTGTTGTTTACGGTATGCTTCATAAGATTCTGGTAGCTCACATTGGCACTGTTAATATGAAGTAATCAATGGTCAATTCACAAACAATTCACCTAGAGAAAGTTTGATGCAATCAAATCAAAGGGATAAAGTCAATTACCTCCACATCATTCAGGAATACGAATTTCCATCCATTGAGATGAGCTCGGACAGCAATGTCCATGTCCTCAACCGTCGTCCTCTCCAACCAACCACCAGAGTCCTCCAACGCCTTTATCCTCCAGACACCGGCAGTCCCATTGAATCCAAAAAAATCGAGGAAAATCCCATTCACCTGTTGCTCCACTTCAAAATGGAAAGCCAAATTAATGTGTTGCAGCCTTGTTAGCAGGTTCTCATCCTTATTTACAAATGACCATCTTGCCTGTACCAGCCCTAGTTCCTCATTGTCCTACAATAAAGGATATTGACATCAAATTAGAAAGATTACCATAAAGTGCGGTATGCAATAGAGAGAGTCAAAAAAGGCAGGGAAATGCATGAGCTCGATGGTTACTTGAACAAGCAGACAGGTTTCTGCATTTCAAACACAATGGAGCATGTTTAAAAGTTGCAGTAAGGCTCAATAGCTGACAAGCACATGTAGGATCTACAAAGAAACACATCCCGAATGTAACACCATACAAACATATACATGCTCATGTGATCACTCATCAAACCATCGGTGTATTTCACTAAGTTCAAAAACAGGATAAGAGGTAGTAATAAAAAAAGACACGAGACACGCACAGCATAGTCAAGTGTCAAATACCTTGAAATGGGGAACTGTTCTTTTGAGAAAATCAGGGTTGGGCTGAAAATCGGCATCGAAAATGGCAACAAACTCATAGTCTCTGACATAGCTACAATTCATAGCAGACTTGAGATTGCCAGCTTTGTACCCCTCTCTGATCACCCGGTGCCGATACACAATGTTGGCGTCCTCCCTCTGCCATTTATGTACCTCCTCTTTGATCAACAGCTGCGTCGTCGGGTCGTCCGAATCATCCAAAACTTGAATCAACAGTTTTCCTTTTGGCCACTCTAAATTGCAAACAGAAGCAATAGATTGCTGATAAACCTGATATACACGCATGCACTCCAAATTCATATCAACACGATCTCTTACAAGTAAAATAGTAAATTAAGCAGATTCACCTTAAGAAGTGAAATGGGCAAATACGAAAAATTGTAATTTAAGCAAATTTACCTTCAAGAGGGAAGTGGGCCTAACAAGAAAACTATGGTATGCAGACTTACACTAACGAAGTAAATGGGTGATGTTAAAAGAATTTACCTCCTTTTCATTGCACATGGGGATCTGAACAAGAACCATTGGGAAGAAACCACCACCATCACCAGACTCCAGATCTACTGCGCCTTGTTTAGGCACAGGCTTGATCTTCTTGAACTTAACCCAGAAACAACCCAAGCAAAGGACTAACCTATCCACACTCTGAATAAGAAAGAGCAAGATACATGCATTGGCAAGGAATTGCAGAGGAGGAGCAAGATATTCCACCCTAATCAAAACCCACCTAGAATACAGCGAGCCAAACACGTCCTTAACAGACAATGGGCTGTTTGTCAGTGTATACAGATACTGTAAATGGAGATCCGGTGCACCAAAATGCCAGCCCTTGTAATATGCAGCTACCTCAAACCCTAATAACAAAACGGACAGCCAAAGGAACGCCTTAATACAAGAGTAGAACCGGGACTTCACCGTCCTACCGTGTGCACCGCCGCCCGCGGCGGCGTCGTTGTCGGTCCTCCCGGAGGCGATGCGGCGACGCACCGCGGCGGTGAGTCCGAAGATTGCGGAGGCAATGGAGGTGAGGCAGCCGGCGGCCTTGTGGGCCTTGAGGAGTAGGACCCACGTGAGCTGCTTGGCGTTCTTGTTGCGCCGCTTGTTGTCGGCGGCCATCGGAACGCCGCCGTTCTGGAGGAAATCGTCGTCGGTGGGGCCCTCCAGCTCGTCAATCGACCAGTTGTTGGGGTTTTGAAGCTTGACCACCACCGGAGTCCCCTTATGGGTCTCTTTCTCCCACCAATCGAAGGACGGTGCCATTTTTCCGGCTGTCCCAAAAGAGACCCACTTCATGAACCACCCGAATAAAGCCTCAAAAATCAAATATTTTGAGCTGCAGAGTTCAAAATGGCACAAATGTGAGGAAACCCAGAGATCGTTTACAGATTTTTTTGAGAGAAGTGAGCAAATTTCCGGTGTCCCTGAATGAGAGACCCACTCCCGAGAATCCCAGCCTAAGGCCCTAAGAAAAAACCAAATCTTTGGTGTTGCAGAGCTGAAATGAGGATGAATGTGACAAAACCCAGAAAAATCCTTGGGAAAAGAAAATGAGAAACTGCTATGATCCCATTGTGAGAGATGAGAGAGGAACCGGATGAAGAGAGAGAGACGCGTGGAGGAGGAATGAAGCTAGGCGTCTCTCATTCATGGCTAGTTTTATACTATTAAGCGAATATATGGTGTGTAGAGAGAGTGAGAGGAAGGAGAGAGGGGCTGTGGCCTGTGGGTGGTTGGGTGGAGCTGGGTGGTCGGCCTGGGTTTGGGGGGGGGGGGGGGGGGTATGACTAGGAAGATGAGTCCAAAAGATCGCCCATTCAATTACAGCTTGCAAGGAGATTATTACAAATTGGTAATAAGGAAAGAGCAAAGTGTGAAAATATAGAAAGTGTTGGTAACAGCTCAACACGTTTTCGTTTGATTGATTTAAGATTTTCAGAATCAAAAGCCTAAACCAGACACAGAATTCCAAATGCTACTGCTCAACATCAGAAATAGACAGCACATTCCATGTCAATATCATTATCAACACCTTTCACAAAGCAAACGAATTAAAGAAAACTCCCCCAATTCAAACACCAAAATCTCACGTTAAAATGACCCTAAAACGGTGTATTGAAAAGGAGATATCTAGGGTTCCGAGTCCGACAAAGGTTTGTGCCCTATTTCTTTTTAATTTCTTTCTTTTCCCCCACCAACTACATGAAAATAATCAAAAAAGGTTCAAGGACGCAGGCCCAAAGCCCCAGGATTAAGGGGAAAAAAGAAACGAAAGAACCCAATAACCCAGAAATGTGAAAATAAGGAGGGATTTCTTCACTGAGATATGATGGAAGAAGCTTCCTAAGAACATTTTCTGATTCTCCTTCTGGGTCTGTTTGATTTTCACCGCGTCTGAGTCTAAACAGCTGTAATTATCCTAATCCAGGTCTTAATTAATGCAGAAACAATCAATTAAAAGAAATCTGTTTTTCTTTTCACACACGAAAGGCACCGGAAAGGAGAGAGACAGAGAGGAGGAGTGTCTGACGATCAAACAACCAATAAAGTTGCATTTTTATTTTTGTTTTCACGTTTATGATGTGTTTTGTCTTCAATTTTTTTTCATTTTTTGGCTTTTTCTTCCGGTGATTGGTCAGAGTTTGAAGAAAAAATCATGGCCGTCGGCTGTGGAATGAAGTGATGACCAAGTCTGCCTTGGTAAAGAGGTGAAATGCTGTTATGTGTGTTCTTGCTTTGACTAGTTGCGGTATATACGCTTGACCAAACGCAATTAACAAGCCACAAAATACAAAAATCAAGCATATTTTGTACATGAATAAACTTTAAGTCCTATTCAGATTGTAAGAATATTCATCAAACTCTGTGTATAGTGACAATTAATAGTCGCTAAATATTTGTAGTGATTTTTTTCTAACACTTTCAAGAACAATTATCAACAGCATTTTTTTAACATCACAAAATAAAAGTCAGTACAAACATTTAGATATGATTGATTGTCGCTATATAGATAGAAAGAAAAAGATTCTAAATTTTTTTCCTTTATACATTGAACAAACTTTGGTTCCTACCCGAGTCGTAGGAATCTTCCTTCAACTCCGTGTATAACGACAATTAATAGTCACTAAATATTTCTGGTGGCTTTTCTTTGAACACTTTTAGCGACAATTATTAGCAACACTTTTTAGCGTCACTGAAGAAAAGTCACTAGAAACATTTAGAGATGATTAATTGTTGTAATATATGGGGTAGGAAGAAGATTCCTCCAACCGGAATAGTAACCAAATTTTTTCCTTGTACATTTTATAGTGAGTCCCACAACCCTTTCTATATATGTTGTTATGTATACAGTTTAACAAAAAAGGCGACGATTGTGTTCATAACACAAATAGATCCTGTAGGTGCAATATCAGTTCGGCCTAGCCATCCATAACAAAATTAATTTTCTCATGTAGGTGATTTCTCTCAACAATATTGAATTTATCTTTACATAAAATAATGTTTACTTAGTTACACAAACCTCTGGCTACCTTGTCTCCAATTTTTTTCCTTTTGTCAAGCTGATAAAATTTCCTTGTCCCCATGCACTCCACATCCATTAGATTCAAATTTGCACGGAAAAAGAAGAAGACTTTTTTTATTACAAGGCAGTGCATTAATCTCAAAGAATACTACAATTAATTAGCTTGAAGCACACATTACTTTTAACACAGAAGCCACACCTTAAACCCCATCTTTTCAATTTGTCATAGTTAAAGTAATTCAAGCCAAGTTATAAATTAGGATTAGCATAATGAAATCTTTCAAAAAAGATAAAATTGTCTACCCCAAAAAGAGAGAAGAACTTAGATAAGGTATGAATGGTCTGAAATAACCTCTCCTAGTAACTCGGTCACCGACAATTTGTGTGGAAGGCAGCTGAAAAAGCAATGTCCAGTTTGGGGAGAGCGGCTGCCTCAGAACATCAAGTACATGATGCCCATCGTACTTACTCTACACCTACTGGGTACTGTCCAACGTGGATCACATTTTTCAAATTGTAGGGCTCGATGAGTAGTCAAAAACCGGTGGCTACACATGCGTCACGTGAAATTGAATGGAGCCTGGCAAGAAAGCGCGAGCCATTTCAAATTTTTCAAAAGCTCAAAAAAAGAAGTTGTATCGTGTGTCAATTTACCAGAACAATCTGAAGTCTGAACACAGCAGTGTACTCGGGATAAGGGGTAACTGAGACATTTCGGAGGTACACTTAGCTACACACAACAACAGCATCATCCCGAACACCACCACCGTTCCACCCAGCACCACCGTCGCAAGCCCACCAACACATTCTACCGTTCTGCCGCAAACCACCATTCCAACACCGCTACCTTTCCACACAACAAAGTCGTCGTCAACCCAACACCATTCAACCATTCCAAACCCAACACCAACGCCGCAAACCACCATTTCCCACACTACCGACGTTCCACATCGTCCCTAACCTCATCTTCCTCACCCCATGTGCTCCGAGATTCCCACAATACCCTTCACCTACCAAAACCCGTAGTTGCCAACACCACCGCTATCGCCATTGCTACACTACAACCAGTACCACCACCAAACCACCCAAATGAGCTACCGTAATTTGACTACAGACTATCTGCACCTTCGACAACCATTCCAAACTCGATCATCAAAGTGGAACCTTCAGTGAGTTCGTTTGGGTGAGCCGCTAAAGGATTTCAAATCTAATTTCTGGATCATGTGGGCATCGATATTGTCATCATGGAGCCGTAATTTCATATTGTGGAAGAGAATTATAGTGAATTTCCTGTAATTAAATATAATTCTGAACGGTGAAGGAGCTGATCGTGGAACGGGTCTGACAGTGGCCGGGTGTTTGGCAAGGGGGTGACGATTATGACGGTAGCGGGGCGAGGGGTGGCTTGGTTTTTGATAGTGAATTTGCTAGTTCGTGCTGGTGAGCCGACATGTTGGTGGTTGGTTTGCCGCAGTGGTGGTGATGGTGGAGTTTTTGGTGCCGTGACAGGTGGCGTCGTGATGATGGGGGTGGGTGTTGGGCTGGTAGGATAGTAGGGACCGTGGTGCTTCAGCAGAGACGCGGGTCTGACTAACGAAGAGTAGGAAAAAAAATAATAAATTATGGCCAAAAACTTTCGGTATGCTGCCATTAATGACCCTTTATTCTGCGTGTGCATGTGATCTCTTTTAATAAAAAATTTGACGGGACATCAACAGATATGAACCTCTTAAAGTAGTTAGTAACTAAAAAAGGGCAGATAATAAACTTATAAAATGTCAAGACTTCTTAAATAACTCAAAGAATAGAGACGAAACAGAATAATAAGCCTTAAGTAGTTAGTAACTGAAGCAAACATATGACTCAAATTGAATAATGCACCGTAATGTGACCCCCAACAAGTCTATCCTGCTCTTTTGATGCTAGTTTCTTGATTTAAACCTTGGCCACTGACTATATCACCACTCTTAATGGCATGAGCAAGATTAATGGCTTCACTTTCTCGAATAACATCTTTTCGTTTGCATGAAACTCCCACGGTGTTTACTACCTTAGCAACCAAATTAAAGAGGAATGAAATCTGAACATTTTTTTTTTGCAACTGCTATAAGAGTGAGTTAAAGTTGATGAGCGAAGCAATGAATATAATAAGCACTTTCATGCTCCATCTGAATTAAAGCTTTAAGACCATTGAATTCATCTTGCATATTGCTTGCTCCATCATAGCCTTGTCCACGAACCCTCGAAATGCTCAATTCATGCATTGCAAATAAACTATCAATCGCGTCTTTCAATGATAAGGCAGAGGTACTAGCAACATGGACTATACCAAGAAAACGTTCAATCACACGTCCTCTTTTGTCCACATATCTGAAGATAACTCCCATTTATTCTTTGACTGAAATATCACGACACTCGTCAACTAAAATGGAAAATAATTCAGATTTCATGTCTCCAACAATTGCATCCTCGTATTTCTCCGGCAATGGCACTAATAATTTCTTTCTGAACTTGTGGTGAAGTCAATTTCAGATTCTGAGGAGCGTTTGACAATGTGACTTTTTTCACGTTTTCATTGTGATCAACAAGAAACCCTAAAAGTTCTAGAAAATTTCCCTGATTTTCAGACTCATTAGATTCTACGTGCCCACGGAAAGACAAGCCTCGACGTAAGAGGAACCAAATGACATCAATTGATGCAGTCAAGCGAGTACGGTATTGAACCTTACTTTTATCTGTTTGCTTGGGAAAAACTACTTCAATACTCTGCTTAGGGTTATCAAAGGCTTGACACTTAGTTAAAGCAAGGTTGTGTGCACTACCAACTTTTCCAACATGTTTTTAGAATTTATCCCTCTTTCTCCAATCTTTAAAATCATGCTTAACGAAAGTACCACCACCCCCTTGCTCCCCATGAGCACTTCTAAACAAGTAGCAACACAAACAAAATGCTTCATCTTTTACTACACTATACTCTAACCAACTCGAATAAATGTCAAACCAAGAAGAAACAAATCGACGAGACTGAGTTCCGAATTGTGTAAATGGGAAATTGTGGTGACGAGGTTGGCAAGGACCTTTCTACCAGTACGCTCGTCAAACTTTATCTTGAACATTAGGACCATAATCCCAAATATTTGGACACAACCCAGGATCCGCAATAAGCTCGTCAGAGTTGAACTCATCAATAATTCTGCTTGAATGCCCGAAATGAACATCACGGTGCACAATGGGAGCCTTGTCCCTTACTGTTGGAATTGGAGACTGTTGAATAGTATCTTGATTTATACGCTCATTCTTATTAGGCTGCACTTCTTCAAACTTTGGTTTCTTTTTATAGTACTTATCCATTCTGAAAATAAAACACATTTTATTTTCAATATCAATCCATCAATTATCAATCAAATAACCTAATTAATCAAAAATATTTTATTCTTTTTCCAGTCATGTTTCATTATTGCGTTAACCTAATTTCAACCCACCATTTAATTAAATCACACATTCGATATCTCAATCCAATTGGGTCCCATCCTCCTTCAATCTCAATATCTCAATGCTAAACATTAACCATAATCAATATCTCAATATCTCAAGATTATCCATAATCAATGCTAAACATTAACCATAATCAATGCTCAACATTATCCATAATCAATTCAATGCTCAAGATTATCCATAATCAATGCTAAACATTATCCATAAATCCATAATCATTATTCATTAATCAATGCTCAAGAATATCCATTTATCCTGCTCAAGATTATCCATAATCCATTCCTAATTTCCTATGGCAAACAAAATTTGTAGAGACGGCAACTGGCAAGATCAAGTCAATGAAGTCATAAAGGTGAAATTAAAGTTTCGGAAGTCGCAACATACTTGTCGCCGACTCACTGCTCGTCGAAGTTCTTGGCCGCCGGTGGACTGTTGGAGACTTAGAGTGAAGACCGAACGGAAGGTTCAAGGTTGGATCCAGATCCTGTGTCGTTGCCGACTCGCCGTCAGCGTAGATCTAGAAGACAGAGATTGAAAGATAGCCCAGATCATGGGCTCGCCGCAGGCCGCTCGTCAATCATGGGTTTGTGTCGATGTCGTGCCGTCATGGGCTTGTGGCTACCGGAGTGAGGCGCCGGCCGTACCGTGAGCAACTTAGTCTGCTGTTGCCTGTCGGTTGGTGAGAAGAGAGAGCCGAGAGAGAGAGAGAGAGCCGAAGAGAGAGTGTGAAATTATGAAAAAAAAACTATATATATTCAAAATCTGAGGGGGTACATTAGCCCCCCTTCGTACAACAGTGGCTCCGCCCCTGCCTCCGGAACATTACCTTGGCGAGCTCCTAGTGCTCTGGCACAAGGACTCACCCCACGGGTTAGACTACTCCTCCGAGACATTATCTCTGACAACGAGCTTCAACTCCCCTTCCGTAGGTAGACAGCTCCTCCGGGACGCTTCTTCGGGCTATCGGGTATGCGACTACTCCGGGACACACCCTTGGAGGGCTCCGAATGCTCCAGCACAAGGATTCACCCGTAGGGATTGGTGACTTCTCCAAGACATTATCTTCACAAGGAGCTCTAAGTGCTCCGGTATGAAGACTCGTCTTCCACTAGGTAGACGGCTCCTCTGGGATGCTACCTCGGCCCGTTGGTTAGGGACTCCTCTAGGAAACTACCTTGGTGCGCTCTGAGTGCTCCAGCACAAGGACTCACCCAACGGATAAGCGACTATTTTGAAACACTATCTCCGACAAGGTGTCTGTGTAACTGGCTTATGTGTTCGGGCACTGGGGGCTTTCATAGGGACCCCTAAGGACTATGACCCCTAGGTCATTCCAAGATGGATGCAGGTGTTTAAAGGGCATCATCTGTAGTTCGCTTGGCAGTTGGGCATCGGGCCTTCCCAACCATTGCAAGGTCTTCGGCATCTCTCGATGCCCTATGGGACTCTACAAGGGCCTTTGACTGGTGGCTAGATCAAATAGGCTCTCTGGCCACAGCGATGCTGTGTGGCTTAGTGTTTCCATGCCAGACAAACAGAGCGACGATGTGCGGGACAGGCATGATGAATATGCAATTCGACAGTCCATGGAGCACCGGCACTTGTGGACCCCTCGGTGACATGTCACTCGCAGGGACCGCCACGTGTCGATTGATGACATCATCATCTCAACCTCTATAAATTGGGGCCTTGAGAATTCGTTTGGAAGACTGAACATTTTCAGAATTCATTCTCACATACATTTCTTTCACTATAGAATTCTAGAGAAAAACATATAGGACCTTGACTCTGGACCTAAGTATCAGACTGTGACTGTCGTAACGTATTAATCCCGCATCATCACCTTCGCAGCACTGTCATCCTCAGGCTCTGTCTGGGAAGCCCTTGATATCTGCCCTTACTCCACCCTCCATGTGTCCCACATTAGCGTATTTGACATCTGACTAGGACTGCATTCCTTGTGGCACCTCCACCTCCATGTCGACTACGAACCCACTTCCATTGCATCACTAGGTATGATGGTCGAAGTCCAACTCACGTGGACATTATATGGGTGCATGGCTGTAAACAAAATGGCCTTTATTTTCATCAGCGATACATAATTGCAATTGAGGATGTTGAACATTTATGACCAAAGAGTTCCGTCCATGTTTTTTTTTTTTTGGAATTAATCATAACTGTAATTTATATGACTGCTGCTACGGGAATTCAAACTCAAAACTTTGAAGTTATTTTCTAGGGTCTTTACCACTTCGCTCATCCCTTAGGATTGAGTTTCATCCATGTTGACATAGTTTCTTATTGTTTTCCTTAATCCTTGTTGCCCTAAAATTTTTTCACGATTTAGTATATGCATCCCAAACGTGCATACTCGTCTACTCGGGAATGACTAATTTAAAAGGTGATATCTAAGTTATATTTTTACCGCTCGAGCTTTACAAATATCATTATATTAATTATCTACTTTCGTGATATTATTTATGTAATACGAATATGTTTGAAATTGATTCTTAAAAGTAAATTTTACAATTTAAATCTCAAGCAATGGATAATGTTTGGATATAAAGTATTAAAAACAATTTTAATGACCTAAATTTTATGATTTGAGTAAAAGGTGGTGAAGGCTTTGTAGTTAAAAGGAAACTGTTGATAGTAAACTTGATCAAACCTGTTTATGGAAAAACGATTAATCCATAATCCTTATCTTCTTAAATCATGATTATCAGTTTTTTGGTTTTCAAAATCTACTTTAATTTGTAATTTTGTCAAATACCTAACAACCTAATCATCCAAATTTAGTCAATTAGCCATTACAAAATCAATCTGAAACAGAATATAAAGCAAATTGAAGCTCTAATAATGATTCTCAATCATCAATTTTTGGTAAAGAAAGAAAGGCATTGCAGCCATCACTTGAAATTTTAAGAATAAAGGGAGTGCAGTACAAAGGGGTTCAAGTTTTTTTATTGTCAAAAGTAAAAACAAAGGGGTCTATGGGGGGAATCCTCGGACGTAGGCTGTCAAGTGACCGCGGATGGTTTTTGTTTCGACACGAGTCACCGTGGGGACAGAGATCTCTCAAGCACGTGACGTGGAGGACAAAGGCGTTATGGGCGGAGATTAGGACACGTGGTTGCTAAGTGGTCAACTTGCCATGCCACTCGCCATCGAACAGCCTGTCCGCCACCGCCGGTAGCCGGCAGCCAACGCAAACCCCTTTTGATCTCCTGTCGTGCCTCCAGGTACGGACTCCCCGCAATTACCGCTCATCCCCCTACCTCATTGCCCTCCCTTTATCAATTTTTTTCTCTTCTCTTTTCTTATGTTTACATGAAAAAAATAGTTATGTTTTTCCGGTCACATCGATCTTATGTTTATCTCACTTTTTTGTGCGAAAACAAGTCGTTGTTGAGGTATCTGTTTCTTGAAAAGATATATTTTAATGCGTTGATGCAGAATTGAACTTTTCAAGTGCTTGAGCGGGGCGTAAAAACACAAGGATAATATTACAAGTAGTGTCTATTCTCCTGTTATACGTTCTGGTGATAATTGAGAAATCCCCGTCAGTCGCCATAATAAATTTGACTTGTGTATAGTGAGTTTGGAGCTCTTTGTGAATAATGTATTCTTGTGTTTGATTGCTTGGTGCTAAACACACCTACTGTTTGATTAAGCTCGTAAAGGAATATTTGTTACATGTGTTCATAAGGAAATGCAAAGTTAGCTTTCAAACTGGTACAGTAATTCTGAGGGGACCATAAGTTGCCAGCAACTCTTTCATTTTATATGGCTCTAGGACTATGCGGACCTTCTCGGTGAAACGGATCAAACTTATGAAAGGTTTCACCACCTATATTTCAAAAATATCCTTGTTTTAAAGAATTAACATTTTCACCCCAAAAATCGTAATATGGAAGGGTTGACCATAAGCTCATTGTTGAAGATAGAGAAAATGTCAGTGTTTTTAAACACAATGACGACCTCACATTCGTATAATGATCTTTACAATTTTTTAAGACAAAAGGAGTGTACGTATACCAAAATAGGATTGACCCTCGTTGGTGAGAAGTACATTTTTCCTCAGTCCAGTCAAAAGTTCTTGAGAATTAACATGTTACTATACTTATCTATTTCTCTTGGTTTTAAAAAATGTTTGAAATTGGGTAGTATGTGGCTTAGGCAGATATGGATTGCTTGAATACATTGTCAATCGTATTTCCATCACATTTTGTATTTCTCAAAAATACTTGGGAGTTTGGGATGATACACTTAGGGGTTACTTCTAGCTAAGGATTATGTTTTTGCTATATTATGACTTGTGCGATTGACCTCATGAAACGGTGATAACGTTAGTTTTTTTATTTAAAAATACACAATTGCCGTCCAGTCTTTTTGTTCTCATATTTCCTATACTTAGATCACCACCAACCCCTTCAACTCCAACCACCACCATGGCATCACCGCACCGCCTCAACACCACCAACCACAACCATGCACCACCCTAACACCACCAACCAATCCACGAAAGATCCATCCAAAAATTTATAGATATGCGTCGACACAAATACAAACACATAACTGACCGCTACCACATCCTCCACCACCTAATAACCATCGCAACACCAATTCTACCATCATCAGCCACCACAACGCCACCCCAATTGATCCTCCCTCCCACCTAGAGATGTCAAAAGGGCCGGGTCGCCGGCGGGCCTGTTCGGCCCGGCCCTAAATAAGCCCGAGCTGGCCCGGCCCGAAGCATGAATAGTGCTGGCCCTAACCTGTAGGGCCTTGGGCCTAGGCTAGGGCCAGGCCTAATATTTTCCAAAAATGGCCCGGCCCAGCCCTAAAAAGCCTCGGGTCAGGCCCGGCCCTTGGCCTGTTTCTGGCCCTCTTTTAGGCCCTATTTTGGCCCAGCCCTTTGGCCCTAAATCTGGCCCTAAACCATTTTGAATCATTTTTTTTCCTTTCCCTTTCTTTCTCACACATCATTCTCTTTACACGTCATATTTTACTTTTTATTTTAACTTTTTGGACATGCACATTTCTTTATATTTACTCATGTGAAAATATTGTCTTTTTGCGAACAAAATTACTCTTTGTTGCTAATCAATCTTCTCAAATAGAGTAAACGTAAAGCTCTAAGGCACTTCATTAGTCACAAAAACGATATTGAATGGTTTAGGACCTATCAATTGTATTTATTTTGTGAATGAGTATTTTTTCGACACAAAAAAAAGGGGCCTGGGCCGGCCCTAAAGTTAGGGCCTAGGGCTTGGGCCTGGATAGGGCCTCCATTTCCAAGATTTGGGCCCGACCCGATTTACAAGGCCCGAAGCCCAAAATGGCCCGGCCCTTTTTCTTGCCCGCTGGGCCCGGGCTGGGCCGGCCCAAGCCCAGCCCTTTGACACCTCTACTCCCACCTTCCCTCATCACCATATCCTCCACCACAACACCACCCTAAATACACATATGGGTCTGCCTCCCCTCCAAAGCTAACTCCACCATATCCTCCGCCACTCAACAACCCCCACGACACACACAAAAATACACATGCACACACATTACATATGTGCACGCAGATCGGTGTGCATGTGTGAGCGCAGATATGTGTGTGTGTGTACATGTGCATGCATGTGGGTGCCTGAGTGTACGCATATCTACAGATCTCTCTACGTGGAAGAAGGGGCGAGGAAGAGGATGGACGAGTTGGGCATGATACTATCGTTGGTTTTCTCGATTCCTTGAAGCCCAAGGACGCACCAGCGCCGCTGCTAACAGAGGGAAATTAGCAGCGAATGGTGACAGGAAAGTGGGGGAGATATATGATTTTGATGCTAAGAATGGCAATACGTAAAATGCCACACACTCATGCACAAATCTTCACATTTGAGAAAAAGAAATGAGAGAAAGAAGGGGGAGAGATATGTATATACGCATGTACGTATTAAAGAGTATTATTGGCAATTCCAACATCAGCCAAAACAATACTTAGGGTCACGTTACCCTGACGTTAGGAAAATCTGATACATTTTTTGTCATATTGTTGAGTCCGGCGTCTACTTTGTAAAGACCGTGTCTTTGATTATAATTCATCCCTTATCTCAAGATGTTTAGTGATATCATTTCTAAGAATTAATTTGGATCATTACAACAGTGATTTGAAGAACCTCTCCCTCCTTAAATCGTTCATTTCAGCGTAATTAAGAGAGGCAGTTAACCGATTGTCAACCACTAATTCACCTACGTCTTGAAGTAAGTTAATTAGCATCATTCTCTTATTTACTTTTTTGTTTCATCACTTCCGGTTTGTCTATTGGTTGCTAGATTCTTTGTCCTCTGAAATAAAACAATTTCATTCCATACCAAACAAGGAAGTGCTTAACATGCATGTGTATTATTGCATCCATCAACCATATCTGTTGCAATGGAGTACTTTTAAGTGCGAATTTCACCAGCAAAATTGCCGTTTGGCATATAGAAGGCCGGAGACCGCATAGGAAACCCCAAAAACGCTTTTCGTGAAACTAAACACAAAATCAAAAATTGCAAAGGTCAATCCAACGGTCTGAGACATACTTCTTCAAGAGTCCAAAACTGCGGAACACTCTCTCTAATATTCCAAAGATGGAAGGGATAAATTGCAGCAAGTTAACAGTGTACAAAGATGCATCTGGCATCGACAAAGCTTTGTACGTGGTCCCAAAAGAATTTATGACCATACAGCAAAGCATTACCTTTAACACAAGTCACACTACTTTAGCTAATGCATTTAATATATAGAAAGTCTTAGGAAAAAAAAAACACTGCGCAAAAGAAGAAAAAGAACAAAGAAGCAGCTGCAAGGTAGGCATATTCCAAACCTTCACTTTGCCAGTTAGTAGATGCCTTTCACTGCTCCGGTGGATGTGCTAATTTATCCAAAACATACCCTCCTGCAATGCAAGCTTTTCACCTTCCCCATTTGGCTTCTTTAATGAAGCAAACAACAAAAGTCTTAACTCAAGGCATTAACTAGGTTACCATTTTAGCAATCGCATATTAGGGCCGAATCCCTATGTTGCAGTAGTAAATTACCGATGATAAACGCACTTTAACGATAAAAAGTTGTCACCATAAAATTTTAGCAATAACGACAAAGTATATTTACTAGCAATCTTTTCTCATTTCAGCTGTTATATCGCACGTACGCTAACCCGGAAATTCATATTATAATAACAAGAAATTTTGTATAGTGAAATCTAAAATTCAAGCTCCATCGAACTCCCAAAGAAGTCCAGGGAATAGTACGAGGAAGTAGGCAAGTCAATGTAATCTAGTGGCCTCGCTTAGGGGCATAGTCCAAGGAATAATGTCTCGAGGTTTCATGGATGACAGCCCCCCATATAATGTTGCCTTTTTATTTCTTTTATTTATCAAAGACAATAGAGAGTTGTAGAATCTTGCAATTGTTTACACTACAATGCACATCAGATTATCAAAGGAAGCATGAAAGGAAAATTAAAAGGGAGTAAAGAAAGGAGAAAGTGGCTGTCACTGGCTCGTAGGGTCCTCCTGGGAGTTGCTTTTTCATTTTTTTTCCTTCTTTTCTAATGATTGTATTAGGTGTTAATTAAGGCCCCTGGTTTCAGATCTATTAACAACTAATTACTTTGTTAGTCATGATCAGACAATCGTCATAGAAGTACACCTAGGCGGTCTATCATTATAAATTAGACACGTAAACCTAATGAGTGCACGCAATTGGTTAATTTAATCATGATTAGGTGTTAATGACGACTTGTAACACTCTTTCTCTGTCCGTATGTGGACTGGACGATCAATACTTACACTACAGCGCACCTACATTTTTTTTCAATGGTTGCATAGGAGGTATTTGTACATATTTTATTGGTCTTTCGTGACATGACATGATCAACGTGGTGGTGCAAGTTATATGTTGCATTGAAAGTCTTTGGTCGACGAGTCTCTCGTGATCCGGTGTGATTACTTTCTCCTACGGGCAAAACAACATCTGTTGACGACTAACGGCATGGCTACATTAAGAGTTACATAGTCAATACCCGGGACTAAAATTAAACTGACAAAAACGACATTTTTTGAGAGGTAAAACGTGAGTTTGCGAGAGAACGACTGTTTGTCCGTTTGCGAAATGTCTAACCAATTTTCATGTGGCATCAATTAATGGTTTCATCCCTTTTCACTTGGTACTTGTTTGTTTCGATTTTGGACAGTGCAACAACTTTGCACATGTGCAACGTCCTTGGTTTGTATTTTTATAAACCTTTGTCTGAAAGGGGTACTCCCTTGACATGTGACTGCGTGGTTGATGAGGCAATCTTTAGGTGCGGGCAGTTTCCTTATATTCAATGAACTTTTAGTATTGCCAAGTCAAGATAATGTAACAAGAATGAATTTAGTCAATATTCCTATGCACAAGGATGAGGCTGCACTCTTGAAAACTTTTGAAACTTTATTTGAAGTGTCTTTTATTTAAGGGCTGTGTTTCTTCCTATTTTCATAAGTTTGTGACATTTTTGGGTGTCTTTGCACCTTTTAACTTAGTATAAATAACATAAGTCTAGCAGAGAAAATACCTTAGATAAAGTTGGATAAAAGTTAGATAAATGTTAAAAAATAAGAGAGAAAGACACTAGAGATACTATTACTAAATTAGTACAGTATCTTTTATATAAAAAATATTGACAATTTGGTCGGACCGGTTTCGCAAGTCTTCCTCTAATCGTGCTACCAGAGGAGATGCGGCTGCGAGTCTATGAACTAAGGCTTCGTTTGACAAATTTTTTTTTTGTTTTTAGTTTCTTAAAAAAAATTAAAGAGCAGTTTAAAATTTTTTTTTACAAAAATAAGTGGGTGTTTGATAACCTAGTTTTTTTTTTGTTGAGTTTTTTTTTTTGTGTTTGATAACCCAGTTTTTTTTTTTTTTGTGGTGGCGGTGGCCGACGGTGGTGGTTGCCGCCAGCAATCGCCGGTGGCTGCCGGCAGTGGGAGGGTGGTGGTGGAGTCCAACACTGAAAAAAAATCAGTTTTTGGAGTTTTTAAAAACAACATTGATTTAAAAACTGAGTTTTTAAACTGAAGGAAAAAAAAAAAAAAAAAGGAAAATGGTTACCAAACGCAATTTTTTTCCAGTTTCCAAAACTAAAAAAAAAAGTTGTGGAAAACAGGGCCTAAATTTTGAATCGTTGTTCCTCGTTAAAATCTACACGAAGGAAGACAACAACAATTTAAGATTAGCAAATACATAATTCGGCGTCTCTCACAAGCTAGCGGTTATTTCCCTCTATTTGTTACTTTCATTGTAAGGATACAAGTATTAATTTATTTTCTAAATCTACTTTGATAATTTTGCAGGTCGTGCTATATGAGTTCACTAAAAGAATTTGGTCTACTGGAGTACATATTTTCCAACACGAACAGCTATATTTAGAGAGTTTGAGCAAAAGACAGACCTCGTTAGACTGCTTCTAAGAGGGACATCGTGCTGCCGTCCTGCCCAACAGCCTGTACCAATTAACACTGGGAAGCATCTGGGTGAGCTATCGTCTTCATATCCTATATGATTCATATTCTGATGTTGAGTGAAATATCAGTAACATGTACTTGTTTTTCTTGATCTCCTATTCAATAATTGACTCAAACTTCAGTTACATCAGAGATGAAGGCTTAATTCCAACATTCTTAGACGTCAATACCTTCATGTGACATGCCATAATCTTTAGCTTTAGGAGCTATCATGCTTTCATTGAGAGCAGAATTGTCATTGTATTGAACTCGTCACACACAAACTACGAAATTTAAGTAAAGTTTAGCTTGAAAGCCTACATGCGCAGGGATAAAAGAAATTGTCTACAAATGGTGAATCTAAGAGGTAACTGTGTAATCGTTCACAGCTTTATAAATGTCTAAAAAATCGCTACAATTATATCATGCAAGCCCCGCGATAGAATACTTGATTGGAACTTCTAAGCCACGAAGAAATCTCACCACCCGCCCTTTTCTTGCATCTTTTGTACTTGATTAAGAGTTTGTGGAACGTAAGGGTAGCTCGTTGTAACAAGTTGTGGGGGGCATTGAGGGGGAGGGGGGCTTAGTTGTCCACAAGTTTTTTCGGCTTTTTGAGTCGGTCAGGTTTTTAAGGTAGTGGGCTAGCTTTGATGTCCTTAGGGCGTGGGGGGGGGGGGGGGGGTGGATCGGGGGCTTTTTGGTTCTGCTCATATCTTGTCTCGAGTTTAGGGTGGGGTGTGGGTACTTAGAGTCTCTTTTATTTTGGTTTTCATCTCTTGTAGTGGCTAGTTTTTCCTTTATAGTGACGGGATTTTGGCGGTACTTTGTTCTGTCAGTAGCAGGTTGCAAAGCTTTCGGTTGTGGCTACCCCTTGTGTTGGGAATCCGTTGTTGGGTATACTCGACACTTTATGCTTTTTGTCGCCCATTTTTTCTAGCGTGTTTCAGATTTTATTTTTTTCTTCTTTTGTTGGCTTTCTTGTTTGCAACAATCGGTCTTGTATTTTTTCAATTCTTGTTTATATTCTAGAGTTGGGCTGTAGTCTTAGTATCGTACTAATCCCGGGGGGGGGGGGGGGGTGTTAGTTTTTTCTTAATGGTTATTTACATCCTTGTCTACTTAAGGCATTACTTATTTTTTACAGATCCGTTGGTTGAATTTTATTGATAACTAAAGGTTAAGATAATGAAGTTATACGTTGTTACCAGTAATCTTTAGCCCTGGAATTAAAATGAAGTTTATTTTTATTAATGAAGTTCTTGGACTTGACTACCAAAAAAAAAGCATGTTGAGACCACTTTGTAAAGAAGTATTCCATATAAAGCTCTTCACTAGGGTGAGCGTTTTAACCAATCCAACAGATAAAACCAAACAGACCAATCTAGCTGATCACCAATCATATAATAAACAACCGGGTTAGTTCCTTTCTCCAAACTGGATGTTCGGTTTGGTCAGTTTGATTTGACTTTTTTAAACCGTTCTAAACCAAATCAAATTGTACCCTATAGATGTACAATTTAGATAAAGAAATTTTATTCCAATCCTAGTTACAATCTGACTTTTACTTTACTTGTATTTTAACCACCAACATATATTACTAAACCATACCATAACCTCAATAGATAGATTCTAAAAAATTCATGATCACGTAAATTATAAAGGCCCAACAATGAATAGATTGGGTCAAAGAAGCCTAAAAACGATTAAAAGTCCAAACCGACCAATCCGTTTTAATCAGCACATCCCATAAATATCAAATCATTTGACTACTGTTTGATTTGTTTTTAAATCAATATTGATTAATTCGACATCGTTTTCAGCTCTAAAACTGAATCACTCGAACCGTGCTCACTCTGCTACTATTAGGGCCGTAAAACTTCGTTTGACGTTGACGCTCAAGAATTGAATTGGGAGTGGATTCTTGCATGTCACAACTACTT
The DNA here is from genome assembly GCA_033070095.1 of Escallonia herrerae. Lineage (NCBI taxonomy): Eukaryota > Viridiplantae > Streptophyta > Magnoliopsida > Escalloniales > Escalloniaceae > Escallonia > Escallonia herrerae. The sequence continues at coordinate 168,474 of JAVXUP010000347.1, read as the reverse complement.
TCACCTTAACTCAAAGTATATATTGACGTCAAGTCGTCATGGTTGCGAAAGTTAAAACCATCACGCCTGTCTCGTCTTCTAAATTCTTGTGATGGCTCTCCTACTGCAGTCATTTTCGGTGAGAAGGGCCGACCAGGAACAGAGTATCTTTTGGCATATTCTTTCATTGACCAGAGCCTAGGATTCCAACTAGAAAGCACAAACCAGACATCGCAAAACCTTATTAATTTAACCTTCTGTTTCTGAGAATTTTAAAAGAATGAAATATGGCAGCGCACCACGTCAATGACGATGCTACATCAACTGCACTTTTGGTGACTTCCGAGGCATTAGAAAATATATAAGTCCAAAGCTCACTCGTAACTGCTCTTACTGTAAGCATATGCTAACGTGGTTAACTTTGAATGAGATGATCAGTTTCTGAATGAGTTGATCAAGAATCTTGATGGAAGTTTTACCTGGCAAGTACTGTATCAAGATCTTCGTATCTGTAGAAAATTTGCTCTGGAAAGTTTCCGAGAGGAAAGCAAGATAATTTTGACTTTTAATTGGAGTTTCGGGAGAATAAATTTATTCACGGATGAAATATTTTACTTGAATCTTGTACTGTGTGTGTGTGAAGATGAATTTATCTTTTTCTTTTTTCGTCAATACGTTCCAAAACATTTTTACGGGACTGTGCCTTGACTACACTTTCGTAGTTCCAAATACCCAAAATTATTATGGTCTTTTACAAGGCTAGAATGCCAACGTCGATTAATGGTTAAGCAGATAATTTATGATCATAAAGTCATCCAAATGGAGTTTTTATATAGTAATTCTACCCTGAAATGATGTGATTAACCCATTTACAACGAATCCTAAGTGTTAATATTTCACAAAGGAGAGGAAGAACATTTCGGACTTCGTGGTTATCACCTTTAGGGGACCAAGACTGACTTTGAGAGCTTGTCAAAGTCTTGTTCAAACAGATAACAATTTGCTATGCATGGGACCTTTTTGTTCTTTGGTGTACCAAATCATTAGAATACAACCCCTTCCTAAGGAAAGATTTTTTCATAATCCTGGACCTAGACCAAGACTGTTGATGTAACAGACTGGCAGCGGACTATCATACCATGTGAAGGTCCTAAATGGTCCGATTCATAAGTCTAGAATTTTCTCACTCCCGACCAGTAATGTTCGCAAAGTGTGAGAAACACCGACATCAAATGACAATAGATTCATAAAAACACGATAACATGCTGCTAAATTCATCTATCCAAAGATTACCCAGTGGAACAATCCATGCATAAACAAGTCCATAAGCAACAGAACGTACCAAAGAAAGCATTTCTCAATCTTTGGTTAGAACCACTAATCAGGTAAGAATCAGAAAAATAGTTAATACTCCCAATCAGAACATGTGAAGGCTTGCAACAAAACTGGTTCAACACAATGAACATTACTGTCAGGTTATCCATGGGTCTACGGCTAGGATTTACTGAGATCAGTCTGACTATGTCAGGAAAATAATCCCCTGTCAGCTCCGGCACACAAACCAACATTTTCATTTGGTTCAGCATCAAAGATTTGGATCAGAATAGCTGATTAGTCTTCTTAAAGAAAGATGAATACCTCAATACGCTTCATTGACAGCAACGGCTAACTTGGACATTGCTTCACACTTCTCAGGCACTGAAGAGTAGAAGGGACTAGCAAGAAAATGAGTCGTTACCCCGTTTGTAACAGCAAAATCTATAGCTAGTGAAGAGAATTTCATCTATCTAGGAAGGGAATTAATCACTTTATAGCCTGGGAGAAAGAGAACGAACAATGCCAGTGCCAGGCTTAATATTCTTAAGACAACATCTCAAGGGGCGGACCCGAATATAACATCAGAACGCTGCAAATTCCATCTAAGTTAGGAATTTCCCATGTACTTACAGATAAGCTAACAGTTACAAATTGATTATGTTGTTAACTGTTATCAGTCCTTTCCTTGGATGAACTCACCCATGTATACCTATGCGTCATACACACCAAGAATGAGATAATCGGAGTTCCTTGTTTCGGTCTAATTCCAGAGGTGCTACAACCTTGACTTGTTTCTGAGAAACTGCGAAGCATCAAAACAGGCCAAGCACTGGGGCATTAGTTCAACCACAGTTTGAGTATTCATGTGTCGATTAAATTTATCATCCGGGACATGTCTCCAGAACGTCGCCACCCAAAAAGTTTCTTCCCTGTGAGACTAACTCCATACTCCTCTATCACTAACGAAAATGCTGTAGATGTCACTGGAGATGGCCACAGTGCTGGATGATACCGCTAAAAATATCATCACCCAGGAGACTAGCCTATCATTCTTCGTTGCCGTTCTGTGAGTGTCCCTGCATGATGCAAATAAACTTAAACCCGTTCAAGGAAGAGAGGGTAGCAATACTAGGCCAAATCCAACATTATTTTCTCCTCTACAATTTGCATGAAGCCCCTACACTAAAGTTTAAGGTCTTTGTTTCTTACTAGAAGCCCATATCGTTGAGACGCCTCTTCTCTGTGACTATAAATAGAAAGTTATCAGTTATCACGGATAGGATTCTCTATTTTCTTCCTTTTTGGGGGTGGGGGGGTTCAGCGGTAAAGTGGTATCTTTGTGGCCAGCTCGTGCGGTCCATGTTTGCAAGGTATTCATTGCTTGTGGCCTTGATCCCATGGGGGACTCGAACTAAAGACCTCAAGGATAAATTATAGGATCTTAACCAGTTGGACTACCCCCTGGAGCTATCAAGAATAACATACAATTGCCATTTAAACTAAATTGCGAAATGGTAATGTACTTTTAGAGGCAATTCGGCTTGCTATATGATGTTTTCAAATGCGTTCTCATGTGACTGTTCTAATTTTGAGGGTGTAGTCGCATTTACTCACCTAAGAGCCACAGCAGCTGGGAAAATGAAACCAACAGAGACGGTGGCCGTGGCACCAGTAAACTGGAATGCATCCCAGATGTTAGGCACAAAATTTGCTCCCAGAAAAATAAAACCCATGAGAGCTGCTGTTATCAAGAAGAATCTTCGACTGTCAAAGCTTAAAGGGATCGCATATGGGAAAAGAAGGCCATCGAGGTTAAGACGAAGGGAGAAAAAGACAATAGGAAAGACGAGCATCAGATGGATGCCATAGCTCACTCTCACCACATCATTAAGCAATGAACTATATGTGATCCCAAGATCACCATCAAAATTAGCAAGTACATCATCGAGTGTTTGATCCCCAAAGAGGAGGATACCAAAGAAGCTCGTCGCAACGTACACAGCTGAACACAAAGTGATCGATGTCCGAACAATAGACCTCATCTGGCTGGGGTCTTTTAGCTCATTCTCTATTGGGTGAACTGCATAATTGGGACAGCCAGACAAGAGAAGAACAAGCTGACAGTGAATAACACAGTAACAGTAAATTAACCAACTAATAATAACACACAGTTCAAATAGTAACTGAAAGTTTTAAGTTCTCCATCTTTGTCACTAATTTTTAGGAAGAAAAACAACCACATGGAAGACACTATAAGAGCAAGGGCCATAGATCAAGATCTTTATTCAGCATCAAATAAGCAACAAATAATCAAAGTTACAGTTAGATATATGGGGTGTAAAGTGTCAGCAGCGACGATTTACTGACAGTAAAAGAAAATGGGATTTCAATGGCCATGGGAACTAAACCTGAAAAGAAGTAAAATTTATTTGAGAGAAGTCGAAGGGCAGACCAGGTCTTCTGTTGGATATTGGCAGATAAGTAGTCGAAAGCACAAGAATGTCTCGTGTAATTCAATCAGTCTATTCTCAATGTCTCGTTTTAATCCAATCAGCATAAAAAGGAATGTCTTTTGGTTACGAAGCACATGATAATGCAATTGAAACAGAAGTATTCCATTTATGATCACAAAGGAACTGTAAGAAAATAATAAGGCTTGAAATTCAACTTACTATTGTGGTGGCAGATATAAGCAGTAACTAGTATGGGAACAGTTGTGAAAAGCTTCCAGAAAGATGCCTGATCAACAAGTTCCGGCAGCAAACGCGGCATTCCAATGCTTCCATTGATCATTTTAATAACAGTTATTCCAGCAGTTATCACCACGAACACAAATGCCAATCCTACCGATAAAGCTGATGTGTATCGCAATGAATCTACCAACGCCAGAAACAGGAAAAGAAAAACTTATCATTGTTGGAAGTTTTATATATGCAATTTGAAGAATGCCTGCATTAAGCACATAAATGCAATTCTCAAAACCAATTCAAATACAGAAGGAAGGCAAGAAAACTCTCTTCTATAATGCCAAAAAGAAAAAAAAAATCCTTTTCTCTATACTAATTGATCTCCAACGCAACTAAGATGAGATGCAGCTGGGTAAATGAATTTCTTATGATAATTTGTAGCAATAATGTCCTTTCTCAGTACTTTCTGTAAATCTTAGTCTAACCAACATCACTCCATAATGCAAAACTTATCCAAGATACGAAATAGCATCCATCTTAGGTTCCTCTTGGCCATTAATTCTACTTCACCCTTATACCTCCTCCAATTCTTACTAAATTGAGATAGTAAAAATACAGCATTATCCTTCTGGTTCGGATGCAAGCGCAGTGGAGACATAATGTTTGGAAAATAAGCAGCTTGGGAACCAAAAAAACAACACAGGTTTTCAGATTTTTCTCCTTCCGTTAGGGTAACCCCCAAAAAGTGCAACTTGCGTGGTGATTTCATCAATATATATTTAAAATAGAAAAAACAGCCCCTACCCTTCAACCAAAACCAAATGCTTGAAGGGTAAAAGATAAGCACATCACAATCCCATAACACTGCAATATTGTCTAAAAGCAGATATAGATCCCTTTCATCTCCATCCAGATGGGCCTGGTGGCACTAATGATGGGTGTATTTATATCGATTTTACACATTAATATATATATATGTATGTGTGTGTTGTGCGTAAGAGAGAGAACATATATAATTAAACGTTTTTAGTTTGTGAAAATATCATACTAAATGCATATAGGTTAATAAGAGGGCATCATGGTCATTTTGGCATAAATGCCAAGGCTTCTGTCTTCTGTGTGGTCAAAGGTCTAGATACTCTGTCGGTCTGTCCTGGTCCCTTGAACTCTTCAGATGTGTCTTGAACTTCAACTCTGCTTTAACGCCCTATCCTAGCCTCATTAATTAACACTATACCATCCGCAAATAACACAAACGCTAGAACCCCTCCATAATGATGTTAACAAATATGGGCTCATATTAATTCTGAAAAAATTCCTATTGTAATAAGACTTTCATTGGTTGTAACATCAGTAGTTCTCAACCTGATTACTCCATCATACAACATACTTAGTAGACACTCCCAAAAATTACTGTTCTCAGGCTGATTACTCCATCATACAACATACTTAGTAGACACTCCCAAAAATTTTTTTTAGTAACCTACCATATGCAATTTCCAAATCTATAAAGACCATATGATGATCCTTTTTTCCTCTGAATCTCTTGCCCAATAGTGATTGGCGAAGCTTGATACGATTCTTAATCTCGTTCATCAACTACCTGCAAAATATCTCCCTTCGTTCTTATAAACACATATCCAAATGATTTCGCTCCACTAATCATACATTTCCTCAGTATTTAGATCTCGTTAACCAACCTAGTCAGCTAATAAGCCCACATAAACCAATGGAAGAAATTCCTGTTGTTACGTGGAAGTGACTAGGCGCGCTCTGAACTTTTCTTATCCCTCGTGTCCAGGTAAGACCTCTGATTCCATTGATACAGAAACAATATCAAATAGACTTACTGGAGGGTCCATTGGCATGCCTCCAGTTCACTAGACCATCGTTCTAGGCAGCTAATTTCGTTAAGGTTCTCAGACGCAGATCTAGAAGAGTTCTAAACAAACGCGCCTATTTTGAGGGAGGGCAGGCGCAGGACTATAATAAAGTAGATGGAAGCTTAGTTGCAGGAAACTCCTAATATGGTCACGTTTCTCTCTCGGAAACTCGCTTTTGCGATCCTAAGTTAGGAGCTCCACGGGATCCCGTCCCAAGCTAATATGGAAACTCGATCCCGTTAGCTGGATAGAGATGCATGGAACAAGTGAGAGAGTACCTGAAAATCAAGCCCTTTTCAACTCAATTCCTTGTTTCTCTCTTCCTTCAAGTCCTTGAAGCCTTATTGTCTGTTGTTGCTGGCTATGTAAACTATACTAAACAAATGATAATACTCTTTACGCATTTATTTATTCAAGCCGCTCCCAACCTCAAATTCTTCTTGGTGCTTACGCTCCCCCGCTCCCGCTCCCTCCCCCGCCCCCGCCCCCGCCCCCGCCCCCGCCCCCGCTTTGTGCAACTAAGGATGGAAGAGCCGTAGGACGAAGTGTGGCCTTGTTCCCCGGAAGCAAGTGTTTCGAAGAACATCCAAACCTTAATGAAAATGTTCTCTTACCCAATAGCCTTCCAATTTGTATCATCAAGAATCACCAACTCGTCTTATTTTGCTAAAACCTTCTGATTCTCATCCCTGATGCACTTAATAAGGTTCAAGTCTCTACTTCTCCTCTTTCAACAAAGCTTGTTCGTCTCTGTCACCCTTTTAGGTCCTTCCTTCTGGTCCAAATTTATTGTAAGCCCCTCGCTTCTCTTGCTGCCATTTTTCACTCCTTTGTAGCCAGTATAGTTCCCATAGTTCCTTTTGACAGGACATGCAACACTTCATAATATTCCCTTTCTAACTCAAGTGTTTTCTTTGAGCTAATTCCTTTATGTTCTCTGAGGACCTCTCTAGCCACAATGAGACGTCTCATTCCACATTGAGCAATCTATATTAAGAGTACTTGGCTTTAAATTCCACCATTTAGCACACAGATGAGATGTAATGCCTAAAGAAACATAAAATGCACACACTAGTCATCAGTAATAAAAGACTGACGACTTTACATGTTATTGAACAGAGAAGTACTAACTAGAATTAAGTTGTAGCTAGTCTCACTTAATATTTGAGGTGAAATTAAGCAATTGCTTGAATATATGCCTTTAAATGCACAAGGACATTTGACAGCCATAATTTTCATACGCAGATATTTCTCTGACAGGTTTTGTTCAAAAATTTGAACTTAGAAACCTCTACGCAGGGTCCCTCCAGTTTTACCCTCTCCATATACTGCACCTCTTGCCATTCTCCAAATGCAAGGGCTATTTACCAATTAACTAAAGGACTATTTCCGAGACTGCTTCCATTGCTTCCACAAATATTTAAAGCACCAAGTATGAAACTTTCCACAAAAATAATATAGCCAAATTCATTTATTTTGGCCTCAATTGACAAAGGACAGCAATATTCCCCTTCCCAAACCTCAATACCAGTGGATATATCTGCAACAGATATTGTATCTCCAAATTAAGCTTATCAAAAAGCTAAAAGACGTTGTATGCTGTCACTGGCATTCCAAAACTACAAACTATTAAGGAAGGTCTCCCGTTAGTATATTGATGTCATAATCCTTTTCATTTGTACAAGCTAAAACCCCGTGCTATGCAAGGGAAGGGAGGTAGTTAATTATGAATTGAGGGAAGGGAGATCATGGGGTTGGATGGTTAGAGTTCACAGGGTTGGAGGTTATTTTATGGCCATTCAAAATTTAACACCTATTTAGCTCTATTTCAAAATTATAAGAATTCAAGAAAATAGGAGTATAGGACTAGACTTTTGGAAGGCAAGAAGATGCCAACCAAATCTAAGTACATCTATGATTTCAACTCATATATAGGCAAGCAAACTTTCAAGAGCATAGATGGATGTTAGAACTGTTAGAGAAATCTCACCTACGCGCTTGAACGATATTAAAGGAGTGAAAACAAGGAGGGTTGTGAGAAGCAGCAAGGAAGAGCGCGTTGTCCACCAATGTTGACCAAACCATTCTTCCATTACTCCTGAATAATGCACCCCGTCTGACCATGTCCCTGACAGCACGTCACCTGTACCAAAAGATCACAACTTCAACATCACAAACCACAATAAACGACGAACTAAACTAGTTGAAAATACAGCAACAGCTCCCAACTTAGGACATCGTAACTTGTCAACAAGACACTGCTGTTAAAACATATGATCAGACACTACTTCAGGGTATTTCCTTCCTTTCCCTCAATTATCTACCCACCCTCCCAAAATCGGGCCCAGGCAAACCCAATCACACATAATTCACGAGAAATTTAAAGATAACATAGCTTAATGTTAATATTACATGCCAATATTGATCCTTAAAGTTGTACCTACTACAGTCGCAGTTATACATCCCTCTGCCACTAAAGAACATTGCGCCCGCACTATTGTTGGCCTATATATCCCCAAATTTTGAACTCTAAAACCCTAGAACAGAAACTTTTGCTTGTCGGGTATACATAGTTTGACACTTTCACAAGCTTTTACACCCGCACTTTTCACTAAGAAGATTTCTACCCCCGTCTTCTTCTTTGACCTTTTATGAATTCCCAGGACAAATCAATACCATGTAAACATCAGATTAAACGCAAATAGCAATCATAGATTAAATGAGTATCGTTTCGCAGAAAGTCAAATGTAATAGTTCATTGAACCGGCGGGAGTAATATTTTGTTGCTGACACGTCAAATTTTGTTTAGCGACATGAGAGGATGTACAACTGTATTAAAATGACAGCTTTTACCGATGATAATCATGTAGACGACGAGCATGCCGACGTTGTTGATCACGATGCAGACCTGCAGGAGCGTCCGTCCAGCGCCACCAAACGCGTCGCCGACGAGACCTGAATACGACGCTGTCTTGGAAGCCCGGCCGAACCTCAGTAACATATCGATCGATAACTCAGTCAGCACACCGGCGAGAATGATAGCGATCAGGCCGGGGACCATCCCCAGTTGCTTGAGCGTCGCCGGGAGAGCCATGATCCCGGCGCCGACGACCGTGGTTGAAAGGTTGAAGACGGCGCCTGAGAACGACGCGCCTTCGAAGCCGGATTCACCGGAGAAGTCGTCGTGGTGCCTTTGCGGGATCAGCGGCGCTGTTTTCGGGCTCCGCCGGAACTTCCGGTCGGAGAAGGGCATTTTGGTAGTTGTTTGGAAGGTTTAGGGCGGTCTGAAATTGGAGATTCTGTCCGAGAGAGAGGGCTTTAAGTATTTGTTACGCGGGAACAACGTGGACACCGATTCTATCAGCACTACGCCAATGAGTGCTTAACACGTGGATGTAGGGAGGGCCGGGCTCCGGCCGTTGCAACAATGAGTTTAGAAATTAGCAAAAAGAAAATATTAAGAATGACAAGTCGTTATTAACAAAGCAAGCAAACATGACACGCTAAACTCGCCTAGCAAGGTGGTAGCAACTTGCAACATGACACACTTCACGGTGGAGGTTGGTGGTGGTGACTGTTAGTGCTAAGTTTGTTCAAGGGTGGAAGAGTAAAGAAAAAATAACATGTGCCGGATAAAATTTTTGAATGTTTATTTCATACTTATTGTGAGCTTTTTAAAGCTCTGGTCGTTGCAATAAAGACTTTAAAATTTTAATGAAAAAAAATTAAGAATGGGAGGCCGTTACTAACAAATCAAATTGCAAACACCTAGTAAGGTGATAGCAACTTGCAACATGACACACCTCTGCAGCAACTGGCGGCGATGGTGGCAATCAAAAATCACTTGTATTTGGACTAATTTTTTAAACATCTATCTCGGCCAAACTGGGGATAATATAACCCAATTCAGCATATCTCCATTTCTCCCACCCCCATTTATTCCAAATCCTATAGGACCTCCCCAAATAAATACCATATAGAGTGGGACAAGACGGACGGGACTCCAATTAGGCCCCTAAATTGCGATCCCTAAATTACCTAAAATAGCTCTTGGGATAAAGGTATGTTTCACTTATAAAGACTATTGCTTGGCTGGAACTGCTATGAGGTTTTCCAAGACATTGCTTTTTCAATCATTTTTATTTTTATGTTCTTGGAGAGGTCCAAAAGCAGAAATATATACAAGTTGAACATTAAGCTGCTCAAGTTCAGCTTACCGTATTATTGTAACTTCCCGATAAAACTTACGTTTGGATCTTTTAGTTATGACCCAATCTGATCTTTATCGAGGTCATAAGGTTGATTCTTATCATCTCAATCAAAAGATATACCTAAGCTTGGCTTTAATGGAGCTTTCGACCAAAGCAAGGATGAATAAGTGGGACAGGCAACCATAGACTACTAGATCTACACTTAAAAGAACCTTGACTTCTATTATTTCAAGAATCTTGGTTCCTTTATAACAGGCCTTCACGATTTTTGCAATTTCATGAAAATATCATGCGTAATCTAATAAGCAGGGGCTCAGAAAATATTTTCCTTTATAACAAGAGGCCTTCACGATTTCTGCAATTTCATTAAAAGTCTCTGCCTAATCCAATAAGCAGGGGCTCAGAAAAAGGGAATATGATTCCAATACGAAATGCTGTGACTCAACATTATCCAATCGCTCGAGTAATTGACTCCGAGCTCAGTAAAGGAGAACTCACAATGCATTATGCTTTGAATTACCAGAGAAATAAGAGATCTCTCAAGTACAACTACGTTTTCTGGGTCATTGAAACAAAATACAAGTACATCTTGCCTGGAGTACTTGGTAATGAACAAGGCCACACTTGACAAAAGCTAGAAGACTCGCCTCACTTTGAAGGATCGAAATGTCTTAAGGTGGCCTAAAATATTACAGTTAAATCATATTGTTTTTGTTGCTTACTAAAACTCGGCATTACATGTCCAAGTTCTTTCTACGATCAAAGTAAGAAAAGAATATTATACTAAATGCCATCTAAATAAGATAGATGTTACACCACTGGAGAGCCCTGACCTCGTTAAGTTAAAGTCTAAAACTGCTTCAAGCCCAAAGTTGTGCTCTTGCTTGCTTGCAAAGCGGCTTCTTCAGCCCTTCCTATTCGTAACTCCGGTGATGATAAAAACAGCACGTTAAAGAGAGTATGGATGGAATATTCACTAAAGGACAACAGCGTTTCAACGGTTGCATACAGGACTGTAATTCTGCAACTTAGTGTCGGACATGACAAGCTGGTTCAGTATGGGATGGCAACTTAGCTTCGGACTAGACATTAGAGAGTTCGAGATCAAAATATGCGTCGAAAATGCAGCACACTTGTCTCGGTTCTGAAATGAGTCACTTTTCATGAAACAAAATGTCAACCCAATAGAGATCTGGGCCAACACGTTGAGGTAATTATACCTGCCAACTAAAAACGAGAAAATACAAGCGGAAAATTTGAACCACATGCTCAAGATCAATTAACTTATAATCTAGTGTTCTGTAGGCAAGGCCAACCAAGATCAGATAGATAAAAGGTAACATCATGTTCTGACATGCATATATCACCAAAAGAGTAACAAGTCCTTTAACATCTATAATGCGATTAGCAATAACAAGGCTGCTGTTGGGTAGTATGTCCATTAATACCCGAGTTAAAGAAGGACTCATCAATTGAAACTCTCTCTCTTGGGCAGTCGAAAAGAATACTGGTCGCAGTTGCTGACGCATGGGAAGGCTGGGACTGAACGCCCATTTTGCATGATCCCAGGAGAATGACTCATTGGCTTACTTGGCTACGAAGGGGCTGATGTTGGCCAAGGGTTCCAGATTGAAGAACTTATCTTAGAGGTGGATTATCTTGCAGCTATCACATTCATCAAGTGTAAAAATGGAGATTATCACCCCTATAGTGATGTAGCGAGCGACTTTTCAGAGTTCAAAGCGTCTACCTGGAAGCAAACTCCCGTTCCAATACTCTTGCATATAGGGGGATGATTCAAGAAGAACTTGAGCTAATACATAAACAACCAACCTACTTTTGTATGTGAATGTTTTGCTATAGATCTTTCTAAGGTATTTCCTTTCATTCTCAGTGTGAAGTAATACATTATTAAAGATAATGCATCCCAAAACATAGATCTGGACATGGTGCAGTTAACTGTAAAACCCCGAATTACTTGCACGACCCCGAAGAACAAACACATAGAAAGCTAGTAGTAGCAGTGGTGCCATAGAAGTTCCAGAGGGATCACGAAAGCACGATGGCAACCAGCATGATTTTCCACCACCCTAAGTTTGCGCTTTGATATCAAAAGTCATGCGAAATGGTTGGTGTAATATTTTTTTTGTTGTAATTACTTTAAAAAAAACCACATATTACCAAGGATATTAAGAAAGAAAACAGCTATATCGTGGGACTCGTACACTATGCATTGGCTGTCTAGTACCCTCTCCCAACTGGTGTGGACCCAAGGTGACTCACCATGTTGCGACAGATTATAACACACCTGTGTAGAATTTAACATTAAAAGTTTTGTCCATAACAAAAACCAGTACCATGCCAAAAAAAAGTACCAATAAATTACTTCAATTGTGATCCATATTGTTTGAGGCCAGATTTGGCCTTTTATTTTGCACCACTTCCAAAGAGTGCAGCACATTGAAACAAGCAAAATCATAAGAATAACTGTAGGTAAGTCAGATGTATAAGCATACCACACCACACCTCAGCTGCAAGTGTGAGTTCAATGGGTTTAAGATATAATAACCGGATGTTAGAAGACATAACAAAAATTGACGTAAAAGATAATTGAAAAGAGCAATTGTACGTTGACACAAAATACTTGAAGTTCCCAAAGACAGGTAACCGTACCACAAATGTTGAGAAACAAACGGACTGCCATCCAAAGCTGATGCAACTATGCAAGAGTTTTTGAGAAGTATAGAGATGTGCAAAAAGCTGAAACGTACCTTACCTCACTTACCATTTACAAATGAGTAAAGTGGGGTCAGTCTAGTATCATCTTTTCCTCTTTCGTTTGGTCCTTTTGTATGATCCGGCCTCACTATCAGGACCACTTTGTGCAGCTGGCAACTTGGAACCTACAGAAGAACTCCACAGAGCTCTTTCAACATCTGATGGAGTAAATGTATCCCCTGTTGCACTTAACTCCTACAAAAATTATCCCCAACATGACATCAAAACAAAAACCAAATATTCCAACCATATTATCCACAAACAAGGAAGCCGTAAAAGATAATGTTTCAAAGCAAATGAGACATGAAATAGTCAGTGTATTCCACATAGACACATCCTTGAACACTAAAGGAATAACCACATTTTAATATCGAAGATATCATGTGCCTGTGCGAGAGGTGCCGACCTAATCCCCAAGACTAAGACTTGAAATATGGACTCGTTGAAGGAGTGTTGTACATGCTGAAGAATGTCATGTGTAAAACAGACAAATTCCCCTTTCTAAAGTGTTTGTGTGCTTCCCAGATTACAACTGGGTGTCTCGCACATTCTCCAGTGTTGTACATGTGATCAAGTGCTTCTGTAAATATTTGGTGTCAGATACCTATTGGCATTTTGCAACTTTCTAGACAACAATGGAGGGTCTGCTATATTGTCATCTTAAGAAGAAACATGCATTGAATTCACTGTTAGGACTTCCACCGAAATCAAACATGATAAGTTAAGTAAAGAAGAACACAACACAGCCGCACTCGCAACCACAAACAAAAACTCATCAACCAGACTCGTTCGAAAACAATAAATTTCAAGTAACACCAATTTCAGTACAAATGTATCCTGGCAAGTTGTGATCACACTAAAAATGAAAAAGCTCGCATATGTCAGAATAGCTTGCATGAACTGCTAAACCATCTAAATTACATGAAATGGCATCACATAAGGTAGGGAGATGGCCTAACCAACCTTAGCTTTGGCCTGCAACTTGTCCACGAAAACAAGATACTGTTTCAATGTATAGTCCTGCGAGCTACCAAGAGCTGCTACCATCGCCTTCATTACCAACAACCAACCAAGTTAATCACTATCAGATACATTTGTTCCGGTTGATAATTTCTCTCTCTGACTTTCTGCAAATATCTAGGACAGAATTTGAATATCCAAATCCAAACACTGAATTGAATACAAATAGTAACCGCAAATTAAGTATACTTTTTGACAATTCAAACTAAGGTCAGATTGTGGATAAAGTCATTGCTCACGTATTCAAATTCTGTTCTAAAAATCAGCAAAAGTCATAATTTTATGAAACGGATGGAGGATCACACAACACAAGGTATCAACTATCAATTCATTGAAAAACAGCAGAAATTTCACCTCATCGGAAATGAAAGACGCGACATCGGGCAAGTAAGCGGCCAGAACGGCCGAAGCGGTTGCCAGACCAACGCCTTTCAACACCGTAAGCTCCGAAACGGCTTTTGAAACATCAGGTAGCGATTTGAACGCCTTTTCACTCGCCGACTTCACAATTTCATCCTCCAGCGACGATACAAAATCCAATAACCGTGGCCTAAAAATTAAAACACAAACAAAATTATCAAACCAAACGAATGTGTGCATATAATCCTCCTAGTAGCCTCACTTGAACAGTAATAAATGGTAATTATCGTTTTAGCAAGTCAAACCAGGTCAAAAACATTGAGCGAATGTAAATGTTTATCGTTTGAACAGTCTTTTATGCTAAAAGTCTTTTTGGTAACTATCGCCAATTATTTAAAGAAATTGGTGGTTAGCGGTGTGCAGCAGCGCACGTCTCCTTTGTTTTTTATATTCCCATAGTCAATTATTTCAATTATTTAAAGAAATTTGGTGGGATGCATGCAACACTAATTTCTTTATTACTTGTATAAGTAGGCAATATAATAAATGAGTAGTTACAATTATGCCTGTCAATATATGAGATTTTGATCCGTACAAGTTCGAATCTGAACGATTTAAGTGTAACGAACTTCAAATTCATTTACTCAGGTAGTCCAATAACCTCATTATCGTATTACTTAGCGAATCATATATGTATAAAGTCTAATCTGATATATGGCTCATCATATTCGATGTGATTACACATATAACATATGTTTATATGTGTGTAAGTATTCTTACGATTTGAATATTACTATTTTATTTTTTCATACATCTCATATTCAAAAGACATAACTTAATAACATTATTTTTCTTACTGCTAAGCTTTCTGGAATGAAAATAATATTCACACCCTCACTTTTTTCTGCTGAAATCGTTGTTTGACTATAGACATAACCGACTGGCGTTTGTGGTCTTTGCTTTTTCCATTCAAATAAAGTAAGATATAATTTGATTAGCGAAAACAAAATCTGAGAAAATGATAACTAAATAAATAAAAAAACTAAAAAAACATAAACTTAAATTGAAAAATTGATAACCAAAGGGAGCAGAACTTAATATCTCCATCATTACTCAAACTTAAGATCCGTTTGGCAGTACTATCACATATCATTTTTTTTAGAAAGTAGAAAATTATGTTCTTCCCTAGTCAAAATAAAAGTTGACCAAATGATAACCAGCTATTGAAACTAGAAAATAAAAGCATAAAATGGAAATAATCACAAATTAGGTCACAAAACGGGGCTCAAAGTTTATGAGATTTTTGCTCATTTATTGTTGTTTTCAACTGTAAAAGCGGCAATAAACACAAATTAGGTCTGCGTCTCCACGTCTTTATATAATTTGGACCAGTCCGTTTAAGTCCGAAGCCCACAATGATGGGCTTTCTCCTTTACGGAAAACTACTCGAACGGTCCAAACTTTTTGTATTTTTCTTTTTAATTCTCTTGTCCTTTTTATTTCTTTAACAACAACAAAAACAAATAAGTAAAAACAAAAGTTGCCGGATCACTGTTGTGACCGCTTCAGGTCAAAGCATTTGTAGGATGTCGACCCTGCAGTTCTGCTGGTTATTAGGGAGAGAAAGGTGATGGGTTAAAGGCATTTCCTTTCTATATAGAAGCTCTAGTGGCGGTATGATGTTTGGGGTTTAAGAATTCTTGACACTGGAAAAAAAAAAATTAGTCATGAACTTTTTTTTGGCTCATTTAGTACATTTTTTAATCTCAAAATTCAGTTAATGTTTCCTGCATTATTGTAGTAATATCTGAGAAACTCTTTGCAATGATATGGAATGAAGGAGTTAATATTTATTTTTGTGCCCCGTAGTCTAGAGAATTATGATTTGCAGTCTGATGGAGGGAACAATTCCTAATTCTAAATAGGGGTAAAAGCACCTTGCCTTCTTGTACTTTAGGGTGACTACAATATGGCCTCCTCTTCTAAAAAAAAATAAACGTACTCCTCAAAAGTAGGCAAATATGAATGGTCATAACTGAACTCGTCAGAATGTCACAATTATCCCTTCTTTTTAAACATAGCATTAAAGATCCCTTCTCAAGGCATTTAGGGTGGGTGAAGGGAGAATGGAGAGAAGAGCAAGGAGCAGCATGGAGGGTCATGAGGCTACAGCACTGGCTGTTGTGATCGCGGGGCTAGGGAAAGGGGCAGTGGTGCTGGCCTGTTTGTGGCCAGGGGGCTCAGGGAGAGAAGACGAAGGAAGAGAGGAGGGGTCGGTGTCACCGACAGGTAAAGGGGGACTGGAGGCAAAGCACGGGGCTGTTGCGGCCATAGGGGGCGGGGGAGGAAGGAAGAAGGGGGTCGGCATCACCGACCGGGGGGGGGGGGGCTGCCAGCTGAGGGCGGGATTTTGCCGCCGTGGGGGAGAGAAAAGAGGAAGAAAGAGAGAGGGGAGGGTTAGCGTCGCCGACGGGGGAGGGGGGTTGCAGGTGGAGAGTAGGGGTGCCAGCGTGAGATGCCGAATGAGGGGTGGCGGCGCAGGGGTGATAGAGATTAGGGTTTCTATAGGGAAAATTAGGGTTTGGGAAAGGCACCGGTCAGGTCAAGTGGGCATGGAGAGACTCGAGTGGGGTTTGGGTCGGTTTGTGAGGAAAAAGAAGGACGGTGGTTCGGGGCGGGCGCGAGTCGGGTTACACACATTGGACTTTTAAAATTGAATTTTCAAATTTAAAAAAATAATTGTTTCCTAGTTGGCCTCTAAAAGGAAGGGGGAGATGAAAAATATTCTAGGAAGATGCTGCTTATGCCCAAAAAAAAAAGAAGAGAAACACGAGGAAAAATGTTCGTAGCACACTTTAGCACCCATAAGATTCCTTCTTCCATTTATAGATTTTCTAGGGTTTGTAAATGAATTGAAATGAAAATGGTGGATTTTTGGGTAATTTTTAACAAGTTTTTAGCATTTTACTAGGTCAAAAGGATAGTTTTGTCTTAAAATTTTAGGTTATGGGTGCCAAACGTTTTCCGCCCAAAAACTGTGTTAACTTATATGAAAACCGTCTATTTTGCCCAATTTTGATGAGTAAAGGGAGGTTCAGTTCAACTTTTTTAAAAGAGAGAGAGCCATATTGCAACTGCTCTAAATTACAGGGGACAAAGTGCATTTATCCCTTCTAACTAATCTATGTTTTGATCCATTAAAGTAATGTGTAGTCGGTATTTATTTTTTCAGCAAAAACATCATAAAAAATGTGACCGAATATAGAAGTAGAAAAATGTGCTCATCGCGATTAGATTATCACCTTTGCCTTTGTCTCCGTTTATAAACATTCTTTTTCGAAAAAGCTTTAACTAAAGCACAAACAGTTGTAACAAGCTTGGTGCATTCACTCTGGAATAGCTTGTTTTTGTGCTAATATAGTATATGATCCCAAGGCTAAATGCACCAAACTTGTTGTGAATGATGTGTTATCGCTATGGCTGTTAAAGGTGCATTGTTGTGAACAGGAGTTTCAAGTTAAAGAAATGTGAACTCGATCGGCAGTTCGGTTCTCAAAACTCGCGTTCGGCTCAGTTAGGCTCGAATTCGGTTATTTAATTATATGAACCAAACTTTAACTTGAAACTCGTGTTCTCTTCCAAAATAAGTATTTCCTAATCAAAACTACACATTTCTCGATCCAATAGTCTAACTAACTTTGGGGATTTCAGGTTTAAACTTAATTCATTGTATAAGTAAGTTATATGACTTTTGAATTTTGAACATATTATAATTAAATTATTATCTAGACGAGTCGTTCACGAACACATTCAGGAACACTTGAAGTGTTCATGTTTAGCTCGTTTAATAAACGAGCTCTAAAAATTTGTTCATATTCGATTCATTTATTATACAAATGAACCTGAATAAGTTTTTTGAGAAATGCACGAGCAGTTCATGAACAATTCAGTTTATTTACAGTCCTAATTGTCGCAGATAATGGACAATGACATAAACTAGCTCAATGGATTTTTACCACTTTTCAGTGTCAGAAATAAGTGCAACAATGCACCTTTCACAGCCATTTACCAATTTGGAATATGCAATTACTTCTATCATAGAGAGAAACTTCATTCGCATAATGATAAACGATCCAACGGTCTACAAAAAGATCAGGAGAATCCCGCGAAACAATCTAATTTGCTACGCCTAATTGGATTCCAGTAGTAACCATAAATCAACTGGGTGCTGTTTAACAATTCAAATTAAGACAAAACCCCTTTATGGCAAAAATAATGAACAAAGTGAATGTTTGGACGATCAAAAGAGCCAAATACACAAAAATTCTGTATTAAATGTGTAAGACCTTAAATAGATCATTATCATTTTTTTATGTTTTAAATTTTTTTTATAATTTTAATAATGTTTGGAGTACTTTTGAATAAGTGATAGTAAGGATTTTTTTTTATTATATATCAAGTTTAGAGAAATAAGAACTGGTCATTTCACGTTCTATTGGTAAACGGGGTTTGGTCTTAGAGAGAAGTAGAAGGAATAGAAACCGAGGGCCCTGAGAATTTTAACTTTCTTCCCATATATAGTAAGTAATTCTAAACTAAATTTGACTATGGGGAGGATTTGAACAACTTAGAACTCTGATTTAGCATAAGAGAATTAATTTGGTTTTCAGATTTTGCATTTATTGAATGCTTGAACTACTTTTTGAAGATTATTGCATAATTTGCAGTAAGAGCTTCATATATATATATATGAGAGCCGATCCCTGTCTACTGATGGAGAAATGTAGATGGCCCATATCAAAAAAAAAATTTGAAAAAGTTGCAACCGCTTGAAAGAGTGGCGGTTGTAAAATTTGAAAAAGTTGCAACCGCCTGAAAGAGTGGCGGTTGTAAAATTTGATAAAAATGTCCTAAAAATTTAACCGCAAGAAAGAGTAGTGATTAGGGATCCACGAATTTCTTCTCGACCACTGCACTTTGTAGCGATTGTGAGCACAGCCATTGCCGATGGCCACACTTTGTGGTTATTGGTAATCATTGCCAGTTGCCACAAAGTGTGGCTATTGGTAATATGTAACTCTCCCCAAGCGCTTAGGGGCGCTTGGCATCTGCCTTGTCCTTTTTCTTTTGTCCTTCCTTTCTTCATTTTTCTTTTGTCCTTCGTTTCCTTTCTTCCTTTTTCTTGTCCTTTTTCTTTTGTCCTTTGTGGGTGCACGTAACTCTCCCCAAGCGCCTTGTCCCACCACCATTGTCCTTTTTCTTTTGTCCTTCTTTCTTTTTCCGCTAATAACTCGTTCATTTCCGATGCTCCAACTCATAACTCACTCTTTTTCAACGCCCCCACAACTCGGCCAAGAGGACAGTGGTCTCTGCCAATTTTTTCTTTTATAGCCTTTGACTACACTCATCTCACTGCTCACTCACGAGTCTTATTTTTTTTCTCTCTCTCACGGGTCTTCTTTCTTCTCTCTCCCTCACTTTTCTCTCTTTATAATCCATTCTCTCCAACTCTTTCTCGACAAAACTCTTTCTTCCACTCTCCATCATCTTTACCAACTCTCTTCATACTCCAAATCTTGCTTACATAATCTTAACGATAACACAAACAAAAAAATTCTACGCTATAAGATTAGGGGATTTTTCTTTAAATATATCAAGTTAAAACAAGTAAGTATTTTAAATTTTCTTATAATTCAATATTAATTTCAAATTGTTCTTACCAGTGGATTGTTTAAATTGTGTTATGCTTAAATTGATTTTACTATAATATCAAATTCGTGTTTTTAGAGTTTGAAATTAGAGATTGAATTAACGTTTAGGTTATAAAATTAGAGGTTTGCTTAATATTAGAAATTAGAAATTTTTATTTTTTCAAGATTGGGGTTTTTTTATGGCTACAAAATTATGGGTTTTTTATGGATTCAAAATTGACGGTTTTTTAATACTTCAAAATTATGTGTTTTTAGGGCTTCAAAATTGAGAGTTTTTAATGAATTAAAAATGGACAATTTTTTAGAGCGTCAAAGAATAATAATTAAAAGTGACTTTCAAATACAAATATCACCCACAAAATAATTTGATAAATATAGCAAATATTCATTCGAAGTCCAAAAATAGTCATTATAGACTCAAATCGAAGAGAACGAAAATACAAATTGAACAAAATAAAAATCAGATAAATCGGAGTTCGGATGAGTGAGATATGAATTGGGAGAAAATTTTAGATAAAAACTTAGTAGCACGAAGATCAATAAAAAAATTTAAAAGAAATAGTCACCCGAAAGTGACTCTTGAATGTCATTTCTTTATAAATTCTTAATCCAATCCCTCACGATGAACAACTTAAAAATTTAAGATAAAAAAAAGACAAAGGACAACTGTCCTTTTCTTTAGAGAAAATACGGGTCACTGTTCTTAAAAAAAAATCGACAACTATACTGGACTGTTCGTAAGATTTTTATATATTTTTTTTAAAAGTCAAACACCAATCGAACAGAGACGTGGGACTAAATTTTTTTAAAGTAACTTTTTGACCCCGAACAAATAACGAAAAGGTACAAAGTTATGGCGAAAACATTTTACGATGAAACAAACACATAATTTTATAAATCACATGAGAACTGTCTTTAACGCAACTTACAAGAAAGTAAAACATTGAAGTTATGGCAAACAACGTTTTATGATAAAATGAACACATAATTTTATAAATCACATGAGAAGTGTCTTTAACCCAACTTACAAGACAGTAAAACAAGATCATTGATAAAGTTACAAAAAGCGTGATGATCAACAATAAGCTCATAAGCAAATCGCAATTTTGAAATAAAACTAAGATGCAAAGATTCTTGTGTATGAAATGAAAAGACGACGTAAAAATCCCTTATTTCGATAAAACGAAAATCATGTCCTAAATCTCCTGTTTATCTTAAATCATTACTTCAAAGTAATGAACATCATGTCAGAATCTTAAAAATATATTTTTAATTCTTCTTTACACAAGTACCCAAAAATTCAGGGTATTACATTTATAGATTCCAAAATGCAGTTTTTTAGGGTGTAAAGATTAGGATTTTTTATGATTTTCAAAATTAGATTTTATTAGGGTTTTGAAATTGGCAGTTTATTCGGGCTTCGAAATTAGGATTTTAGGATTACGTGTTCTTATTTAGTTTTGGAATGTAAATATTATGGACGCTAATTTGGTTTACGATTATATTTTCTTCTTAGAGATATGACTTTCAACCCTGGATCTCAAGATCCATCAATCCTATACGATGACGATGACCACGTCGCGAGGCACGTATTTGACAGTGTCGATAGAGGTGTTTTGGAAACAATTCAAAGCACTAGTCACCTCAAAGAGTGGGTACTAAACGATGAACAAATACAAATATTACACTGTCAAAATTTATCTATGTTCACCGATCTTCATCATTGGTCTCGGCATAACGATTAGCTTATATCCGCTCTAGTTGAACGCGAATAGGCCCTTCATAGGAAAATCAAAAAAATGGTTTGTCTCGATTTTTGTCGAAATTCTTAGAAATGGACTAACTAGCGTGCCTAAAGTGCAATGAGCAAAAAAAAAGTGACAAAAAATTACAAAATTTTTCAGAATCTATGAATTGGGCGCTAAAGTGTGCGCGAATAGACTTTTCATAGGAAAACTAAAAAAATGATTTGTCTCGATTTTTGCCAAAATTCTTAGAAATGGGCTAACTAGTGTGCCTAAGGTGTAATGAGCAAAAAATTATAAAATTTTTCAGAATCTATGAATTGGGTGCTAAAGTGCGTGCGAATAAGCCCTTCATAGGAAAACCAAAAAAATGATTTGTCTCGATTTTTGCCAAAATTCTTAGAAATGGACTAACTAGCGTGCCTAAGGTGCAATGAGCAAAAAAAATTACAATTTTTTTTAAAAGCTATGAATTGGGCCCTATAATGTGCGCGAATAGACCCTTAAAAAAATATCAAGATTCCACAAACCAAGTCACAAATTTAAACATTATAAAAGTTCAATTTCAACAACTGAAACATTAACCCTAACACTCTTTCTCATCATCGTCCTCCTCGACCATACTGCCAGGTTCGATACCTAGCACTTTATAATAGTTTCTCTTGTCATGATCAGTCATCTTATTACACAACACACACTTTCGCAATTTTTTTGACCCGTTGCTTATTCAATCGGACTCTTCATACGTTTTGCTCGTTTTCGCCCTTTTGTTTGAGAAATAATTGGATAAAAAATATCGTCCTCCTCACCTTGCAGGCAAGTACTGTCAATGACTGGCTGTGAAGCTCGATTTAGTCTTCCGGCTGGAGTCGTCCGAGTAGTCGGAGTGTCCCGTCTTTCTGGTAATGTCATCCTAAACTGTGCAAGGTTAGTCTTATCCCGTGCAACTACTTCAACTTGATACCTCTACTCATCAAATGTTGACGCTGTATCCAATGATAAACCGTGCATGATGTTACAAAAGTGATTATATCGCAACATCTCAGATTGCTCGAAATCAATTAAAACATTGGGCACATAAGGAATGTGACCGTGTACTCTATTGGCTTCCTTTGTCCACCGATCCAAGATATACTCTGGAGGGATTTCACGAGCATTCTTAGCGTTAAAAAACCTCAACGCGTGTCGGCGGAGTATACCTTTATGCTCAAACAGTTGACAGTTGCAATTAACAAACTCAGTCTCCATACAAACTGCTACGGTAAAATGTCTTCTGTTCTTCGGAGCCGACGAAAAGGACGGATTGGCAAAATTCGTCACATTTGTCAAAGCATAAACCTTGAGATCTCTGGTGCATAGCTCGTGCAACTTTATCATGCTATATTGATTCGACTTTAGTAGTTCCTCTTGAAACTGTCTAAACATTTCCTTGGTATAGACTTGAGCCGCATGAACCTCCAAAGGTGAAAAAACTACTATGGCTTTTTTTTTTCTATAAACTGTAGCCGCGTCGACTTCTCTTTCAAAGAAAAATTGCTTGTCAAGGGCTTTCTGCGTCTCTAGTACGAACTCTTTTATACTTGAAGAATGGCCTATGTACTCATCAAAGAATGCATTCATACATTCACTTCTCGAGGTCATAGTCATTCTGGCTGCAAAAAACCTTTTGGTGTAGGCACCAACCTACTGTGTCTTGATCTCATACAACGCTTGCAACCATTCATGACTGTGCAAATAGTAGTCATCCATTAACTTGGCCCACATCTCCTCGAACACGTCTATCGTCAACGATTTCTTCACACATGTATTAAAGTTACTCTTGAATGTCGGATGGTTTGCATATACATTATGAAGTCGTTCGAGATATTTGTTGCTTATGTGCCATGTGCACAGGACATGGTGACTATCTGTAGACCTGGCAAAATACGAACCAGACCCGCGGGTCTACCCGTACCTGGTCAAAAACCCCGGGTACGGGTACATATATAGGAGACCCGCAGAAAATTGACCCGAACCGACCCGTAAAGTCCGGGTAAATCTGGGTCGGATACGGGTTACCCGTGATACCCGAATGTTTTACTATATAAGGCATTGGGGTTTTTTTTCGGTAGTCATTCTCAGTTCTCTCATCTGCCCTCTCCCCATTCCTCCCTCTCTGAAGTCTCTCTCTCTCTCTCACTCACCACAGCCTTCACCGACAACAACACTATTCCACATCGACGGCAGCCCACCGTCTCTCTAACACTCACTCGCAGATTAGCCACAGTTCCGCAGATCCGCCACAGCCCGCTGCAGATCTGCCAAAGCCGACCGCTGATCTACCACAGACAGTCGCAGATCTGCCAACGCCGACCGCAGATCTGCCATAGCCGACCGCCAGTCTTCCGTGGGAAGTCACAACCTACTGTTGGTGGTTGACGCTTTGGTTTCTGATCGACTTTGTGCTTTGAGAGTGGTAACTCAAACCGGAGCAGTGAAGCTAGGAAGATTATTGCGTTAACTATATATTTTTGTAAAAAGTTTGGTTAATTTGTAATATTTTTGATAATCTTTTGTATGAATTTTACTATTTTAGGGCTTAGACTCAGGAATTAGTTTTTAGGTAATTTTTTGGGATTTTGAAGATGTGTTTGTTGTGATGGATCTGAGAGTTGAGATGAGAGTGGAGATAATTGTGACAAAATTGAAATTAGTGAAGTGGTAATTGCAAGAATTTTATTTAGAAAATGATGGTTGTGCTTGTAGTAGTAAAAGAAGGGAAGAAAAATATAATCCAGTTCAGTGAATATCCGTTGATAAAAAAATTAGACTTTTATTCATTTACCCGCGGGTAATATCCGAACCGCTTGAGTTGGGTACGGGTTTTGGAAAACACTACCCGGGAAAAATCGGGTAAAATTTACCCGATCCGTTTTTACCCAGACCCAACCGGATTTTACCCGTACCCGACGGGTTTACCCGTTTGCCAGGTCTAACTATCTGGAAGGACCTTAGCGATTGCATTTTTCATTGCCAGATCTTGGTCGGTGATGATGGTCTTTGGAGGAATATGATACATTGCTTCAAGCCACGTTTCAAATAACCATGTAAATGACTCCTATGTCTCATCCCTAAGCAGGGCAAAGCCAAACAAGATTGACTGATAGTGGTGGTTCACCCCGATGAACGGAGCAAAAGGT
Source organism: Escallonia herrerae (assembly GCA_033070095.1). Classification (NCBI taxonomy): domain Eukaryota; kingdom Viridiplantae; phylum Streptophyta; class Magnoliopsida; order Escalloniales; family Escalloniaceae; genus Escallonia; species Escallonia herrerae. The sequence goes on along the minus strand of JAVXUP010000347.1, from coordinate 143,604 downwards.
ATAGAATACTTATTTGTGCGGTATGTGGTGTCAAACGTCACAACATTGCCAAAATTTTGGTAGGCAGCTCTAGAACAGGCATCCAGCCAAAATATAGTACTAATGTGGTTCTCATCATCCAGTTGAAGACTATAGAAAAAGCCAGAATTCTCACTCTGAAGGCGCCTGAAGATATCAAGTGTAGCTTGAGAATCACTCTTACTGAAAGACTCTCTCCTCTGAGCACGAAGTTCATTTCGAAGGTTTACTTCATTGAAGCTTAATTTGACAATCCCCCAGCCTGGCTTGAGAAAACCCCCATCATTCTAAAAGGTGAAATTTTAGCCTCGGCCATTGTAAATATCAATTGTCTCTGTGGCGCGCTTATTTGTCGGTGCTGATGAATTTGACCAATCTTACTAGGGGTCATCAACTGATGATTATGGCCCAACTCCACTCCCGTCACAACTCAACGATTTTCATTTTTTCAGTGTACTGCATACACATGGGCCTTGCAGCCGGTAACCGGAAATGTGTCCCTTTTTCTTGTGTCTTGTTGGCTCTTCGTCACTGATCCGAACAGCCGGAGGTACATGCGGTGCTCCTCTATGACACTCAAATAGTCGAAAATAAATTTGGTCTGTATTCACCCATTTTCTAGTCGTCTTAATTCTAACACCGAAAATCTAGTGTTTTCGAATATGCTCTATAGTATGCTTTGACTTCGTCCAGTGTTTGAAAAACTTGACCTTTGTAAGGTGGATCAGAATCTTCACAAAAATTATTTCCTCCAGTTGCATCCCTGTTTATATTGAAATCTAATATATATATATATATATATATATATATATATATATATATATATATATATATATATATATATTCTCAATGAGTCATAGAATTAAATAAAAAAATTTGTAAAGAAACAGAAATAAAATGGAATGAAATGAAATCGAATAAAATAAAATGAAAAGGCAAAACTTACAATGTAGTATTATTGCTTTCAATTGCCTCATACTTCAAGATAATTGCTTCAATCCTTCTGCTTCGAGATAATATCACCAAAGTTGAATAAACTAACTTCAAGATAGTGCAAGTAAACACTAAAATTTCGATAGTGGGTAAGTGGGGAGGAAAAAGAAAGCGAGAGATAGATATAGCCAGAATGAGAAAGTCTGAATGCGTGTGAAGAGAGAGAGAGAGACTCGTTAAATATAGGGGAAATTCCCCAACCGCTACTCTTCGTAGCGGTTGGGGGCAGCTGGGGGTTTTATTAGGGTTTTTAAATGCATTGTGTGGGTAGTTGTGGGGTAGATGGGGGTTTATTTAGGATTTTTAATGGGCTCGTGGGGTAGCTGAGGTTTTTAAGGGTTCTTTAACGCAGGTCGGGGATGCTGACATTTATGGAAAAAAGATTAGACATATGAAAAAGGACATGACAAGGTAGAAAAAAAAAAGAGGGAATCATACCAACCGCCACACTTAGTGGTTGTTGGGAAAAAAAAATTCATACTTGACTACCAATAGCCACAAAGTGTGGCTATTGGTAATGGCTGTGCTCCCAGTCGCTACAAGTGTAGCAGTTAGGAGGAAATTCGTGGCCCCCCAACCGCTACTCTTTCTTGCGGTTGGGTTTTTGGGGCATTTTTGTCAAATTTTGCAACCGCCGCTCTTTTAGGCGGTTGCAACTTTTTAAAAAAAAAAAATTGATCTGGTCATTTACGAGTACGCGTGGACGGCTGTATTTATGGCGGAGAAATTATTATTTCTTCACCGGTAGACAGGGATCGACTCCATATATATATATATATATACATATATATGAAGGACACATTCAAAAGCTATGCCAATTTATGCAGAGGTATGTGCGTGTAACTTATCATGACTGTCCCAGTTTCCATTTTTCGTCCTTTTTATCTTTTAAATCTTTAGAACTTCCCTTGAAGACGAGAGCCTCATATTGATTTCGTTTTTAATGATTCAACTTGTATTGTTTTTTATTTCCTTCTCTCGGTTTTAAAACCTAATATTCAGTATACTTCGAAGTCGTTTAAAATATTCATCTTATTCCATCTGAAATGCTTCTAAAATTTTAATACTTTGTCATGTGTGGCTATTATGCTGTTGAGATATTTTGATGCAATTAGACCCTTTGAATTGAACTAATATTTAGAACATACACGTGCTTAGGTTAATACGATTATATGACATGATATGACTATTACTTATGGTATGCAAACTTTAAACTTTGAACCTCTGTATGCTTAAGTTAACGTGATTTACAATTACGTATTATATGAGTGTATCGTATTTGATTACAATTAAGTTTAATTATACGATTCTTTAACTTTGGTTTGATCTTTGTTGGGTCAATATACGTGAATGAGAATATTTGTCGTGCTAAGATTATTTACCGTCTTTGTACCTTCACTTTCGATTCTATGTGTAGTGTTTTTGGACTGAGCAATATGTTTTTGAATACCTATGTTGTACTCTATGGATTTGTACGTGTTATCGTTACTGAGCTTTGTGCTCATTCCTCTCATTCTCCTTCCATTTAGGTTAACAAGCAACATATTTGTTAATTCTGATTTGGTAACTACGTAGATGAACAAAAACTAAAAATTCATTTAGTAAACAAAAAAGAAAAAGTAAATTCTACTGATAAAAATATGCAGAGAACATATTGAGATCAATTTGTTATTACATAAGACATTTTTATTATTTTCTAAGCATCTTTTAAAAATAATTTGGACCTTGAATGGGTTGCCCATAACGTTAATTACATATTAGCCTAATTTTGATAGAGAAAATTTTGGTCCATATATTTGTTTTTTCCCTTCTAAGTCTAATATGTTATTTTCGTCCTTTTTCGATATATGGATTTTTATATTCACATTAAACATTGGTTTTAAGAATACAACAGTCATAATAAGTTAGTGTATGAATTAGGTTGAGTTCTAAAATGTTTAGAATTAATTTTTAAATTATACTCCCTCCGTCCCTTAACGACCTACCCATTTGGCTTTGCACGTATATTAAGGATTTATGTTATATATTGTGTGTCTTTCCCATTTTATCCTTTAGAGAGAGGAGAGAAAAGAGTGGGCCATGAGAGGAAAAAGTTAATTGGTAGAGTGTTAAATGTGGAGAGAGAAATAGAATAAAAAAGTATAAAGTGGTGGGCTATGAGATAGAAAATGAGTTGATAGAAAATTAAATATGGTGAGAGAAATAGAATAAAAAAGTATAAAAAGGGTAAATATGTAAAAATACCTACAGAATCTTTCTTAATTTAAAAGTGTTCAATTTTTGTGAAACGGATCAAAAAGAAAATATGATCAGTTTTTTAGGGACGGAGGGAGTACAACCCTTATATTTCTTGCAAAATTAATCAAATTTAAATCGAAAGGCATCTATCAAAATCATTTTTAGATCATTTTTTTTCAGTCTCGAAAGTTGTTTAATCTTAATTGTAACATTAATTTTTTCTTCTAAATCGAAAGTATTATTTTTATTATATATATATATGAGTTTTTATATTCATATTAGAGAGTAGTTTTAAGGATACAATAATCAATATTAAGTCCTAATAAGTTAATATAATGATAAGGTTGAGTTTTAAAATGATTAGAATTAGTTTTTGAATTTTAAGGACATAGTTGCCAGAAAGAATTCTTAATAAATTAGTATATTGATTAGGTATAATTTCAAAACGATTGATCAGGTTTTTTAATTCTATATCTCATAAGTTATTTTTTGGGTCTATAAATTTTAATTTTCATATTAGAAAACACTTTTAAGGGCATAATTGTCAATATGAATTATTAATAGATTAGTATATTGATTAGATAGAGTTTTAGAATGATTAGAATTTATTTTTTAATTAATTTTTTCTTCTAAATTGAAAGTATTATTTTTATTTTTTTATATATATGAGATATTATATTCATATTAGAGAGTAGTTTTAAAGATACAATAGTCAATATTAAGGCCCCGTTTGACACTCTTTTTTTCCCTCTTTTTTTTCAGTTTTAAAAACTGAAAAAAAAGGAGCGTTTGGTAACCATTTTTTTTTCAATTTAAAAAACCAGTTTTTAAACTGCAGAGTAAAAAAAAAACTCCAAAAACTGGTTTTTTTTTTCACTTTTGGTTTTTTTTTTTCGACCACCACCACCACCCTCCCACCGCCGGCAGCCACCTCCGGCCGCCGGCGACCACCGCCGGAGACTGCCGGCAGCTACCTCCGGCCGCCGGCCACCACCGCCGGAGACTGCCGGCAGCTACCTCCGGCCGCCGGCCACCACCGCCGGTGACTGCCGGCAGCCACCTCCGGCCGTCGGCCACCACCACCACCACCGTCGACTACCGCTACGCCCCACGCCCCACCACCAAAAAAAAAGTCAAAATTAAAAGGGTTACCAAACACCAAAAAAGAAACCTAAAAAAAAAAGGGGTTATCAAACACCCACTTGTTTTTATAAAAAAAATAAAATTAAGCTGCTCTTTAAAAAACTGCTCTTTAAAAACTGAAAACCAAAAAAAAAATTTTGTCAAACGAAGCCTAAGTCTTAATAAGTTAGTCTAATCATGATAATGTTGAGTTTTAGAATAATTAGAATTAATTTTGAATTTTAAGGACATAATTGTCAAAAAGAAGTCTTAGAATATTAGTATATTGATTATGTAGAATTTTAGAATGATTGATCACATTTTTTATTCTAAACCTCATAAGTTATTTTTTGGGTCTATGGATTTTAGTTTCATATTAGAAAACACTTATAAGGACATAATTGTCAAAAATAAGTCTTAATAGATTAGTATATTGATTAGGTAGTGTTTTAGAATGATTATAATTAATTTTTAAATTAAATTTTCTTCTATATTGAAAGTATTATTTTTATTTTTTTAAATATATGAGTTATTATATTCATATTAAATAGTAATTTTAAAGATATAATAGTCAATATTAAGTCATAATGAGTTAGTAATAATAAGTTGGCATAATGATAAGATTAAGTTTTAGAATGATTAGAATTAGTTTTGAATTTTAAGAACATAATTGTCAAAAATAAGTCTTAATAGATTAGTATATTGATTATGTAGAATTTTAGAATGAATAGAATTAATTTTTAAATTAAATAAGACTTACTAATGTAGAAGTTAAATAATCTTATAATTATCAAAATTAAGTCTTAATAGATTAGTATATTGATTAGGTAGAGTTTTAGAATGATTATAATTAGTTTTTAAATTAGTTTTTTCTTCTATATCGAAAGTATTATTTTTATTTTTTAATATATGAGTTATTATATTCATATTAGAGAGTAGTTTTAAAAATATAATAGTCAATATTAAGTCATAATAAGTTAGTATAATAATAAGGTTGAGTTTTAGAATGATTAGAATTATTTTTGAATTTTAAGGAAATAATTGTCAAAAAAAGTCTTAATAGATTAGTATATTGATTATGTAGAATTTTAGAGTGAATAAAATTAGTCAATATTAAGTCATAATAAGTTAGTCGGTGTATTCCACATAGACACATCCTTGAACACTAAAGGAATAACCACATTTTAATATCGAAGATATCATGTGCCTGTGCAAGAGGTGCCGACCTAATCCCCAAGACCAAGACTTGAAATATGGACTCGTTGAAGGAGTGTTGTACATGCTGAAGAATGTCATGTGTAAAACAGACAAATTCCTCTTTCTAAAGTGTTTGTGTGCTTCCCAGATTACAACTGGGTGTCTCGCACATTCTCCAGTGTTGTACATGTGATCAAGTGCTTCTGTAAATATTTGGTGTCAGATACCTATTGGCATTTTGCAACTTTCTAGACTACAATGGAGGGTCTGCTGTATTGTCAGCTTAAGAAGAAACATGCATTGTGATATACCTCAAATATAACTCCAGATAATTGGAGAATACCGGCAATCCTAGTCGAACTAGGAGACTGATAATTATCTTATCAGGGATCGTGACGTGATCCTCAAGGATCTTAACGCGATCCTAACACATCTAGCCTACGGCCCAGTCCTACTAAGCCTCTTCTTCCTACCACTATATAAAGGGGTCTACCTTCCAGGTATGGGAGGACGACACACATTCATGCTTTTTCAGAGTCATTGTCATGTAGCTGCGCTCTGACTTAAGCATCGGAGAGTTCTCCGCCGGGAACCCCACCCGGCGGTCACTCGTTTTCTGTCTTGCAGATCATCGGTCCATGCTCGAGTTCCGCAACGTACACAGGACATATTTTTAGCAGCAACATTTTGGCGCCATCCGTGGAACCCGCCAGCCTAACCGATCGACCGCAAGAAAACTCAAACAGTCATTTTGTAAGCAGTCGGCGGCAACATGTCAGAACCACCGACAGAACCGCCACCGCAACGGACCTCCAAGTTCAGCTGTTGCTCAAGCCACCAAAGCCCCGCCATCGTCAAACGATCCTATCACAGTCGAGCAGTCAAAAAAAACAAAGGTATTGTTAGAAGAAAATTCAGAACCAGCAAAGTGCCGCCAAGCAACCGACGGTACCTCCGAAAGAAAAAAAAATCTCTAGCAAGAGAAAGAAGCAGTGGCAGCGCCGCCCTTCATGGGTAAGAAACCTATCACCGCCACCATGGCTTGTCCTCCAACTATGTGCACAGCACGCATAGTCAGGCCACCCACCACTGTGGAACTTCGACAGTCACCACAGAATGAGCTTCTCCACAATTGGCCGCACAGCAGCCGCGAAGCTACTGGAGCAACGACGACAACCCAAAAATTTGGAAAGAACAATAGCACCGTCATCGCCCAAACGGTGCCAACGCCGAACGACGCAACCGCTGATGTCGTGTTGTTAACCAGAAACCGCCACTGACGGTGTATCCTCATAACCGGAGACAAACAAACGATGGAAAAGCCCAACCGAGGGGCTGCCGCCATCGCGAAAAGCCCCGTCACAGCCGACCAGCGACGACGGCACTACGTCGTCTCACTCCTCAACATCGCACCTCGATGCGAACGACCATACGACAACCGGCGGGGTGCCATACACCACTGTACCGCCTCCGCCGCTGCAAATAGGGCCTGCATCGCCGCCCCGGAGCTACAATCACAACTAAAACCAAAAATAAAAAGAAGACCGGAAGACAGGACACCAACATCGTCATCCCGTTTACAAGCACCGCCACCGCTAGCGCTAATCGGTGCGACCATCGGAATCAAGCTGCCAAACCACCAGCGGCAATCAAGCCCACATCAACAAAAAAAAAATAGAAGGGGGAAAGAAGCAACAAAGAGTGCCTACGCAGGCAGGCCCACGCTCGCACAACCAATACCACCGAGTCGCGGGCACCATAAACACCCGATCACAGTAAGCAGCACTAGCGTCACCACTGTGCAAGCTCAAAACCACAGCATGGTCGCCGCGAAACTATCACAGGAAACCTACAACGAACATCGCGCTGCCATCGCGCCGCTGCCCCCTACGGCTTATGTTCACAGAAATCAGAAAAGAAAAAAAGTTGGAAGAACACTGTAAAGTAACCGATGCCACCAGTCACACAACCATCGGCCACATAGCCACCACGGAGGAGCACGCTCGCCACAACATCACCTCACTGTCGTGGCCTTGCTCCGGTCAGTCGCAACCAAACGACGGCCAAATCGCCGTTCAAAACCACCGGCCCCACGCCATCACCGTACCATTGCCGCCTTGCTCCGGTCAGTCGCAACCCACTGCGGGCATCTTGCCATTCGTAACCACGGCAAGCCCTACTAGAAAACACCGACGCCATAGCCTATTCGTTGCCACTGCTTCCTCAAGATGCACGCCACCGCGACAAGCGGTAAGGCGACGCCATCACCACCGCGATGGAGGCACCATCACTGTCTCACCCTTGTGGCTACCAATTTCCAGATCTGCTTCATGTTCAGATCCATTGCCCGCAATGCACGCCGGCTCAATGTCGTACCACGGTCACCGGCCGAATGCGCGAAGATCGGGGATGGCGAATTTGCTGGTGGCTATGGTCACCGTTTAAAGGACTGCCTCACCGTCGCTCTACCGTCACCGTTGGTCCACCACTGGAGAGTATCGCGCCGTCGCCTCACCAAGCTGTTCCTCTCTCGGTTAAAGAGAAAGTGGAGCAGACCCAATAAGGTGCATTCCTTCTTTTTAGAAATTTTTACATTACCACCACAAAAAGGCATATTTGTATTTTAGACCCACGAGGTCTCCTTTATTTCGCACATGCCACACCTTTTAATAGCATTAAGGTTTTAATCTGTGCAAAAAGCATATTTATGTTCTAGACCCAAAAGGTCTCGTTTATTTACCTTATGTCACATACTTTTAAAAGTATTAAGTTTTTAACAGTCAAAAAGGCCTATTTATGCTTTAGACCCCCATGGTCTTATTTGTTTGACATATGCCACGAATCCTTCAAGCGTTAAGCTTTTTGTAGCACGTATTTGAATAGAAGACCTACACGGTTTCATGAATTCGCGTATGCTACACATTCTTTAAAAGCATGCACACATGTTGTATTTTCTGGCACATCGTTAAGATTTAAACGACTACAATTCTAGGCACTAATAAGCCTCATAAGGACTGCTTCTTCTATGTGCTCGTGTATTTCCTAGACCTATGTTTAATTTGGGTCTAGCATTATCTAGTTGCACCAATTAACGCAAGTACGTCACAAGTCAGGGATTCCGACTGCTATGACGTTTTAAACTCACCTGCGATACGCAGTGCAGCACACCCCCTGTCGGCTAACCGACAAAACCCCAAGGGGGCTGCGGTGTTGAACATCGCTCTCAATTATGTGTTAAAAACATAGTTGAACATTTATGTACTTTAATTGCTTCAGAAGCTGTTTTTTCAATCACGTACTTTTTCTTGTTGCAAGGGTTTATACTGCGCTGCTAAGCATCAACAATGACGCAAAAACCACTTCACAAGCAAGGAACCAATTCATAGCACCCGGTAACTTAAGGGTTTTTGCAGCAGTATCCTGCCGCCGAGCTCGGACTTATATATCCAGTCATACAGTGACCGACTATCAACGGTCAAACATTCACACCAGCGCATGCTACCAATGCAACTGGTGAATCAGAGCACTTTGCGCTCCATCCGCCCCCAAGGGCACGTATGGTGAGAACTATAAGTTCTATCCAGCCCCCCAGGGCATTTACATGAGCTACACGCTTCATACTCCCTCAAGGGCACGTACGAGAATTCTAAGTTTTGTGCTCCATTAGCCCTCAAGAGTGCTTATCTGAACTCTACGTTCCACTAGCCCTCTAGGGCGGTCCCTCAAGGGACGAACACCCTCAAAGGTAACACCCTCAAGGGTGACAGGATAGAGCTCAAGTTCTATCCGAACGGTTTAGCTATAGTTCTAACCCGTGAAACGGCAAAACCAAGTGGGAGTTCGTCGCCCTACCCTGTTTTGTTTATTTAAAACCTGGCCGAGCGTGAGTGCGAGGCTTCTTTGCCAGCCCTTAGCTGATGATAAGGGTTCGCGTCAAAGTAAAATGCAAGCATGATGTGGTCAGCTCAAGCTAAAGAATACACACTTGCACAAAACAAACACCCTCCACAGGAGAGGTGACCCCTCAAGGGGACATTCAAACACTTAGCACATGCAACAACTTGCATGCACAGCTGTGTGTCCTCTCTCTAGAGAGGCTAACATGGGGCACAGCCTCTAATGGATCCCGAGATCCCATGATTCATCTTCCCAAAGATGATTCCGAGTAGCCTACTTAGGCGACATTCGAAAGACCTAGCTCTCAAGAGCTAGAGTTTTAGCATCCTACTCGGGCAAAGTTCCAAGGCTTAAGCTCCCAAGAGTTTCGGTCCGAGTACATGGAGTAGAGAAATATTATTACCCCTAAAAGCGGATGGAGAATCCCTTACAAATCTGACGTGTGTCTCAAGACACCAGGTATAAACTTCCTCAGCCAAACATTTTGGCTAAGGAAGTGGGGGGCTTATGATATACCTCAAATATAACTCCCTATAATTGGAGAATATCGACAATCCTAGTCAAACTAGGAGACTGATAATTAGCTTATTAGGGATCGTGACGTGATCCTCAAGGATCTTAACGCGATCCTAACACATCTAGCCTACGGCCCAGTCCTACTAAGGCTCTTCTTCCTACCACTATATAAAGGGGTCTACCCTCCAGGTATGGGAGGACGACACACATTCATGCTTTTTTAGAGTCATTATCATGTAGCTGCGCTCTGACTTAAGCATCGGAGAGTTCTCCACCGGGAACCCCACCCGGCGGTCACTCGTTTTCTGTCTTACAGGTCATCGGTCCAGGCTCGGGTTTCGCAACGTACGCGGGACATATTTTTAGCAGCAACACATTGAATTCACTGTTAGGACTTCCACCGAAATCAAACATGATAAGTTAAGTAAAGAAGAACACAACACAACCGCACTCGCAACCACAAACATAAACTCATCAACCAGACTCGTTCAAAAACAATAAATTTCAAGTAACACCAATTTCAGTACAAATGTATCCTGGCAAGTTGTGATCACACTAAAAATGAAAAAGCTCGCATATGTCAGAATAGCTTGCATGAACTGCTAAACCATCTAAATTACATGAAATGGCATCACATAAGGTAGGGAGATGGCCTAACCAACCTTAGCTTTGGCCTGCAACTTGTCCACTTAAACAAGATACTGTTTCAATGTATAGTCCTGCGAGCTACCAAGAGCTGCTACCATCGCCTTCATTACCAACAACCAACCAAGTTAATCACTATCAGATACATTTGTTCCGGTTGATAATTTCTCTCTCTGACTTTCTGCAAATATCTAGGACATAATTTGAATATCCAAATCCAGACACTGAATTGAATACAAATAGTAACCGCAAATTAAGTATACTTTTTGACAATTCAAACTAAGGTCAGATTGTGGATAAAGTCATTGCTCACGTATTCAAATTATGTTCTAAAAATCCGCAAAAGTCATAATTTTATGAAACGGATGGAGGATCACACAACACAAGGTATCAACTATCAATTCATTGAAAAACAGCAGAAATTTCACCTCATCGGACATGAAAGACACGACATCGGGCAAGTAAGCGACCAGAACGGCCGAAGCGGTTGCCGGACCAACGCCTTTCAACACCATAAGCTCCGAAACGGCTTTTGAAACATCAGGTAGCGATTTGAACGCCTTTTCACTCGCCGACTTCACAATTTCATCCTCCAGCGACGATAAAAAATCCAATAACCGTGGCCTAAAAATTAAAACACAAACAAAATTATCAAAATCAAACAAATGTGTGCATATAATCCTCCTAGTAGCCTCACTTGAACAGTAATAAAATGGTAATATCATTTTAGCAAGTCAAACCAGGTCAAAAACATTGAGCGAATGTAAATGTTTATCGGTCTAGATTCTGTTTTAAAAACTCGCATACGATTAACGATACATAGAGGAGTGCCTCCATTACTCCAACAACAAGAATCAAACGAGACAAGAATCACGAAATGAGGAGAGTAGAGCGAGAGAGGGAGGGGAGTGCCTCCATTTGCCACGGGTGAGCTTCTACTGCATGAGCTGGGCGAGCTCGGAAGTGGTGATGTGGGGGTTAGGGCTCCGTTGGCGGATGAGCGGAGGGAGGAGGTTGCAGTAGAAGTTGTCGAGAGTGGCCAAGTTGGGCTTGTTGAGCGACTCGATGCGTGTTGGGTAGCTCGAGAGGGCTTCCCTCCACAGCTTCACGTCTGAACTTTTGAAATCCATCTGCGCGCAGAGATTTCTGGTAATTGGGGCTTTTCTCAAGTCATGGCTCGTTCGTTCATGGCGGTTTTTGGACTTCTCGTTCTAAGGGTTCGAAGAAGTAAGGGACTGCTTGATAAAACTGAAATTTAAGTGCTAAAGACTTAAAGTGCTGATTTGTCCAACTGAAAATTTTAATCTGCTGAATATTAAGTACTGAAAAATTTTGGTCCTGTCTGAAATTTAAATACTGAATCAGTAATATTCTGTTTGATAAAACAGAATAACTGAAGTCTGAAAACTGTTTAATTTGACAATAATACCCTTTTACTATGTTTTTTGAAACTTTAACAAGCTTGTTAAACAATTGGATAATTGGGTGTATTACGATATCAATGAAGGATACTTTAAATCCAAAAACAAATGGAAAAAAGGCCCTAATTACATTCACAAGCACCATGAGAAGAAAGAAATTACAAACCTGCTATTAAGGTTGGAGTGCTATGAGAAGAGATCGCTTCAGGGGAGAAGAAAAAGAAGAGGTTGCGGAACGATCGATCGGGAAGAATAGGGGGAAGAAAAGGAGGCAGATAAAGAAGATGGAGGGCAGATTAGTCAGTTAGGGAAAAATTGTTTAACGAGAAATCATTGAGCGCTTTAAGTGATAAATGATAAGTTAGTCATGAGTAAGGGGCTGTTTGATAAAACTGAAATTTAAGTGCTGAAGACTTAAAGTGCTGAATTTGTACAACTGAAAATTTTAAGCTGCTGAATATTAAGTACTGAAAATTTTTGGTCCTGTCTGAAATTTAAGTACTGAATCAGTAATATTCTATTTGATAAAACAGAATAACTGAAGTCTGAAAACTGTTTAATTTGACAATAATACCCTTTTATTCTATTTTTTAAAACTTTAACAAGCTTGTTAAACAATTGGATAATTGGGTGTATTACGATATCAATGAAGGATACTTCAAATCCAAAAACAAATGAAAAAAAAAGGCCCTAATTACATTCACAAGTACCATGAGAAGAAAGAAATTACAAACTTGCTATTAAGGTTGGAGTGTTATGAGAAGAGATCGTTTCAGGGGAGAAGAAGAAGAAGAAGAAGAAGAGGTTGCGGAACGATCAATCGGGAAGAATAAGGGGAAGGAAAGGAGGCAGATAAGGAAGATGGAGGGCAGATTAGTCAGTTAGGAGAAAATTGTTTAACGAGAAATCATTGAACGCTTTAAGTGATAAGTTAGTTATGAGTAACTTAAAATATTGGTCTTTATCTTATTTATCACTTATTATTTTAAGTGCTTAAAAAAACGTTATCAAACACATTTAATTTTAAATCATTGAAAACTTTCAGTTTTAAGTGCTGAAATGAGTTATCAAATACACCCTAACTTAAAATATTGGTCTTTATCTTATCTATCACTTATTATTTTAAGTGCTTAAAAAAATACGTTATCAAACGCACTTAATTTTAAACCATTGAAAACTTTCAGTTTTAAGTGCTGAAATGAGTTATCAAAGTAAATTAATCTTAAAATAATGAGACGACGATGTGTCATATAAAGAAGCGATGATGTGTCGCGTAAAGAAGTTATCAATATTTTTCGTACTTCACTTATTATATATTATATAGATTAAGCTGATAGAGAATTATAACATCCGTAATAGTTTATGAATTTTAATTGGATTCGAATTTTGTTTTAGAGTTCTGAGTATCTATTTGAGATTAAATTTTCTTATAAATATACTGATATTACATTCTTACTTTTTTTGAATATTTAAAACTTCAATTCAATATGGTCCATTGGATATGGAAAATCGAACTTGGGACCTTGCCACTTCCGCCGCCCCTTTACGGTCCTACATTAAAACTTGTATCTATAGGTCTGCCTCTAGGTCGCTTCTTTCTTGCAATGCAAACTAGTAGTAATATTTTAAGTGCAGGCGACTCATTTCTTGACTTTCCATTTCCCTCGTAGCAAGCAAGCGTGGGGATGGCAGCATGTGAACCTGCCGATGACATCTTCACGAGAGAACGCCTCTGCCTCGTCAAAGTTCCTTCTTGGCTGGTGCTTCCATGCATCATCTTTGACTGACCCATATATATATATATGAACAACACACACACACACACACACACACACACACACACACACACACACTGTTTGACTCAGCAGCTCTCAGCTCCAGTGTTATCTACTGTGTACAATCCACTTACATAGTGCTGCCCTGGATAGAATCGGAAGTAAAACGTTACCACAAAGGAACAAGGCTTCTTCAAAGAGACAATAATATATACGTATTTTGACCTGGACTTTTGCTGAATATTTCAACCGTATATAGTTTGTCATTTGAAGCCAAAATTTAACGACCTAGTCTACATAATACCAACTAACCGCATTTTATTTTGCCTTGGTTTGTTAAGTAAAAATTAACGAAAAATACATCTAATTACGTTACAAAGAAAAAGTTAAGAAATAAAGCGGTTCAAATTTTTTGTTTGCTTGATAGCTGCTTTAGATCGATAAAGGTGATAAACGCTTCTATCTTTGCTTGATAGCTGCTTTAGATCGATAAAGGTGATAAACGCTTTTATCATCTCTGACCAAGACGTTTACAAACTTTTCTCTTGCACTATTGTATTAGGCCAGGAGTTGCAACATTGTGATGTGCAAAGGGAAGTACAACTAAGATGCATATGCTGTTTGAGATTATTCTCAAAAGTACGTAAATTTAAAATTAAATTATTATCACTTATCAAATCATCTTTAAGTTATTTTTAACATAAAGAGCTTTAAGCTACGAATAGTGCTCGGATACAGTATATTAAACTCAATTGCAATGTGACAAAATAACTAAAAAATTTAGTCTTTCGGTAAAGATGCTGAAGGTCTTTATAATTAGTAATGATATTTTAGTTACTTTACTTGCTCAACAACATTATAAAAATGTGATCAATCCACAATCCTTATCTTCTTGAAAATTGCTTTAATCAGTTTTTTACCTTTTAAAAAACAGGTTTAATTAGATTTGTATCTTCGTCAAACGTTTAATAATCTGATTTAATTTAGATGCTATGAGGTTTGACCACCCATAATCAACTCCAAACAAGTAACCCTGTGATAATTTCCTTGACTTTAACTTAATTATCCTTTTAGTTACCAAAAAAAAAAAATCATTTTTTCTTGCAGTATTGTTTTTCGTTTAATGAAAAAATGTTTGGCCTATGTTGTGTCTAAAAGTTAAATGGTACCCTTTTTCGGTATAGCTAAGAAAAAGTCCCCTTGTCTTAAAATACATGAATGAGATTTAAAATATTTGTTGTGTTTGGTCAGTCTTTCTGCCCTCCAACTGGACCCAAAAAAAAAAAAATTTGGTTTGATCACTTATGTCAGTTAATGTAGTCAAAACCAAAGGGTTTAGTCTCCATTTGGTCAAGTCTGGCACGTACACTTTTCTACGAAACGTGTCTTTGACTGAACAGGTAATAACCCTTTTTTTAACCCAAAAAAGGAAACCAGGATCCAGCTGCATATCCAACTGCATCGTAAGCTGTTCATTCTGATATTCTCGTACTTAAATGGCCTACGCATATTATTTTTGTATATCATACTTTAATACTCATTCTTCAGATCGAAGTTCTTGCGAAATCAAGGTAGTATACAAATAAACATGATTGCACTATTATAAAGGGAAAGACTAAATATGCGAGTAGAAAGAATCGAAAACAACACCTCGGATAACGAAAGCTCTGATATCATAGGAGGTTATCATCTGTTCTAAAAGTTTGGTCTCTTAAAAAATGAACTGAAGTATATACTATAATAAAAACAAAAAATACGTCGCCTTTGATACTGTGCAGAAAGTAATTGAAATTTATTCAATTGATTAAGCATTGCAATATTTTTTTTTAAATATTTAGAATTACAATTTAATATGACCCGCCGGTTCGGTAATCAAACAAGAGACGCGCTGAGGGGTGATGGACTTTGACTAGCTGAGATGATCAATTTGGGTCAGTACGCCCATTGATTTGGATCAGTTCCCACGGGTTTCTTCGTTCGTCTTTGAAAAATAATGCTACAAATTCCTTGTTTGTTAATTAGCCACGCCTTACAAGCACGTGGCTCCACTGGAGTATATTTTTGCCAAAGGTTACACCACCTTCACAATGACTGAAAGGTCTGTTGCTTGGATAAAATGGGATAATTCGCCAAAAATAATACGCAATAAATTGGTGAAATGGTATCTAGCAAAACTTTTTTACCAGCTAAACTTTCACATGTTGCTATGTCGATATGCTATAAATACAATTCCATGTGTAAACTTAGGGACAGGAAAAAAAAAAGAAAAAAAGAAAAAGGGATCAAAAACTAATTAAATGAAGGGTTTGCATGTGATGTTTACGTAAACTTATAATTAAAGATTTTTTTTTGTTGAAAGAAAAGAGAGACATATTGACAAGGAAGAGAGAAATGTAAAATTATATAATTGATTAAATTTCAAATGATAAAATGCCAAGCATGCCAAATAAGAAAAAGAACGTTAACACTTTTGGCTTCAACTTTACTATGCATATAATTGGATTAGATTCGATTTATTGAGCCGATTTGGTATTTGATACGGTTATCAAACCCAACCTTATTTGGCTATTTAGAAAGGAAAAAAAAAGTGATATTCGAGCCTAAGGCTTTGTTTGGTGGAGTTTATTTTTTCAGTTTTGTAAACTGGAGAAAATAAATTCGTTTAGCACACAATTTTCGTTTTTTTTTTTCAGTTTAAAAAATTATTTTTAATACAGGACTGTTTTTGAAAACTCCAAAAAGGAGTTTTCGGTTTTCAGTTTTAGTTTTTATTTTGAGACCACCACTACCCCCCTCCCACCGTCGGTAGTCACCGCCCACCGCCGGCGATTGTCGGTTGCCACCTTTGGCGACCATTGCCTGCGGCCGGCCACAACCAACTTCCGCCACATCCACGAACCATCACCGCCACCGCGAACCACCACTAAAGAAAAAATTCAAAATAAAAACTGAGTAATCAAACACCTATTTATTTTTGTAAAAAAAAAATTTAACTGATTTTAATTTTTTAAAAACAGAAAATCAAAACTAAAAATGTTACCAAACGCTTTTTAAGTTTAATCATTTGAGTTTTACTTCTACTTTTATAGAATGGAAACCTGTTGCGACGTGAGTAAAATTCAAACAGCTAAAATTTGACATACAAGTGATGTTGGATATGCAATATGGTACGTAATTGTACTACAAGCAATTAGCGGTGAGCATGTACCAATTGAAGTTGAAAACAAAACTGAATCGATCAATAGCAGTTAAAAAAAAAAACCTCAAATCATAGTCAACCTGTTCGATTTCAACCGTTTTAAATAGATTAGTCTGGACAATTTGACCTATTTGGGCATTTAGTCGTTCTTTGTCCTCTGATTATTTCCATTTACTATTTCAAGAACTTGGTACAAGTATAATGAGAGAACAACTGTGTATAATAGTAACTCAAGTCATGATAAATCAAAATTGAACTGTTTTTAAAGATATACATAGTTAGTTAAATTGGTTCGGTTCAATTCATTCTATCCGGTTCAAAAAATTTCTAACCAAACTGATTATTCAGTTTAGAACCAAATTGATCTTTTTGTAATGATCGTTCAATGCATGGCCAAATTCGACAATTCAACTTCATCAATTTGAATGGTCAACCGTAATAACAACCTTCTTTTCCCGTAATGAATTTATCTGCACTGTTAATCCCATGTGGCGTTTCACTCCATCCCCATTTTGCATGTAAAGAGATACTCGTAGGAATTTACGTGGAAAGAAATTATATCAAAACATAAAATTCTGCCCAGTATCTAAAATATAAGAAGATAACTCAAACTCACCGTAGAGCGATAGTTGATGATTGTCCACTTATTTACTAAGAAAATATTATTATTATATTTAATAATTATTAATTATCGTTACAGGACTCTCTCGATTGGATCCGATACGATCCAAGAAAGAACCAAAATTTCTGAGATTAAAATGTAACCAACTACTCTTTAAGTAACCATGCTTGGCCAAGTCACACCGAGTGGGGCAAAATTTGGCGTGTTATTCGACAACGCCTTTGTGACCTTCATTTCTGTGGAGCCTATAA
The DNA here is from genome assembly GCA_033070095.1 of Escallonia herrerae. Classification (NCBI taxonomy): domain Eukaryota; kingdom Viridiplantae; phylum Streptophyta; class Magnoliopsida; order Escalloniales; family Escalloniaceae; genus Escallonia; species Escallonia herrerae. The sequence goes on along the minus strand of JAVXUP010000347.1, from coordinate 125,710 downwards.
ATTGTCCATCCGTCCTGTAAGCTCTCCAACACGCACTCACATTATTCAAAAACAGGCAACAAAGGGCAGCCAAGCCAGCAAACAAGAGAGAGAGAGAGAGAGAGAGAGAGAGAGAGAGAGCACACAGCGGAGAATATCACAAGGACAGCCAGAGAAAGTAGGAGCCACCGCCGGGTGTAGGTCGTCGTTGCATTGCTCCGAAATGGCGGATCAGTATGCCCTAGGCTACCTTTTGGCTTCCATATTGGGACTCGTGGTTGTATATGCTCTGTTCTCGAAGAGAAATGGAGGCAAAGCGGAAAGCGCCACCGCCGCAACAACCACCGCCATCGCCGCCGTGAACGGAGAATGCAGATCCACGAACGGAGACGACGCCGATGTTATTATCGTCGGGGCCGGCGTAGCCGGCGCCGCCCTCGCTCATACCCTCGGCAAGGTAACTGTCTCTTTAGTTTTTTTTTTTGGGGTCGAATTTACTGTTTTGCATCGCATTTTAATTACTCCATTGTGTGCAGCGGTTATGCACTATACACGCATACATGCAACGATGTATATAGGCAGGCTGAAAAATATGGTGTAATTAGATTTCGATCTCGGTTTGTTTAATCTGCTGGCGTATAAGAGCAAATTAGCAACTTGAATTTATGTTGTACTTAATAATCTCTTATGTGCGTTGACGATCTTATAACAAGCTAGCAATTTTCAAGCTTGGAATTAAAGTCAAACTTTGGGAGCTAAGATTTGTATGAGTGTACGTTGTCATGTTTGCTGTTTTAATAGTACTGGCACAAGATTCTGATGTGCTCCTACTTTGTCAGTTTCATAGTTTTTGACCGCTTTGACTTTCGGCGAATTTGTAGGATAAAACTCAACACATTTGAACTTTGAATTGAACTCAATTAGTAACTAAGATCAAGTGAGTATTGTTTGATTGGTCAAATTGAGGCACTAAAATCAATTTTCATATTTTCAAATTTCCTCTTGGAGTTTGACTAAAGCTAGTGATTGATGCTATGTGTAGCATGATTAGACAAACAATTACTTCAAGGGGTGAAAAGCTTGAAAATTTTCTTGTTGTTATCCTAACTACCAAGATTGGTGGCATTAAATGGCAACTGTATTTGATTTCTTGTGCTTGAAGATTTCCATAAAGCAACTTATGTTGATTGCAAGCTAATTACGTGGACTTTGTATTGCAGGATGGGCGTCGGGTTCATGTGATTGAAAGGGACTTGACAGAGCCTGACAGAATTGTTGGAGAGTTGCTACAACCAGGTGGCTATCTCAAGTTGATTGAGTTAGGATTGGAAGGTAGGGATTGTGACTTATGACCAAACTTTGTACAGAGTCAATTTTGATGTGCTTTTGATTTTATTTGATGGTCAACTCAGTATTTGAACATTTAACTACCTTTATGTTTCACGTTTTGGTTAATGATTGATTTTGATGTTTCCACTACAGATTGTGTGGAGAAAATTGATGCCCAACGGGTTTTTGGGTATGCTCTTTTCAAGGATGGAAGAAATACTCGCCTTTCTTATCCGCTGGAAAAGTTTCACTCTGATATATCTGGGAGGAGCTTTCACAATGGCCGATTCATACAGAGAATGCGGGAGAAAGCGGCAACCCTTCCCAAGTATGTTTCAACTCTCTTATGTTGTTACCCCGTTGTCATGTTCCTTTACATGAGTTGCTTCACATGCTTACATCATTGAAGAATTTTGCTTTATTACAAGTGTCCTTTGATCTTTATGTCCCTCTGCTTATGGTAGTTGCTCCTTGTTTTCAACAATATAGTGTCCAATTGGAGCAAGGAACAGTCACAACTCTGCTTGAAGAAAATGGGACCGTCAAAGGTGTACAATACAAGACTAAAACTGGCGAAGAACTGACTAAATTCGCACCTCTAACCATCGTATGTGATGGATGCTTTTCGAATTTGAGACGTTCCCTTTGCAACCCTAAGGTGAGGATGAACTAATTACTCTTTATACTGTTTTCATTACTAAGGCCTTGAATAACATTACTTTGTTAAGTTGTATTTCTTCACTATCCTTTGGGCCTAATGCACAATGACATTCTAATCTTCTGCAGGTGGACGTGCCTTCTTGTTTTGTTGGTTTGATACTGGAGAATTGCCAACTTCCCTATGTGAACCATGGACATGTTATATTAGCAGACCCATCACCCATCTTGTTTTATCAGATCAGCAGTACAGAAATTCGCTGTCTGGTTGATGTACCTGGCCAAAAAGTGCCTTCTATCTCAAATGGCGAAATGGCCAAGTATCTGAAGACCGTGGTTGCTCCCCAGGTATACATTTACCTACTATAGCCAGTATTTTTCCTTAATCTCAACTGCATAATTACGTGAAAAAAATACTGTTATTACTGTTTCTTACTATAGTATTGCCTTAGACTAATTCATTCCATGTATATTTCAGGTCCCTCCAGAAGTTTATGATGCCTTCATAGCAACAATTGAAAAAGGTAATATAAGGACAATGCCCAACAGAAGCATGCCAGCTGATCCTCTCCCTACTCCAGGGGCTTTGCTTATGGGGGATGCCTTCAACATGCGCCACCCCTTGACTGGTGGAGGAATGACTGTAGCACTGTCTGATATCGTCGTACTACGTGATCTTCTTAGGCCTCTACGAGACATGAACGATGCTCCTACTCTCTGCAAATATCTCGAATCCTTTTACACCTTGCGGAAGGTTAGATACGTTACGTCTACCATACTACCTAGCAAAGCAGATTTTTGACATTCTTGCAGCTTTTTTAATAGTAAGAAAATGAAATGCAGTGAAAAAACTTTTGTTGGTAACAGACAAATCTAGCCTAACTAAACTTTAAGGTCTTGATAGTATTTTAAATAGTTCTATCGACTAACTGTTCCCCGTTAATTTACTGCAGCCTGTGGCATCCACAATAAACACACTGGCAGGGGCATTGTACAAGGTGTTTTGTGCTTCACCTGATCAAGCAAGAAAAGAAATGCGCGAGGCATGCTTTGACTACTTGAGCCTAGGTGGAGTTTGCTCAACAGGACCGGTGTCTTTGCTCTCCGGATTGAACCCTCGCCCATTGAGTTTGGTGGTGCATTTCTTTGCGGTTGCAGTATATGGCGTTGGCCGCTTGTTGCTCCCTTTTCCTTCTCCGAAGCGTATGTGGATTGGAGCTAGACTGATCTCGGTAAGTAATGCTATGTTTTTATTTCTTATCTAATTTTTCTTTTTTGCAGTTCAAAACATGCATTCTTCGCCATATACTAACGACGAGCTTATTCCTTGCAGAGTGCATCAGGAATCATCTTCCCAATTATCAAGGCAGAAGGAGTTAGGCAAATGTTTTTCCCTGCAACAGTACCTGCATATTACAGAGCTCCTCCTGCTAAATAAGGCGGTGAAAGCCAAAGCAAGAGCGCAAACATCGACGTCCCATTGCTAATAACACGAGCTAGAAGTGGGTCGGAGTTTGCACACCTTGTTCAAAGTTGGAGGAAGATGGATGCTTTCGCTGAGATGTGAATTGCTAATTTTGTTCTCAGGCCTTTCTTTCTTTTGCTCAATCGATTAACATTCCTTCCATTTGAAAAGTAAATATGTATTCTTTTCCTCCGAGTTGTGCTTTACTTTTTAATGGCAAATTCTTTGGTTTAGTAGTAGATTGTCTACACTCTACTCCAATTGCCCAAGTTGCGCCTAAAAGAACCAAAAATTGCTTCCTCAAAAAATGAATGCGAGAATTGGAAGTTTCCCTGCAACCCCGCACTCACCCACCCACAGATGCGCACCCAAGGTCATGTCTCACGACCCCTCCCCCCCCCCCTCCCCCCCCCCCCCCCCACCACAGCACAGGCACAGTTCAGCAAGATGCGAAGGGGAGGTGGGCTACCGGTTGTGGGACTGTTGGTGGTTTATGAGATTACCTAGTGTTAACATTTAAAAATTCGATCCTGTAAGGGCACTGTTCAAACAAAAAATTTAACACCATCCAACAGTAATGAATGTCATTATAATTTTCCTAATAAGCAGGGTAGCAAACCCAAAACTGGAGTACCGAGCTTCGGGCGTGCACTGCCATTTTGAAAATTTATTTTCCAGAAAACATATGCAGGAAAGCTATGAATTGTAATGCTGTTTTAAGCTTCACTTTGTTTAGCAGTGAAGTTCAGCCCCAACCTTTCATTTTACCTCTGCGACCACCCATAGGTATCCACAGGAAGGTGCAGACTCCCACTCCGTGGGGTGTCGCGGATGTAATGTTTTGCTTCAAAGTACACCAAGATAACAAGATAAACAAAGGGTACACCCATAGTTTGACAAAGCAAATACAAGCAAAATCAAGCTACCAAGAACGCCTACATCCAGGACTTATCCGGGACCCAATAGCGGGCAGGGGAGCTGCTCTTTTAAGGTCGTAGAAAATTTTGTTACACACTACAGCCAGAGAGAGAGGTGGGGGAGAGACCCGAAATAATAACTTCAAAGAATGGACATTTGGTCAACTTCTGTAGTTATTTTTCTATATGGCGATGTCTCATTTCCTTTGTACACGCATGCCGTAAAAATACAAAGGCAGCTCTTTTCATCTCCTTGTGCCCGAGGAAAAAATTGGTGCAACATGGCCCAACCGTACAACAACAAATCCATTAGCTCAGATGGTTCCCGACGAGTGTAACGCAATGGTCTTCTCCTATCGCCAAAAGCTAATGCGACAATGTGGGAAAGCCGCAACAAGTCACCAATATCACTGCAAACTTGTTATCTGCAATCTCAAGGATGCATATTTACCAATTTACTATTTATTGTTCTTCCTTTCCGACTTGATGGCCTCGTAAGAAGTCATGACCTCCTTGAACTTTGCTTCGGCCGCCTCTGCAGTAAAAGAAGGGCATCAAATGTGTAACTCCGCAATGCACAATGGAAGCAATTGGAAACAGTTGACCAATATCTACCTTTGTTTTCCTGATTCTGATCCGGGTGGAACTCCTTGGCCTTTGCCCAGAAAGCTGTCTGCATAAAAGGAGGAGAACCAAAGAAAGATTAAATTCCTTGATTTTGTATTATGTGCGCACTTGTGTAGTTGTGTTTCACTCTGAAAGAGACGCAGGCTTTTATCATTTAAGGCCAGCAGGTGATGATAAGACGGTATGCACCCATTTTATGTTAAAAACATTGCAAGTAAATAACTTCTCAGCAACAAGCGGTCCAAAATACATTTGATCATACTTGGTGTACGCATCAAAGGTCTCTTTGTTACTGAAAGTGGTAAAGCAATCTCCCATACCGTTTCTTTGAAAGCCAACTCCTCAATGTACTACTTGGTAGATACTAGTAAATAGGAACCAAATTTGACACTGTATACAGCGTTTTCTTCTGAAAAAAATAACTCGGGAGAAATTTGCTATGGCTTTTACTGTAACACACTGTTCTATACACACGAAATAACATGAAGAAACTCAGAAGTTCCAACCCAGAGAAGGGAACATGCCTATGCTAAAACTCTGATCTTAATCATATCATATATGATTAAATGAGAAATAGGAAATCTACGGTTGACTGCCAACTCACTGATAGCTCTACTGCCATTAGCCACGCGCCAACCCCACGGAAAGGCAAAAGGTCATGCTCTTTCGACTATAAAGGAATACACAGGCACAAGCGCACACTTGCGCACACGTGCACACACACCTACCCACATATTTAGTTCCTGATATGAAGCAAGTCTACTACTTTCCTAGTATTTCTAACATTCAGCAGAACTTAGAAGCGGAGTTAACAAACGGTTTAAGGGTCATTTGTCACAATATAATTCACATAAATTGAAAGCCTTCTCATATTAAAAAAAAAAGTGGTTCGGAACATTAATTCATTGGAAATGGACAGAAGTCAGTTACGGAAGAGACTCAACAAAACATCGCATGTACCTTAATCTCATTTTCCGTGTATGGTTCTTTTCTCAACCTGTTGCAAAATATGTAAAATATTAAATATCAGTTCACCATTCAAAATTTACAGCATTTTTCTGCGGTAAACATAATCCTGAAGTACAACCAAACATATATTTGGGAATAATTACTGTAGCAAACAATAGGTTAGAGACGCGAACAGCAGGAATTTCTGGGCAAACTGTGTACACTATCATCTGGCCATAAGAAGTCAAACAAAACTTACAGTCAAACCCCCTGCCTTCACAGAAGCAGGAATATTCTTGAGTTAAATCCCCTCATTGAAACCAACACACTAAACATATGGATGACATCCACAGCCTTTTGTTGCTAAAAAGTGCAACGGCGACAGAATGAATTTCACCAACGAAGTATATAATCAGTAATTTTCCACACCATCTTTTGTTGCTAAAAAGTGCAATGGCAAGGAATCCATTTTTTTTGCGACAACAGAGGGTGTGGACGAGCTTATGAGGGGAAGTATATGCTCCCTAGTTCATCGTTCTTGTCCAAGTTACAATTTCAGGAAAAAGGATAGATTTTTGCAACTGGCATCATACCAATGCCATGAACGTCCAACTTCTCTTAGCCTCTAAAATGTAGCACATCTAAGACACATGCAAACATTTAAGTACAAGGCATAATGATAAAACATCATTACTATGATGCATGTCCAACACACAAGCATTCCAATACAGCACAAAACTCCCAAAAAAGTATAAAGATTGCCTATCTCACATAAATGCACAACAATAAAAAAGGTCTCTCAATCTTCAAGAAATAACGTGCATTGCACACATGCAATTCTTCCTTTACAAATGATGAGATTTAAAGGATGTACACCTCACACGTACACAGAGCATTAAGAACAACTCTCGTAGCAATGCACCAATCATGGTTTGAAAAGGCTAATGCTTAAACTCAAAATTCCTACACTTGACTTTGACAATGCATTACCTCAGTTGCAGGTCTAATATTCCACAAATAGTTCTTTTTTCCAGTAATATGTAAATATTTTTTCAGTTTCGTCTTCTTAGTTCGGATTATATTAGTGATTAAAGGAAGAAACTATTGTCTAAATACTTTGTGATTAAAGTCAGCTTGATCTGTGGTAAGCTGGTGCTTCATGTGTAAGTGAGAATCGATCATTTACTCCTTGATTGAGATGTCATCAGGGACTTGTAGAGTCTATTGGTACTTGGTAGCTGTATTTGGTTTACGCTGGTCATGCCCAGGTCAGTTCTAAGTTCTGGGCTCAATCAGCGAATATCAGTATTAGCACCTATCTGCTTGACCTGGACCACTTAGAGGGAGCTAATTAAAGATGCTTCGAGAATCCTAAGATCCCTTCTCCTAGACTTGGTCACTTATTCTTACAGCTTTTAATTTTCTAGCTCAAGGAGGCACCACAGGGTCTGTGGAGCTCAAGCACAGCCAGTTCTTGCGCTTCTAGTGCGATTGGGTTCTCTGTTCCCAAGGGCTTGTAGAACATTTGTATATCGCGGGTATCCAATGTTCTCAGTGGTGTATTTCTGTGAATGGCAAACAGCTCCAAGTATTGCTGTAGATCCCCCCCCCCCCCGAAAACAACAAAACAAACACAAAAAAAAAAAGGCCCAGTATCCACAATCAAACAAAGAGTACTTTATAGCGAATATAGATTCTCAACTACCAAAAGGAAACAATACCTGTTGAGACCCAAAATTGAATAGTGATGGGATAACAAATAACTTCCACTATCCCTTGGAGTTTCCCTGAAGTTACTCCTTTGATCTCTGTATGATGCATGTGTCTTCCAATACCAATCCTCCCGCTGAAAATCTTGATGATACGTACCCGTATCATTTGAACTCCAGCTCTCGTAGCTCCTCTTGTTTTTATTTCGTTCTCTGTTGAACACACTCTGCATGCGCCTTATACGCTCCTGGGAAGAGCATGCAAACCAAGTAAATGATGACAAAATCAACAAAGGAGAAACATGACGGTACATAAACCCATAAAATCAAACTACCAAATAGTACTCTTCAACTGCTAGCAACGCAGGATGGAAGCAGTTTTTATTATGGGATTTACAAGATCAGGAAATTAATTATCTGCACATATTGTCTCCTCTGAGCATAAGTTAAACGACAGTGGAAGAGCCAAAAAAGGGAGTTGACCCAAGTCTACAGACCATGTACAATCAAGATCCTAGACCCTCAACCAGAAACCTTCTAAGAGACCTGCAAAAGAAAGTACACAGCCTGCAAGACCCATATTAACCAATAAAAACAGGGGGGGTATCCCCAGGTGCATCTCAAAGAATGAGCAGACCATAGAATGCTCTCATAGATTTTGGAAAAATCCAAGTTAATTTGATCACTAACAGAAGTCAAATGATCGACAACAAGGACCTTTCCTCCTACCCCGGAAAAACCCAGGATTCTGAAGTAGTGGATCGCTGAAGAATCTTCAAGAAGCTGAAGTAGCTCATTCATTGGCATCTCCTAGAGACAAGCTGATTTGTCGCAAGAAACCTCACCACACCGTCATGATATCCATCCACAAACCCACCATATATGGAACCGTACCTTCTATTGCAATGCAACCACTTTGTTCTCCAACTATCCTCTATCAAATTTTGGGTTCACACAGGAGCTCTAGGATGTTGTTTTATTGATCTATGATAAAGATAGTCTAACTTGTTCCAAGAACCCCTAGCAAATCATCCTAATAGGTTAATACCCCTCTGGACCCCAGCAAGATGTGGAACGATCCGATCTATAACAATTCAATCCGCTCCCCACTTTTTAGCCAAGAAGTATATGTTTCTGAAACTGAAAGCTAATGAGTGTCGTGAACTCTTTATTCTTGGGGGGAAAAAAGGAAGAGAAAGCTTTCAATTTTATGGTTTTGTGAGAAATTTTCACCTATTTAACTGTACAATGAACATAAGTCAATGAGAACAGAAAAGCAAATATAAGCTTACCACCCTCTCCATCTCTTCTTCAGCTTCCTCCTGCATTCGACGTTGATATCTTTTCCATGCTTCCTCTTGATAACTTGTCCGAAAAGAACTACCACTTGCCCCTTTCCACGACTGTGACCTGGCCAACTTCGATGGTGGAATATCATTCATAATGAGTTTGGCTAGCAAGTTAAACAAAACATTGAAAGACGCACATTAACACTTTAGCTGTAAAACTTAAGAGCTAAACAAATTTAGGCACAACAGATGTAGAAGCCTAAGTTTTGCTATGCAACTTTGCTTAGTGGCAACAAATTACGAATACTGTGATCATGTATGGGCGGGGTGAGAGAGAATGATACAAATAAGCAGCCACACAGAGAGAGAGAGAGAGAGAGAGAGAGAGAGAGAGAGTTTTCCAGTGAACGAGTCTTATTCATGTCTAGAAAAGCCTATGATTTCTCATATGTCTGCACACGACAAACGTAATAATAAGCATGTGCAGCGGATATAAGTGTTGCACAGCTGCATAAATCGACAAAACTTTGTAAAGTTAAACTTGCTGTCCTTAAAGACTGCAAATTATCACTACCTGAGAATAGAACCAATCAACCATCCTCCGCAACCGTCCAACCTGCCAGATCGCTTGAACCATCAAACAAATAAATACCACAACTTTTCTTCTCATGAGAGATAATATGACAAGTAGCATGAGGGAACATTGACTCTTCTAAATTTCAAGAACTAAATATCCTAGAGGAAGAGAGGCTAAATGATGCTTGTAATATATATGGAAGAATCTTCTCAAATGTCCCCTCCAATTGGCTGATGTCTGGCCCTACTATCCAGGCTTGATGACTTCCACAGTCGTTAAATCGGCCAAACTAGATATACATAGCTCTTGGAATACTCCGAAAGGATCAGCTATAAGGACATTCCCTTTGCTTGGTCTTATAGATCTTTGCTAATTAGAAATACTAAAATCAATAAAGCATGTTTGGTGGCTATTAAGAGCGGCTTAAAAAACCTTGTCATACATACTCTTTTTTCACTCTCTTCTTCTTCCAACAATAAATCATCTCCTGACTGTCAAAAAGGTCAACTGAAAAGGAAAGCTAATAAAGAAATTAAAAAGTTGGAAATTTATAATGGTCAAGACTGATAATTTTCCTACTGTAACAACCCGAGTCCACTATTCCATCACAGGGCAAATGCACCCTTAAAAGAGCAAGCTAGGAGGTACTCTTGAGTTCCTAGGCAGGATCTTACTCGGCCAATCACAAACTATCCACTTCCAATATGGTATATCACAATCTCCCTTCCTTATGCATTAGCGTCGCCCAAAAGGCCCAATCTTGACCTTGCCACACATCGCTCACAATCTTCCTTTCTACCCTTTGCTGGGTTATACTGGCAACCCAGTTGGATTGCCTGATCCAAGTATGTCTTCATATTCTAACCTTTGGCAACCCAACTGGAGAGCACAACTTGAACTTTTGAGTGTCCTCTCTAATACTGCAACGACACGCGTCCACAGTCACACTCCAGAGCAAATGCCTCAAACTACCCCACTTCCACCGTGGGATGTCACACCTATAGCCTCGACCGTTGTGTTAAAAGCGAGAAAGGCAGAAGCGAGCAAAACTCGCCATGTTATCGCCTCATCCAGGCACAGGCAATTCCTTCATGACTGATTGCCTCAGCTGATACCAATCCATTTAGGCAATGGCACCTCATTTCCTATATATAGAATTGTACGATCGTCATAATAAAACACCGTGTCTAAAAATATATTCCAGTTCCAAACTGGAAGCCATGACCAGAACTAAACTCAAGCCAAAGTCTGTACATAGTAAAAATTGAAAATTAAGGGGTTCCACTCGGTTGTCCAACTGTAAAGTGACACATCAAAATACTCAATGGAAGAGAAAGGACCCAAATGGGGTCATTACGACATGGTAAAATCAAGCAAACATGTTCAACATTTGACCTCAAAGCCTAGTAATGGGGCTTCAACTTATAGGTTACGATGTCTTGTATACAGCGAGGCAGGGCCAAAGCTCTGGCCAGGGCCACTAATGAAGTCATACAGTGGATTAGACTTTCAGCCCAACCACATTAAATCTTTTATTCTTTACTTTCGGCGATTCATTATTGCATGCTTTAAGGGTTGTCACCTTGTAATACCAGACAGATTTATTCACTCTATCAATAACCGAGCCGGAGATTCCGATTCAATATTTACACGTTCAAAATCTATCCTACAATTTATCCAAAAAAGAAAAAGGAAAAAAAGATCAGATGGACAAAGTTTATAAAACAGAGTATAACTGTATCCCTGTGGTAAAGAGGTTCTAAATAGGGCCTTGGAATGCAGAATAGAATTTAACAAGGACTTACTGCGAACGTAGTAACAGTGGCTCCGATAAAGCCGAATATGAAGATTCCCCACAACTTCATCTCTTCCGGGTTATCGGGTCTGTTTGGTTGCGGGTTTGGTTTGGCTCCGGCCCGCTTATCAGCATCCTCGTTCTTCATCTCACTGTTGGCCTCTTTTGGGAATTAAATTCTACCGGGTTCTAATCAGTGGTGAGAAATTGGAATCCAAACCCTAGAATCATGCTGTAAGGTGAAACAGACTTGTCTTCACGAGTTATAAAAAAGATTTCCTTTTCACCGCCTAAATATGACTCTCTCTCTCTCTCTCTCCCTAGAATTTGAGGCCAGAAAGGAGGGGCTGACGTTGATCGACCTTTTTTCAGCAGAGTGATGCGAGCACGTGCCTGGCCTGGGCAGTCACGTGTCTGAGAGGTCGAGCAGTGTGGTAGTGATAGTGGTAGACATAAAAAAATAAATAAAAAGAAGCTAGTGAAATCCCTTTTTTTTTTTTGAATAATTACATCAGAATTTTTTAGGTTAAAATAAAATTACATATATATTTATTAATTTTAAAAAAATAATATTTATATCTGTTAACTAAACAGTGTACTCAAATACATAACAATTTGGAATAAGAAGACCAAATAGCCATGATTTACAGGAATCTAATTTTTCAAATACATCGTAACACTACCAACCATTTGCCGCAAGTCCTTTCCATCGCCGATCCCGCCGCTGCACCTTCCATAGGCCTCATCTCGACGCTGACGAGTTCACTACCTAATCAGAGCCGTTAGAGTCTCATTGACCCAACCCGAATGGTTACAACGACTACCTGATGTCGACGGCGTCGATGGTGGTTGGTGGTTCTAGGGAAGCACTCGAAGCGACCCCGTAGCGAGAACCCAACTTCCCAAGAGGAGTACTTGGCCCTTTGCCTCGTTATACTCGCTCGCGGCGGCGCCACCGCAACAAACGCCCTCGCTAGCCCCGTGACTTACAAGACTGAATCTCCACCGCTCCCTTACAAGCGCACGGTTTGCGACAAGAGCCTTTCCGTCTTACCAAGCCCTCGGTGGCCACAAGGCCAGTCACCGAAATCCGCCGCCGCAGCCGCTGAGGACAAGCCGTACACCTCCGCTGCCTCCACCTCGGCCACCACCTCTACCTCTACACTCAACCCTTCTGGCAGGACCCACAAGTGCTCCATCTGTCACATGTCATTTCCGACCTGCCAGGCGCTTGGCGACTGTAAGAGGCGGCACTATGAAGGCAACATCAGCGGCAGAGGCCATGACCAAGCCAACGTCAGTGGCAACGCACCTCCCAATCGGCGGCTACGGGGTGTGGGGAGGGTGGGGCGGGGGGTGGGGGTGGCGGCGACAGGTGAGGGCAGCAGCGGGGTGTGGGGGGGGGGGGAGAGAGAGAGAGAGAGAGAGAGAGAGGGTTTCAACCCAAAATGCAATCTGACTTTATCGAAAGGAAAAAAATATAAATTTAAAGAAAAATATAGGGTTTAAATCTATAATAAGAATATTATTGGTATTTTAAAAATAAGTATGAGATAACATCATCAAAATGTATAATTTTTTAACGGATCAACTATGGAAGGACACGACTGATATCTTTTAAAATTTAGTGTCTTTAATTGTAATTTTATTCTAACCTTAAAAAATTTGTTATAATTATCTCTTTTTTTTCTCCTCGAAATCTAGAATATTATTTTATTTTGTGATACATATATTAACCTTAAGAAATACTCCCCTGTCCCATGTTATTTGCACACATTTGACTTGGCACAGAATTTAAGAAATATATCAAATTGTAAGTAATTTTTCATTTTACCTTAGATGTGTACGCAATGTTTCTCTCCCTCTTAGGTTCAGCTATCCTCCCTCTCTCAATGCATCGGCCGTGCAAACCATTCTTTGAATGTCTTGGTTGGTTCTTTTCACCAACAACTTTCCTAATGGTCTGAATTCATGAATACAGAACTGTCGATCAAAATGAAAAGCAAATAAAACTTGCTGGAGGTTGAACGAAGTGGGGATGATAGTTGTTAAAGGAGGCGATGACAATGGCGCTTGAAGGAGACTGTGACAATGGTGGTAGAATGGGACGAAAAACATATGCCCCGTACGCCTAAAGGCATGCCTTGGACTGCTTATTAGGCTTAGGTGCAGCCCCAACTTTGCCTATGCACACACTCAAGCCAAGCTTGACCTTTGCCTAGGCGCGCCTCACCCCTGCCTAGGCATGCCTAACCGTCACAGAGGCGACCTCACCCACGTGCACGCCTGACCTTCACCTACACATGCCTCAACTGCACCTAGGCACGTTTTAACAGCACTTAGGCACGTCTCAACTTCACCGCCTTAAACAACTACCAGATCTTACCCGCCTCAAACCATCACCAATGACCATCACGATCACCCTCAATCAATGGCTACACACATTGTTACAACCCATTGAGTATATTAGGGTGAAGGGGCAATGGTTGTGGTGGGTAGAAGGTAATCGTGGTTGGTTGTGGAAAATTGTCGCGATGCCCATGACGATGCTTCTTATGATTTTTCCTGGTGGTAAGGATTATGATGAGTGTTTGGTGCTTCAAGGATTTTGTGAGGCAATACAGTGGTGGTGTCGGTTAACAAAGTGGGCGGTGGAGACATCGGGAGGGAGTGGAAAAGAAAGAGTAGATGGAAAGAGTGAATGAGGAGAGAAAAACTAAGGCAAATTAGAGAAAGGCACACATGAAAAACTAAGGAAAATTAGAGAAGGCCATACATGAAAAAACATCATGCAAAAACTTTTCTAATTTGAAAGTGTGCAATTTTTTGGGATAGCCCAAATGCAAAATCGATCAATTATTTTGGGACGAAAGGAATATTAAAGATCTTTAAGCAGCACTTTATAAACTTTGGCTAAAACGTGATTTTACTGCATTTTGCTTATATTGATATCAACCGTGTAAACATATTGATGTAAAGAGCATGACAGATTACAAGAGCGGTTAAATTAGAGCAGTTAAATTATTTACGTCTAAACATATTGATGTAAAGAGCATGACATATTACAAGAGCGGTTAAATAATTTACGTTAGGGGCCCCCCATCAAATGTGACTGTTGTGTCTAGCATGAAAGAGCCTAACCTTCCCATGATCAACCCCCAAACGACTAAGAACTTGGCATGTTCACTTTATTACGCTTTTTTCGTTTGCATACTTGAGAAAGTCTTTTAGCAAATTTGAGTCGAGAACAAATGGAAAAAATGGAGTTACACGCTATAAGCGCGTTTCTACCTCCCTGGAAGGTTGATAATCAAAGACGAAACTTTGACAAGAAAATTTATACTCCCTCCATCCCACATAATTTAATCACCTTTTTTTTCACACGCATATTAAGAATTTAAGTGATATATTGTGTATTTTTTATTCTACCGTTTAAAGAGAGGAGAGGAATAAAGCAAATCAGGAGAGAGAAAATAGGCTAGTGGAGTGTTACATGTGGATAGAGAAATGAATAAAAAAGTGTAAGAAAGTGGGTATGAGAGTTGATGGAGATTTGAATGTGGAGAGATAAATAAAATAAAAAAGTATAAAAAAGGTAAATTTATAAAAGTACCTACAATTTTTTTTTCAATTAGAAATGAGCAATTTTTGTGGAATGGGGGGAGTATTTAAATTTGACGAATGCGGGATCTTAACATGAGCTCTATTTGATTATACAACGTAATCTTATTATCTTCGAGCACAACCAAATATATATATATATATATATATATATATATATATATATATATATATATATATATATATATATATATATATATATATATATATATATATATATATATATATATTAAAGCCGAATCTGAGAGAAAGTGGTCACGTCATCACCTACGTGGACACTCTGTCTTCTCGCCACGAGGAATATAAAACTTTTCTTTTAAACATTAAATCAATTTCTAAATAAATGTATCACTTTCCTTTTATAACGTTCCTAAAATATTTAAAGACATAGAGTTGTTATTTCTTAAAAAGGAAGATTTCAAAGGGAAACAATCTTCCTATCATTAAGCTAATATTATTGTACTTAATACTTTCCATTTTTTAACTATATCTATTATCTCCTATTCCATAGCATGAACAATTGAATTATTTATAAGACTCGAAATTTTAGCCTCATGTTTCTTAACACGAAAAATATTGAATGCTATAAAATATGACATTTTTGCCTCCTATTTGATTAGTTTTAGTTTGTTTTTGGGATTTATTGTTTTTAGAATATGTACTCGCAAAATCCAAAGTTTCTCATACTCTTTTTCATGTGCACAATTCTTTCTCTACCTCACACAGCTTCATGTAACTATCCTCGCCTTCCATGTTACTACTTATGAAGAGGTTTCTATTGTTTTCAATTTCATATTTTGTTTAAGTTCTAACGTACACTCTAGCTTTAGAATATATACTTGCAGCCTAACAACAACTATTGGTATCTGAATTGTGACACTTTTTAATTCATGATTCATATTTCTTTTATCATTTTTTATGATATGTTTCTAACATCTTTGGTTGAGCGTGAATTGGTAAGAACATGTTCTACAGAAAATGGAAGCAATCCCTCTATAGTATGGTCGTTCTATTTATCATCATTGCAAAGTCTATTTGATGCTAAGGAAAGTCGGTTCGCAGTCGACGTGGAGGTGCCACAAGGAATGCAGTTCGAGTCAGATGCCAAGTGTGATGATGTGGGACACAGCAAGGGCGGAGCAAGGGCTGAGACCAAAGGCTTCCCAAATAGAGCTTGAGGGTGGCAGTGCTGCGAGGGCGATGGAGCAGGGTGAATACACGACGACAGTCACAATCCGATACTTAGGTCCAGAGTCAGGGTCCCGTATGTTTCTCTCTAGGATTCTAGAGTGAGAAAGTAAAAATGTCAGCGTTCCATGAATCTAAAAATCTGAAGTCTTTTAAATGAATTCTCAAGACCTCTATTTATAGAGGTTGAGATGATGATGTCATCACACGACACGTGGTGCCCCCGGGAGTGACACATCATCGAGGGGTCCACAGCTGCCGGTGCTCCACGGGCTGTCGAATTGCATATTCACCCGGCCTGCCCCACACAGCATCGCTCTGTCTGTTTGGAAAGACTAGCTCTCACAGCGTCGGTGTGGCCAGAGAACCCCCTTGATCTAGCCACTAATTCAAGCCCTTGTAGAGTCCCACACTCCTGGCAGTAGTGAGGAAGACCCGACGCACAACTGCCAGGCGGACTAGGCGCGATACCCTCCGAAGACCTGCTCCTGTCTCGGAGTGACCCGGGGGTTATAGTCCATAGGGGTGCCGACGCAAGCCCCCAGTGCAGGAGCACGTAGGCCAGTCACGAAGACACCCTGGCAGAGATAGTGTCCCGGAAGAGTCGCCTATCCCGCGGGTGAGTCCTTGTGCCGGCGCACTAGGAGGGCGTCAAGGTAGCATCCTGGAGGAGTCGTTTACCCGACGGGCCAGGTAGCATCCCGGAGGAGCCGTCTACCTGGTGGAAGGGGATTCGAAGAGCTCCCTGACGGAGATAGTATCCCGGAGGAGTCGCCTATTCCGCAGGCCGAGGTAGCATCCCGGAGGAGCCATCTACCTGGCAGAAGGGGAGTTGAAAAGCTCCCTGGCGGAGATAGTGTCCCAGAGGAGTCGCCTATCCCCGCGGGTGAGTCCTTGTGCCGAAACACTCGGAGCGCGTCAAGGTAGCATCCCGGAAGAGCCGTCTACTTGGCGGAAGGGGAGTTGAAGAGCTCCCTGGTGGAGATAGTGTTCCGGAGGAGTCGCCTATCCCCGCGGTGAGTCCTTGTGCCGGAGCACTCGGAGTGCGTCAAGGTAGCATCCCAGAGGAGCCATCTATCCGACTGGCTGAGGTAGCATCCTGGAGGAGCCATTTACCAAGCGGAAGGGGAGTTGAAGAGCTCCCTGGCGGATATAGTGTCCTGGAGGGGTCACCTATCACGTGGTGAGTCCTTGTGCCGGAGCATCGAGCGCGTCACCGACGGGGGAGCGACACGTCCCACTCGGTCGTAGAGTGACTTTCAGGCGACGGGGTCGCGGAGTGACTTCCGGGGACCCGGAGTGGCGTCCGAGCGACGGGGGTCGCGGAGTGGATCCCGTGCGACAGGGGTCGCAGAATGGCGTCCGGGCGACTGGGGTCGCGGAGTGGCATCTGGGCGACGGGGGTTGCGGAGTGACGTCCGACCCCTTGAAGAGTAGTGAAGATGCTAAGTATGGAAGTCAAAGGCCAACCCTTTAGGGGAAGACCGAGGCCAACCCCAAGGAAGGCTGAGGCCGACCCCAACGGGGAGGCCAAGGCCGAGGCCGACCCTAAGGGGAAGGCCAAGGCCGACTTCCTTGGGTAAGCGCCAAGGTGCGCCGACGAGTGAAGTGCGACGGTCAGAGCGTGATGGGTAGTCGCGCAAGGATGAGTTTCTTGGTGACGAAGTCAAGTGGAAAAAGTGAGAAGTGCGCATGACTTGAGCGTGCGCCTTTGACCGGTTAGAATCGTTGAATATTAGCTGTTACTTGTGCGGACGTGTCATGCAAAATGGGACCCCTAGTGGGCCTTTGGATGAGACCAGAATAGGTTGGGAACACTATTTTGCAAGCTTTACTACGTTTTCTATGATCCATTACACTAGTGATGAAGTACGACTCTTTAAGTGTAGGAATGATGTGAATAAGCATAAGAAAATATTAGGTAAATATTTTATATAATTAGATGTATAAACACATAAATCTTCTTTTTCGCCTCTTAATAACCTTTTTCTCTATACTCTAATCAGCAGACAGTTTGCTTTGCTTTTTGTTTAGGAGGAGACGGGAACGCTTGGAAGCAAATTTTAACCGCTATTATTTGAAAATAATGTAGTTTAGTGATGTTTTATGCTTTGTTAAATAGCTAAACCTTATTTCATGATTCGAATATGAAATAGTTGCCTATTTCTTAAATTCTTCATGTTTTCCTTGATGCAAAAATAGCCGTCTCTTTTTACTATTACTAACTCCACCTTTTTAATTAAGTTGTCAGTTGAAAGTTCCAAATTTAGTGACAAGTGTATTTATAGAGCATATTTTCCCTATAGCATATGCTAATGAGTAAAATTAAGCGACAGTTCCGAATATAAAACTAATATTTGGAAACCATTACAACAATTTTACGCCATATCTTATTTCTTAGAAAATAATGATCGACTAAAATGTGGGAATCTGTTTATGTACATATGTTGTTACCAATTGTATTTTTCACTATCAAATCTTAAAATTTTGAAACTTTGTTAGGATGTTACGTGGATGAAATTTTTAGTGGTTGTAATATGCTCTTGTATGCAACGCACGGGGTCAAAACTAGTTCTGATTAAAATCAAACAAAATGGGGCTAGTAGCAAAAGTTATGCAGTGCAAGAATGTATCTTACACCTTTAAGCACAATCAAATTTAAGTCTAGTTTGTCTTGCAAATTCTTCAAGGTTTGGTTGTATGTGGTGTTGAGCTCATTTGACAGACCCACAGACATTCTCATGTAGATACGAGTCCTCAGATCCTATATTCAATAGATTCCCTTTAGTATCTCAGCGACTTTAGCATAGTGCAAAGTCCTATACATTAAGATGTGACAATAAGCTTGAAAGACGTAATCAATCTTTTGCAAATTAACCGTCTGACCACGAACTCATATGGAGGCTCATTGGCTCAGCTCCTCGCATGGCTCGCACAGAGAACATCCAAATGTAAAAAGCACAAGAAATAGGTGACCTCGCGATGATAGCGACGGATGCCAAATGCATCTCACTGAGCTCTCCTGGCTCTCAAAACCTACAGATCCTGCAAAGAGAAGAGAAAAACTTGGAAGTTTTCACTAAGCAGAAAGTCAATTATGGGATTCATTTCTCATGTACTCTCCATCTCCTGGCACCTTGAAATATACTTCCAATCGAGGAAAAATCATCACTAGAGGACTCCAGCGCGTTGACGAATTCAAATAGTCAACTTCCAGAATCACGCTCTAAAACCCCATCTCAAGTGCAAAGAGAGTACAGCCTATTCTAGCTGCAGCTACTGCCTCAGCATGATCAGGTTCAAAACATCCGTGAATCTTGTTTACCAGCCCTGCCATGAATTGGCCATTCGAAGTTGATTTCATAAGCGTTTATAGTGGGAGGTGCCCGTGCTGTATAGATTAGAGAAGCTGTAGCTGGTGCATTAGCTAGTGTTTGGGCTTTCCTCGACTCTGATAGTTAGTTAATTGCATTGGATAAGAGTTCCGATGCATCCATCTGGGCACCCTTGAAGGTCGTCTCATTTCGGTTTTTCCATAAAAACCAACAGATTAGGTGACAAGAAGTTCAAATTCCTTCAAGTTCACCACCTTTCCACACATCTTGCCACCACCAAAAATCTATTTCCATTGCAGTGAACCTGATGGTAGAGCTCTATGGAGCAGCGCTCAAACTTGACGTGCGAAGGAGCATTACCACAACACGTGAAGGATGTCTTAAGTTCGCCACCCACTCCACACAGAACGCAGTTGTATACTTTTCTCTTTTCGGAGATAGCAGCTAGCGAGTGACGGAAGAATGTTCTGGCAAGCCTTTTTTAAGATTTAAACTTGGTTCAAAATCATTGGAGACAATATAGATCTGAGAATGTCTATTTTAATTTCACACTATGTTATGCTTTTCCACACCTATCTTTGTTACTAAAAAATTTACCTTTTGTCGAACGCTCCCCGCGCGCTTCCATACACGATTACTGCTCGAGCTGGGCTATCTCCCTTGAGTACTCATCCATCTGACATTAGCTTCCTAACTTCGAGTGAGGAACTTCTGTAAGAAAAATAGCAAAAATGGCATGGACGTTTATTCAGTAGAGACAGTGTTCATTAATCTAATTATTGTCACGTGTAAGCTAAAAATTGAAGTTACGCTGTTTCCTTTTAGTATCTTGTAAAAAAAATCATGAGATAAAAGAGAATAAATAGCCTGAAATGGACAGCGATGTATGTTTTCCAAATCCTCTCATACCAAGCTTTATCGATGCAGCAATGACGGATAACTTCATGATCAAATGAACTACATTAAACCAAGAAAAGCTTGTGAAGATACCCATGTAGCCTAACAGTTTAAACCAGCAAAACCTAGAAAAATAGCTAAGGAGCCATAAAATATGGGATATGCTTTGCCTCCTCTCGTTCTAGGAAAGAGGAAGGTAGACAACAGAGTGGTGAGCTTTGAGTCTTTGACAATTGACGACCATAAATTGATTAAACGAATCCTGCTGCCTCTTTTACCCTTATTGAGTTACAACAACTGCATGTCACGAGTTTTTTTTTTAAGCAAATCTATATCTATATAATATATAATAAACGAAGCAAGAAAGACATTGATAGCTTCTTTGCGCGACACATCATCGTTTTTTTATATGACACATTATAATCTCATTATTTTAAAATTAATTAACTTCTATATTAGTAAGTCTTATTTAATTTAAAAACTATTTCTATTCATTCTAAAATTCTACATAATCAATATACTAATCTATATAATATATAATAAAATAAGCAAGAAAGACATTGATAACTTCTTTGCGCGACACGTCATCGTTTTTTTTATATGACACATCATAATCTCATTATTTTAAAATTAATTAACTTCTATATTAGTAAGTCTTATTTAATTTAAAAACTATTTCTATTCATTCTAAAATTCTACATAATCAATATACTAATCTATAAAGACTTCTTTTTGACAATTATGTTCTTAAAATTCAAAAACTAATTCTAATTATTATAAAACTCAACATTATCATTATACTAGCTTATTATTACTAACTTATTATGACTTAATATTGACTATTATATCTTTAAAACTACTCTCTAATATGAATATAATAACTCATATATTTAAAAATGAAAATAATACTTTCAATATAGAAGAAAAATTAATTTAAAACGAATTCTATAATCATTCTAAAACTCTACCTAATCAATATACTAATCTAGACTTAATTTTAACAATTATGTCCTTAAAAGTGTTTTCTAATATGAAAATTAAAATTCATAGACCCAAAAAATAACTTATGAGATTTAGAATAAAAAACATGATCTATCATTCTAAAATTCCACATAATCAATATACTAATTTATTAAGACTTCTTTTTGACAATTATGTCCTTAAAATTCAAAAATTAATTTTAATCATTGTAAAACTCAACCTTATCATTATACTAACTTATTACGACTTAATATTGACTATCGTATCTTTAAAATTACTCTCTAATATGAATATAATATCTCATATACATAAAAAAAGAAAATGATACTTTTAATATTTTTTTAAAAAAAATTAATTCTAATCATTCTAAAACTCTACCTAATCAATATACTAATCTATTAAGACTTCATTTTGACAATTATATCCTTAAAAGTATTTTTTACTATGAAAACTAAAATCCATAGACCAAAAAAATAGCTATGAGATTTAGAATAAAAAATGTGATCAATCGTTCTAAAATTTTACCAAATCAATATACTAATCTATTAAGGCTTCTTTCTAGCAAATATGTCTTTAAAATTCAAAAACTGTGTCCTCAAAATTCAAAAATTAATTCTAATCATTTTAAAACTCAACATTTTCATTATATTAACTTATTAGGACTTAATATTGACTATTATATCTTTAAAACTACTCTCTAATATGAATATAAAAACTCATATATATAAAAAACGAAAATAATACTTTCGTTTTAGAAGAAAAAATTAATGTTACAATTAAGATTAAACAATTTACGAGACTTAGAAAAAAATGATCTAAAAATGATTTTGATAGGTGCCTTTCAATTTAAATTTGATTAATTTTGCAAGAATAATAAGAGTTGTATAATTTAAAAATTAATTCTAAACATTTTAAAACTCAACCTAATCCACACACACACACACACACACACACACACACACACATATATATATATATATATATATATATATATATATATATATATATATATATATATATATATATATATATATATATATATATATAGGAGCTGATGGGAGCTGATGCGTTGAACAAAATCTCCTAATTTTTTAAAATATTTTATTAACTTACTCGAGCTAGATTTAGGATTTTGAATTATAATATCTAATAATTGATGCGAGAAATACAATTATAGCTCATGACACCTCTTTGCATTGTGTTTTTAATATAATAAGAGTTATAAAAACTAAGGTTAAACATATTAATGTTGCTAAAGATTTCCAAACATTATTTTGAACAAGATTCTTAATTTTGCAATTAATTGAATCAACAAATATATATATATATATATAGTAAACATTTAAATAATTAGCCTTATGCAATTCGAAAATCAATTTGAAACATTCAAAATTTTCTAATCAATATAGTAACCTATTATGACTTTATTTGAATATTATATATCGAAAGCTCTATAACATGAAATATTAACCTGCAAAACAAGAATTACTTAAAAGATTTAATAAGAAAAAATGGGTACTATTTCAAATTCATATTTAAGTTTCCTGTAAATTCAAATATGAATATAACAAAATATGTTGGTTAAAAGTTTTGGTCAATAATTTCCTTATTTTAAGGTTTTGCGCTATCCTATTTAGTCGTAATGGTTAAATGCAGATTTACCATAATATGCAGATTCTATATGAGATAAATAAAATAAATAGTGTAAATTTATAACCTAAATTATGTGAGCATTAAATTCAATTGATTTTATATTGAAAAAGTTTTGAACCAAATTTTTTTTATGGTACTTTTATTGTGAGTAATTAAATTCTTAAGCATTCTAAATTCTGCATTAGCAAAATACCATTTATGATTTTATTTTAACTTTTATACTTATGAATAGATTTGTATATAAAATCTAAAAAGATATTAGTTATGTTTTGATGAATGTAGACTAAAATTTTGATTGAAAACCTTATTATCTCTGAAGATAAATTTTACTTAGTAAGCATGCTTATTGTATGCTTTGTAAAATCTTGGTTAAATTTTGTTCAACAATTTCCTTACTACAAGGCTTTGAGCTATCCTATGTAGTCATGTTAGTTAAACTTTATATAATTACCTCATGCATTGATTATTATAATTTGTATATACTTTGTTGGTGGATTATATTTGCTTTTGAAAGCGGCACATCATCCTTACTTAATTAATCTATGCTATAAAAAAATATATGGACCAAAATTTTCTCTATAAAAATTAAACTAATATGTAATTAACGTTATGGATAACCCATTCAAGGTCCAAATTATTTTTAAAAGATGCTTAAAAAATAATAAAAATGCCTTGTGCAGTAGCAAATTGATCTCAACATGTTCTCCTCATATTTTTATCAGTAGAATTTACTTTTTCTTTTTTTGTTTACTAAATGAACTTTTAATTTTTGTTCATCTACATAGTAACCAAATCAGAATTAACAATATGCATAAGGACATTGCTTATTGATATTTCACCATAAGGGTTAATTTATTTTATTACAAGCGTATTCAAGCCAAAAATTAAAGTAACTATCTTTGATGAAATAATAATAAAATAATAAAATTGTGCAATATATTTTATTATGCATTTTAAAACTATTAAAATAAATTGCTATTAATAAACGGTCCCGTGCTTGGCATGAGATTTTGGGTTAGTTTCATTAAAACATGTTACCTATTACAACCTAAGGCGATATCCAAATGGGTATATATCCCTGGAACAACTAAGACAACGCATCCAAACGGATGGTCTTGAAAAATGACCCACATGACCTCAGAGGAAAGCACGATAAATATAAGGACTACACGTATTTGGGGTTACCAAATTATGGGTAACGGGTGAAGAATTGAATTATGTAACTGCCTTAGAAGGAAGCTAGACATGTTGCCAAAACATGTACAATTTATAGCAATGTGTAATAGCTTTTGTATATCAACGTTAACGTGTGTTGATCGAAATAGATAGTAAAATCACTTACTGCCATGTTTACAATTCCCGAAAGCCATCAACGTGTCCATATAATTTATTTAGAGAGTACCACCTCAATTAGCGCGAGCTACATTTTGTGGTCCTGGACAAGTGATAACAGGCACTCTCACTTGTAGAGTCATAGATCGGTGTTTCACTGGTGTGCGTATCCTAATATTGGGGAAAAAAAAAACTACATAATGTTTGGTTGTACGAGTGGCACGGATCAGCGAGATAAAAGTAAACCCTAGATTCTAAGGCCCCGTTTGACACTCTTTTTTTTCTACTTTTTTTTCAATTTTGTAAACTGGAAAAAATAAACGCGTTTGGTAACAACCAGTTTTCGTTTTTTTTTTTGGGATCAAATACACGTAGGTACCCTGAAACTACCACAAAGTCTCACTTGAGGGTCTCAAAGTTTAATTTTTACACATAAGGGCCTGTAACTTCAAATTTGCAACAAGTAAGGGCATCCGTCTAAATTTCTAACGGTTCAGCCCTTTCCGTCAGGGGCATTTTTGGGAACTCATATTTAATTTTTTATTGTAAAATCCCTTGATTTTTAGAACCCTAATCTATTAATATTTGGAACCCTAAAATTGGCATTGCTTCACTCATACCAAATTGTTTCACTCATACCAATCCATGGCCTTTGGAAGTAGATTGGGTACAGCTGGTGGCCTTATTGGCACGGCGGCGAGGGCACTGCCCGTCTCGGTGGTGATGACATCGGTTGGTGCCACGATCTGGCCGAAGAGGAGATCGCCGGTCCTGCGACGGATGGAAGAGGCATCGATCGGATCATGCGGTGGAGCCACACACAGACCTAGCCAGCGCTGTGTAGGTAGACCGGATTTGATGGCCCACCGTTGATTGCCTGCTCCCTGGCGGAGCTGTAGCTGGCAGTGACTGCGAGCTCCGTCTGGGCCCGCAGTGGTCGTCGTCGGTTGTGGTGGACAACGGTGACGCTTTTCCTATGGTTGCGGTGGCTCGAAAAGGTGACGTTGATTTGGAAGCTGGTAGCGGCGCGACGACGGCGATTAGCGCTATCGCTGGTCACGGTGGTGACGGTGCGAGTTCGATGGTGGCGCTGCTGCGTCTTCTATTCTCTCTCTTTCTTTTTGTTGAGATGTTGTATCTGCTTCGCGGCTTAGGCCCCTTCACGGCGATGGCCGGCGGTTCACGGCGATGGCCAGCGGTTTTGCGTCGACGGGGACTCCGGTGGCGTGTGCGTGGCCGGAGTTTGAGCTGGGGGTCTCCACGGTGCGGTGCTGGTGCCACTGTGAGTTTCCAAAAATGAGTTCCCAAAAATGCCCCTAACGGAAAGGGTTGAACCGTTAGGAATTTAGACGGATGCCCTTACTTGTTGCAAATTTGGAGTTACATGCCCTTATGTGTAAAAATTAAACTTTGAGACCCTCAAGTGAGATTTTGTGGTAGTTTCAGGGTACCTACGTGTATTTGACCCTTTTTTTTTCTTCAGTTTAAAAAATTAGTTTTTAAATCAAGACTGCTTTTGAAAACTCCAAAATTAAGTTTCAATTTTGATTTTTTTTTTTGAGACCACCGCCCACCACTGACGACCACGACCGGCGACCATTGCCGGCGACTGCCGGCGGCAGGTAGTCACTGCCTGCCACTGCCAGCAGCCAACCACCACCATCGTCGGCCACTGCCACGCCCCACCACTGCCACCACAAACCACCGTCAAAGAAAAAACTCAAAATAAAAACTAGATAATTAAACATCCAAAAAATAAAACTCAAAATAAAAATTGGGTTATCTTTACCCACTTGTTTTTGTAAAAAAAATTAAAGTGGTTTTGTTTTTTTTTTTTGCCTTTTGAAACTGAAAACCAAAATTAAAAGTGTTGTCAAACAGAGCATAAAGCAAGCTGATTTCATTTCAAGTTAAAGACACAATTCCTTACTGAGTTGCTCATTCATTTACCGGCAATCCAAAAAAAAAAAAAAAAGGACTTTTAATATGTCTTTAACTCAAGTGCATTCAGATTGGAACTTTCGTGAAGGCTGACGGCACCTTTGCATTAATATTGATCGTACGCATAAAGTGATAATTCGTGTAGTGTCAAATGAACGTGCCAATAGAATTACCGTTAACAAAAAAAATTATGTTTCTACATGCACTTATTTTTTGAATAGAAGAAACTCTAACCATAGAGAGAAGAAGCGTTCTATTTTTACTTAGAATAAACCTTTTTGTTTGTTTTCTTATTCTAAACCCTTGGTTCATGACTCCTGTTAATATTTTCTCGTAGGAAAGAGCGAGATTCTCTCTTTCGTGAACAGCGCAATGGCCCAATTAACCACTAGTAATTTCTTTTATCGTTAAAAGGCTACGGGAACGCGCCTTTTAAGTGAAGAAATGAATCTTTAGAGACCAAAATGCATCCTTGAGGATCATGATCCATATCCACTGAGGATCTTGATCCCTTTTGTTATACGTAGTATCAAAATAAACAAAATCGTTGGGGGTTGAGGGAGGTGCTATTTGGATACGAAGTCATTTGCACATCACCTGAGCAGTCTGCCTTTGAGGGTTCCAAAAGTCTTAATGATGACGGGCGGTGGAGGAAGAAAGGGGAACGCTTGCATGAGCAGCTCACATGACTAAATTTAATGTTCTACAAACCAAGTGGCCATACAATTGTGAGAGAATAAAATTTTGCTCCAACCAAAACTTCTTCTCGCTCCTTCATTTGGCAAAAAAAAAAGTGTTTTTAAAGCTAGGGTTGCTCATTACTCGATTAACTCGAAATATTAAAAATAACCAAATTCAAAAGGAGAAATAATTTGTTTGTGGTTTTTGAATTAGACAATTCTCTTTCTCGGTTACAATATTTGATTTCCATTTTTGTGTTTTGGGTTAGAGTTTATAGTTGGGTCAACCCAAAAATTGAATTAGTCGGAGAATTTAATAACCATTTGATGAGTAATATCCTTATATTGGAAACCTTAAAAGAAATCAAAACGAAGGCACGTATGTAGACCCTCATATATAGTTAAGGAAATAACCCTAACCCTAACAATACCAGTCCATTCCGGTCTTTCTGCGGCCATCGCTGATTCACTCTTTGCATGTTTCAAACCTCCATATCTTGATCAACTGGCTACATGTGGCAATGACAATGGAAGTAATGGTGGAAGCAGCGGGAAATGGAGATACAATAATGAAATCGGTGCTCAAATCTCAAGACTTTCAACTCAATTTTCCCTCGTCATTTATAGAGATTCGCTCCTCTAAAGCTGAGAATGGTCCTTCAAAAAAAAGAACAAGAACAAACACCAAATGCAGTCCTTTTCTTTATTCTTTTTGTTTTTGTTCTTTATACAAAGAAGAATCAAGGACGAGAACGATAAAGAATGCCACCTTAAACTCTAAACTTAACACTTGCTATGAATTTCTCACAGAAAATTGGATTCCAATGCAACCAAATTATATTTCAGGTTTGTTTGAAAAAGTTAAATTTTGTCTTCAATTTTATAAAATTAAACCTGAAATGTTTCGAATATTATCTTCCATCCTTGATTCAGTTTTCAGCCAAATGAGCCCCGCTCATTATATACTGCTATAGCTCATTTGTGGCCTTTGAATACTTTTTGCCTTGGTCGCTTAATTAATGGAGGGGTTCGAGAAAGTTGCTCAACCAATGTTGGAAGCAATATATATATGAGAGCTGATCCATTGCTCGCGCTAGCAAATGGAGTTAAGTTGCAAGCGCGATCTGACCGTCCACGCGCGATCTATGGATGGCCCAGATCTTTTTTTAATTTTTTTTAAGTACGTCCGCTACATAATGTAGCGGACGATATTTCAGAACAGATCCACACAATCTGCCAACTCCACGTCCATTCTCACTTTCTCTCTCTTTAGGAAAAAAACCCATTCTCTTCTCTTGTTCATATCTCTCTCTCTCTGAACAACTTCCTCTGCCTTCGCCTCCCCAATCCCCAAATCCATCGTCATAAGCACCTTTAGAGAGAGAGAGTGACAAGGTTCGCACCCGTAGCCTCAGTGTCGCTGCCACCGCCGTAGTCTCAGTGTCGCTGCTGCCGCCGTAGTCTCGGTGGTTCCACAAATAACGAAGGCACTGAAAGCAACCTCGAGGTCGGTGACCAAACCGGAGATTCCAGCGGAGACCTTAAGGCACCGCCGGTGTTTGAAGAGAAGTTCCTTGTTATTATGGCTGGCCAAGAGAAGCCAAGTGAAGAACAGTAAGATAATGGAAAAATCAAGTAAAGCCCAAAGTTCACTTCTTGTTGCAGACCCAGATCCTTAAATCTAAAAACAAATATAATCAAGCATCCACCTTGTAAACATTTTTTTAAGAATTACACAGGAATTTGGGTGATTGGAGTTGAGAAGTTCTCTACCAAATGGGTTTCTTTTGTGGTGGTTGTGAAATGGTGTTTGGTGTCTTGAGTTTTGCAATGGACTGAAACTTTAAGTGTTGCAATTCATTGAAACTTACAATACAGAGAATTGATAAGCCAGAGCCATGGAAGAGTAGAAAGGAGAAGAAGAGGCAGCACCGACTCACACTGTGCAGATCTGTTTATGTGGACACAAGAACGACAAGATAGAAAGAAATGGAAAAAAGGCAAAATCATAGTGGTCCGCTACATAATGTAGCGGACAACTCTATTTCATTGCAATTTTTTGTTCCTTTGCGTGCTGGGTCAGGGGTATATTCGTCAACAAACCGTCCGCTACATTATGTAGTGGACGTACTTAAAAAAAATTAAAAAAAGATCTGAGCCGTCCACAGATCGCGCGTGGACTGCCAGATCGCGCTTGAAACTTAACTTCATTTGTTAGCGCGAGTAATTGATCAGCTCCCTATATATATATATATATATATATATATATATATATATACACACACACACACACACACACACACACCCACACACACATATATAGAAAAAATATCACTAGGGCATATCCTTTTACCCCATTAACATATTAGAAGGTTTCACAAAGCCTTTATCCCTTAGTTTTCGGCTTTTCGGAGGGGTATGGTGGCAGTGAGTGAAGATCAGGACTGTTGTGGGGTGGGGGGGGGGGGGAGAAGAGTGAAGAGCAACTACAGAGGGGCGGCGTGATGGTGTTTTTGGTAGAAAGATGTCGCGAAAGAAAAAAGATGTGAAAAGGCAAACTCAAAGCGAACAGAGGGGTAAAGAAGTCATTTTATAAAATTTGTTACCTCAAAGGATGTATTTGATATTTTTCATAGCTGATGGACACGTGTATAATTTACCTAATCTCGAAGGGTTCAATGATAGTTTTCCAAAAGCGTCAACTGAGGTTTTGTTTTTACCCTTTTCTTGCGACCTATAGAAAGTTTTCTTAGCTTTACTCCGCCTTTAATTAAAATTAGTGAATGACGCAGTACACTTGGTTTGATTAATACAATATGTCGCTTATAAATTTATCATACAATTGTATGAGAAGAAACAAATCTCAATGCCGAAAAGTTGGTCCTAAACATTACCGAGTAGTTTCTCGTATCAACGAATTATATTGAACTGTTACACAAGATATTAAAGACTTTATACCTTTGGTATTGTGATTTTGAGTAATTGAGAGGCTAAAGATTTTGGCAGCAACACCAAGTACATGACTCTAGAACTACAAGAACCGATCGACAATCAATTGTCGATAAACATTGTTAAAAATATTTTTATAGACTTTTTTAGTGATATCTTATAATAGTACTTTATTAACATCACTAATCGTTGAATCACTAATTATTTTTGACAACCATTATTTATTGTTGTACGTATATAGAGTGCCAAAAAACCTAGACCCGAGTTGCAACTAAATTTTTTTTTTCCAGTTGGGAGTTACACGTGATCTTAATAAAACACCATGTGTACATATGCTCCGTAGTGAAAGGGGAGATCTCTATCCTAGAGGGGAATAAAAAGGTAAGCACATTTGACAAGCAAATGGTGCAAAAAATAATTGACATGTGTGCATATATAATTGGTGCATATGAGGTGGCATTTTTCTCACTTTCTTTTTCTTACATCCTAGTTTAACATTGAGATCATTTATCATGTGGAAATCAATTACTCCTATTTCCCATTTTTCGGGGACACATGCATCTAGTAACTTCACATTCTTTTACATATCTCCTACTCTTCAGTCTCTAATTTTTTTTTTAAAAAAAAAAATCACTGGTAACTTTAATGTAGTGATAAAAGGATGCTAAAAAGATGAAATTAGAGCAAAATAACCCTTCCGATCTTTCAATCTAAGTGTCTTGAACAGGAAAGATGATGTGGCAGCCGACAAGATTGGACAGCTGGCTGGCCACATCATTGGCACTTTATTCATACAAGTGCTATGGAACGTCCCCCGGTTACTTGCTTTTTCTAACTTTTATGTTTTAGCTGAAATGACTGAGTACCTTTCGAGACAATAAAAATGGCTCCTAAAGCGCACAACTTGCAGTGAACTGATGTACCTCTGGCTTGGCAATTGTACATGCAATTATTTTCCCGAGAATTCTTTGGTCCTTTTTTATTAAAATTGGTGTCCAACTCAATGCGGGATTTGACACTTTTTACTTGGTGGAGACTCTCATTAAACCTAAGAAACTAAATGCGATAACAAGCGTACCCTCGAGCTGTTGGCTAAAGAATGGGGATAAACTTCTTGAATCTAGGAGTAACCTAAAGTAAAAAATACCGAGTTTACAAAATGGACATTATGTACTCATAATGTAAAAGAGTTGTATCAGATTCCTCTAGCAGTTTGTGACCCTAACTAACATTTGAGGCTGACGTGACCGTTTTGTATATTCAAAATACCAACTCTCTCCCTCCCCTCCTCCCTCACCACAGGCAAAAAGACTTTTAGTGACAGACTGTTCCGTTGCTAAAAAGTTCATATTCCGTCAAAAAATACTTCTAGAGACGGACTGTCCGTGGCTAAAAAGTTCATATTCCGTCAAAAAATACTTCTAGCGACAGACTGTCCGTCGCTAAAAGTCTATGGTTGAAAAGACCGTTGTCAAAATATTAGCAACGAAAATTGGTGGTCCATCAGTAAAAAAATTATTTTTACCGACAAAATTAATTACTTTTAGCGACAGAATATCTGTCGCTAAAAGTCCATTAAAGTCTTTTAGAAATAATAATCCGTCAAGATCTGTTAAAATGACTTTAAGCGACAGAACTCCGTTGCAAAATTTATATTCTTGTAGATAGAAAAAACAACCTGTTTTTTTTTCATTTTCATTATTTCTTTCAAATCTATACCTATTTTTTTAAAATTAAACATCTAAAGCATAACCATCAATGTGGAATATTATTAACCATATTTTCAAGTATCTTTAAAATAAATAAATTACATACCCCTAACATCATCACTACTCATAAAGTACTATCACCATAAGATAACCACACACATTACAATGACAACCAAATTTACAACTTTGTGACAAAAGTTACAACGTCTGATTCTATATATACAATCTCAGAAGTGATGCTCAAGAGTGGTCTCATTAGCGCGCTGGGATGGGCTGCGACAGCAGCTGTCGCGTGCAGCAACAACGATGGTGTGCGGTAGCGGTATAGTGGACATGAAACATATCATTAAACCCCCCCATGTTGTGGCTGCTTAATAGTTAGTCAAAACACAAAGTAGAGTGTGCAATAACTGTCTTCTTTAAGTACAAACATAACAAGCAAATCAATCAAATAATGACCGAGAGAATAGTACATCACATTCCCTTCCAAAGTAGAGGAAGCAAACCCCATCAATCAAATTACATGAACTAAAATAAGTTTAGCTTGCAAAAGATATTAATAAAAGACTCTAATTTTAAATAATTGCCTCAGAATGTATTAGTATTTCCTGCATAGTCATAAATCCTAAACTCTAATGCAATACCAAGCTTAAATATAAGCAGTAGTTAAATTACACATACATCAGTAACTAGAGGTTTCATCGGGTTCAACTCCAGCAGTGTCTCCTAATTCTTTTTAACAAATTCAAGAAATACAAGCCTCCACAGAATTCCAAAACAAGATTTGATCAAAACATCATACTCAACACCACTTCTTCCTAAAGACATATAGAATCATCATAATTTTCAACAATGTTAATAAGCAAGGGGCCAAAAGGACAATATTAAATATTCTTAAACTGATTCACATATATTCTCAAAATATTCCCCCCAAAAAAAATGCATGTACCTTCTTCCATAAAGTTACTCTCTGCAGTTGAATAAAATAGATATAAGAATGGTGGATTAGATATGTTTATACACATCATCAGCTACTAATGTTTCAAGCCAAAAGATGAAAAGGGCAGACTAACGTTATTACTTATGATCTCCGTTACCATTTTTCTGAACAGGTTTGCAGGACCACAAGACCACTGGTGCTGTTGGTAGCGGTAGGCTTTCAATGTACTTGGTAATTCATTCTTTAATTTACTCGTTTACAAGAAATTTGAGCAAATAAGAATGTCCTCCAAAAGGGACAATGACAGTGCTGAAAAGGTTTTAATTCGACAATTGTGCATAAAATGCATCAAATGAATGTATATCCTATATGTAAAATGCACATAATAGCTAACAAATTCCTTGAAAAAGAAGAAAATTTACCTTGAGGACTTCCAACCTTTGAGACTAGCTCGGAAGGCTAAATCCAAGTCCTCGACAGTTGTCCGATCCTTCCACCCTCCCCCTCCCTCCTCATTTATTGCAGCAATTATTACTAAAGAAACATACCAGTACACCTGATTGTCATCTATCTAGGATGTGGCTGATAACAAATCTGAATCATAGATATCACCAAAAAGGATAAAATCGACAAAATACCTTGAGCTCCCATTATCTGGGTTGTAAAAACAAAGGGGTACACCCTAAATCAACCGGAAACAAGTGAAACGTATAATACACACACACTGGAGGAGAAATAATCCAAGTGATTGCAAGAGGCCGATAACAACAAACAAAAAGTAAAACCATATTTCTCCAATACCAAGCTCAAACGCTACCATTAGATCTATCAAACCAACACCCGAATAGCTATAGATTTGCAAAATTTTGAATTTCGAATGTAAAAATAACTGTAAGCAAATTAAATTACCTAGAGCTCCCATTAACGGGGTTGTGGCTGATGACAATAGCGTAATCATTGAAAGCCCTGGCCACCACGCCGCGATACGAGTGGGTGGTGTGGGAGGTAGGCAGCAGAGGAGAGGGAGAAAGGGGTGAGGCGGTAATGAGGGATGGCGGTGGGGATGCGGCAAAGGGGTTGGGGTAGTGGCGTGGGAGGTGGGCATGAAGGGTGGGTACATGGGTGTGTGTGTGTGTGTGTGTGTGAGAGAGAGAGAGAGAGAGGGAGGTGGTGAGGCATGTGTATGCGACTAGTTAGAAAGAAAAGAAGGGTTAAAGCTTCTCTTATTCGAAAAATAAAGGCTTTTACTGACGAAATGTGTCCATGGATAAAAGTTTGTTGCTATTTTTTTTAATGAAAAAATTCAAAAATAGTTTAATGACTAATATTTCCGTAGATAATAATTCATCGGGAAAAGTCTATCGCTAAATATCTTTACCGACGGACAATTCCATCGGTAAAGACATTTTTTTACCGACGGGATCTTGTCCTTCGCTAAAAATCCGTTACTAAGAGCCCTTTTCTTGTAGTGTCTTTATTTTATTTTGCTGCTGTCGGATCTCTTTCCCCACCCTTGTCTTTACAGACACAAACTTATCCATATATCCAGATCAATCAATTTTGTAGGAAAACTAATACATCCAATGTTTATTTCATGATGAGTAATTTTGGAAATGAGAGACAAGGTTTAGGTTGCGATGATTGTGTGTCTGTGGTTGGGTATTTAGGTGGTCAGCCATCAGATTCTCCTGATAGTATGTGACCCTAACTAACAAGTTAGGCTGATGTGGGCATTTTGTATTTTCAAAATACCAACGCTCTTTCTCCCTCTCCCCCCTTCCTTTTGCCTTTTTTCGCTGCCCTCGATCTCTTATTCGTGCCCTTTTCCTTAGATACACGAACGTACTCATATATCCAGATCTATCAACTTTAAAGGAAAACTGATATACCTAATGTTTATTTCATGATGGGTAATTTTGGAAATGACAACAAAAGGGCTGGGTTACGGTGGTTGTGTGTATGTGTGTTGTAAATGAGGAAGGATAGCGATTATGTGTGTTGTGAGTGTGGGGGGGGGGGGGGGGTTGTTTAGGTGGTCAGTCGTCGGTGCACGAGGGTTGGATTGCAACATTAATAGTGGTTTGTGGTGTTGGATGATGCCGTCGTGGAGGATATGGTGGTGGTTTAATGGCCGATAATAGGGGTGGTTGGTAGTGTTGAGTCATACCGTGGTGGTTTGTCGTGGAGGATAGAATGTGGTGGTTGTGGGTCCGTGTGTGTGCTGTGAAGGAGAAAGTATATTTGGCTGAATTTTTGGTGGATTTGGTTGATTTTTGGTGGTGTAGGAGTGGTGCGGTGGTTGTGATTGCTGGTGTTGTATTGGTGGGGGCCAGAGGGAGCTGGTTGTCGTGGTCAGAGTATGAGTGAGAGAGAGAGAGAGAGAGAGAGAGAGAGAGTGGAATGAGAAAAAAATAGAAAAACAATCACGTCTTTTTACAAAAATAGTTAATACCATCATTATTCTGTCTGTTAATAGATACAAGTGTTGTTATGACAAATAACAGTCTTTAGTTATAATTTATTTTCAAGCTAAAAAACTTTAGTGACATTATACTTAAATGTGATTGGAAAAGGATTGACAAATCTCCCACGAAAGTCTTAACTTTCTAGGATGACATGACAAGATCAAGTGATGATCAAAGAAAAAAAAAGTTGAGAAACTTTCGCAGTGGATCCAAAAATTCCCATCATGAAGCGGTTAGGCAAGGAGAAGATGGCAAACATGGAAGGACATATATATTTAAGTGGGACCCTATGGACGCCAATCGGGGCACAACCGCACAACCATGGGTCCACGCAAGGGAGGATCTATCAACAAAATCAATCTAGGGGGTTCGTGGACCACCATAGTCCATGCTTCCACCCGTAAACACGTCGCACCTGCTGTAAATTGTACTGTACTTGGCTGCCACAGTCTCCGTGTTTTGCAAAAATCTTGCATTATTGAGCAACTTCTGCAGACTTTTACCTTCTGTCAGCTGGATATACGAAGGTTCCCACTTCCATAGGGGGATTGGTAATCTGTCACCAGGAAAGAAAAATATACTGTAATAAGGCGTCTACAAGATGTTACCAACACTTGTTTTCCAGTGACATGATTTACTTGATATATGAAGAAATCAAAATGAGGTCCATGAACAACAGTATCCAGCTTTATTGGTTGTGTTTCAGTTTTAATTATAGGAGACGACGGTTATCATAACTATGTTGAAACAATTTCAAGCAACTATATTAGACCATACTGACAACTTGGCACAACCTCCCAGAAGGGGTCTAGCAAGTAGCCTGCCAGTGTCTGGTTTTCATAACCCGACCAAAGTGTCCCTTTGTAGCCTAGTAATGTTGTTCCAATCAGGCCAAACTCTTGTAGCTTCAATCCAAGAGTTACCGGTATTAATTGACTATGTAAACTTATATGGCATGCCCATATATATATAGAAAGATCTATTCTTTTCGTAATCACATGCTCTGTACCGACCAGCAATAGGTCATTGATGATGAATCAAGCATATGCTGTAGAACAAGGATTCCCTATCTCCTCATGAATTTGCGAGATTAATCGACGTGGGATACTTGAAACATAGCGAAACCGTGTGTTAAGTGTCAATCCTTTTGCAAGGAAACTCAAAATCTACTAGTAAACTTTAATGTGGACACTCACTGTATGTGAACAGTTGAGACAAGTCCAATGTTTGGAAAAGCTGAACTTCTATTTGGTCAAGATAAGGAGCACCGTCCACAAACGTAAGATTGTCGGGCAATGTTTCTCTTTGTCACCTATATATGTGCATCATAGATGCCTCATTGCAAATCCTCCTAAGGCACAGAAGCCCCTCTGAATCTGAAAACCCAAGTAGTTTGTCCCCCCCAAAAATAGTTAGGAGCAGAGAAACTAGTTGTCTAGGTACATATGAAATGTTGTCTAGGAAAGCTACTTGCCATTCTCACGGACAAGACTCTTCCTACTTCCTAGGATTGCAGGAGTACGAGCAGAATCCCTATCATGAAGTTCATAATCCCTCTGGGATCATTCAAATGGGCCTTGCTGAGAATCAAGTGAGCTACTCAATTCGTTTGTATTACGACCTATTTTCATTTTGTTACTTGTACATAAAGAAAGTGGAACACGTACATCACCCCGGTTGGCTTGAAAATAGAAACGTCTCGAGAACTTAGAACTATTCATGATTCCATCAATTTCATTGTCCTATCTTACCGTCAACTAAAACGGGCGCTGTCGCGTCTCTCCTCTACTAATTCTCTTTGTACTTGCATATATGCACACACACACATATATATGACGTGACAAACTGCTACATTTCTTGAGATTCTTTGGTACATCACTTACGTATGTATGTCAATGACGCAGCTCTCGTTCGACCTTATTGAATCATGGCTCTCAAGAAATTCAGATCGCACCAATTTCATAGAAAATGGACGGTCCATATTTAGAGATTTGGCTCTCTTCCAGGACTATCACGGCCTTCCTGCTTTCAAGAAAGTAATTGTCTAGAATCCTTCATTTCTTTTCTTGCTATTGCCATAATGGATATAGGGGCTTTCATCATATTCAATAAGCCATTAGACCGATGAGAATCTGAACTTGGCTGTCAACATCAATTCTCAGGTACTTGCCGAGTTCGTTGAAGAAATTAGAGGGAACAACGTGCGATTTGATCCAAACAAGCTTGTTCTCACTGCAGGTGCAACTTCAGCAAATGAGACTCTCATTTTTTGCCTTGCTGAACCTGGCGAAGCTTTCCTTGTCCCAACTCCTTACTATCCAGGGTACGTATGTGACGGTCACTGCTATCTCTCTAATCTTCACAAATCCATGATATACCAATATCTAATCCAGCAACATGAAACAATCCATCTGGGACTGTATTTCAGGTAGAAGTGAAACTCTTGCTGTTCATTGTAGATCACTGTGTATATATTGTGTAATGCATGCTGTACCATCTTGGAATTACAATAATGCCATTCATGAGGTGTATAGTTATTTTATGCATGAAATAAGGTATATATGGCCGCCTCACTTTAGTCATGTTGTGAAGAAACTTCTACTTTGGAAAAAGGGTCTCATTATTTTTCGTTTAAATCTTTTGCCAGGTTCGATAGAGATCTTAAATGGCGAACTGAGGTCGAAATCGTTCCAGTCCATTGCTCTAGTCTCAATCACTTCAGACTTACAAAGTCTGCCCTAGAAGAAGCATACCAGCAAGCCCAAAAACTTAAATTAAAAGTTAAAGGGGTACTCATAACAAACCCTTCAAACCCTTTGGGCACAATAATGACCAAAGATGAGCTTCACCATCTCATTACTTTTGTTGTTGCCAAAGAAATCCATATAATAAGTGATGAAATATATTCAGGAACAGTGTTTGATTCTCCAAGCTTCACTAGTGTCATAGCAGCCGCGAAAAATAAATATCCCAAGGATACCACATTATGGAGCCGCATTCATATTGTCTATAGCTTGTCTAAGGATTTAGGCCTTCCTGGATTTAGAGTTGGCATGATTTATTCCAACAACGAAGTGGTGATATCTGCTGCGACAAAAATGTCAAGTTTCGGGCTTGTTTCTTCCCAAACTCAGTACCTGATTTCCAAGATCCTCGGTGACAGGAAATTCACGAAAAGTTACATCAAGGAGAATCAAAAGAGAGTTAAAAAGAGACATGAAATGCTTGTTTTGGGACTTAAGAAAGCGGGTATTAGGTGTTTGAAGAGCAACGCTGGATTGTTTTGCTGGGTGGACATGAGGCATTTGCTGAGGACCAACACATTTGATGCCGAAATGGAGCTTTGGAAAAAGATTGTTTGTGAAGTTGGGTTAAACATCTCTCCAGGATCATCTTGCCATTGCTCCGAACCAGGCTGGTTTCGTGTTTGCTTTTCAAACATGTCGAAAGAAACATTGAACTTATCGATACAGAGGATCAAGGCCTTTGTGGACTCCATTAATGGCGGAAGATATGGCCAAAACGACGAGCGATCACTCTGTAGCTCAAGATCGAAGAAAGTCACTTGTTACATGGGTTTTATCATCGTCAAAATATGCCTGTCAACCTAAGTGTACATGTATTACGCCTGAATGGAACATAAGAACGAACTCTGTGTTTTGCATCAGTTCCTACCATGGAAATCGATCACGTGTACTTATAAGGAATTGTGTCTTGGTGTCTAATTAGATGGGAAGTGGTGTTTGTGATGCTCTTTGTGAAGAACAAGAACTCTCCGCAACTCCCAGCTTGAGCTTGCGTCTTTAGACTTTCTTAACCATATTTCTGAAACAATTTTAATGTCAAAACCCAAGCTTGAGAACAATACATTCTGATGCCCACTTATCCGGGACGGAGCACGTCTTTACTCGACCGGGGCCAAATTTAAACGATATAAGAATTATGTCGTAATGTTCTAAAATCAAAACCGAACCCAATGAAAACCTGTTGCTTCATTAAATGGTAAAGCCCAAAATATAAATTATAAAAGCGAAACATACCGGAGATGAACCGAAAGTCAGTATGAAAAATAGCCGAACAAGATGAAGTTTTTTGAACTTTTGTAAACACTTTTTTCTTAGTCAATACTGTTAATTTGTACTTTTCGGTTACTCAATGTTGACAGAAGGTGAGACATGAAATGTTTTATGCGTAAGGTGATATTCATTTTCATGTGGACCATTATAATTTTCAGAGCCAAGCGTCCGCTTGCGTTCTTTTAGTAATACTTTATTTTCACAGCTAAACATTAACTCGTGTTCTTTCCGGTTGTACCTTATTTTCTTAATTAATGTCATTTTCCTTCCAAGTAAAAAAGCTAGAGTTCCACACTTTCCGTCTGTCCTCTCATACGCTAGAGAAGAAACTTTTGTTAGTCTTGCAAAGGTACAGGTAGTCAAGTGTTGTGAGCTAAATTCAACCGAATCTCTATAGAGCGTAGCGGAAACCCTGACCATCTCACTGCTAAAATTCAACTCAAATGATGTCGAATCTTGACCTAGGCCACGTTTGACGCACCTTTTTTTCCAGTTTTTTTTTCAGTTTTGGAAACTGAAAAAAAAAGTGTGTTTGGTAACCATTTTTTTTTCCTTCTCCAATTTAAAAAATCAGTTTTTAAACTGCAGAGTAAAAAAAAAACTCCAGAAACTGGTTTTTTTTTTTCACTTTTGATTTTCTTTTTTGGAGACCACCACCAACACCCTCCCACCGCCGGCAGCCACCTCCGGCCGCCAGCCACAACTGCCGGCAGCCACCGCCGGCCGCCGACAGCCACCTCCGGCCGCCGGCGACCACCGCCGGCTACTGCCGGCAGCCACCGACGACTGTCGGCGCCACCTCAGGCCGCCGGCGACCACCGGCGACTGTCGGTAGCCACCTCCGGCCGCCGGCAGCCGGCTGCCACAGCCGGCAGCCACCTCCGGCCGCCGGCCTCCGCAGCTACCAGCCACCGCCGGCCACCATCGCTACGCCCCACCACCACCACCGCCACGCCCCACCACCGTCACCGCAAACCACCCAAAAAAAAAGTCAAAATAAAAAGGGTTACCAAACACCAAAAAAAAAAACTCAAAAAAAAAAAAAAGGTTATCAAACACCCACTTATTTTTGTAAAAAAAAAATATTAAATTAAGCTGCTCTTTAAAAACTAAAAACCAAAAAAAAAAATTTGTCAAACGAACCCTTAGTATACAAGCCACGTACAAAAGTACATTGTTTGGCATAAACTAAGTACTTAGCACACAAACGCACTTTTGCCGGTTTGACCTAAAATGCAGTACTAATAATCAGCTCTCCGATCCATATAAATTGTCCATATTTTTTTTTTGAATCGATTTACAAAATTGATCACTTTCAAATTAAGAAAGAAATATTTTTATATTTTTATACTTTATTTTATTTTATTTCTCTCTCCACACTTAACTCTTTACGAACTCATTTTCTCTCTCCTGTCTCATATTCTCACACTTTTTTTTATTCTATTTCTCTCTTCACATATATATAACACTCCACCAATCAATTTTCTCTCTCCTGACTCACTATTTTCCCCTCTCTATAAAAGGTAAAATGAAAAATACAATTATATAACATAAATTCTTAATATGCGTGCAGAGTCAAATTGAACGATTTATGTGGAGCAGAATGAGTATTTATTTTATGAATGTGAAGCAATTAGAGAATATTTTGATCATTGTAGAATTTTGAATATTTTCAACATCAACATTGATGACTTTGCCTTGCATCCTCAAGACTACTCGTTTCATTTCTCATATTGCCAGATCATAATTTGTAGTTCTATTCGTAATACCAAAAAAAAAAAAAATTGCTTGCACACCAAGATTTTTAGGTGGAACCCTTGGAAGCACCCAAGCAAAATGTGTTCACCTCATAGATACACGTGACCATGTTGCTCGAGAGGAGCCGCAACCTAATATTTTATCATTAAAGGGTAGAATATAAGGGGATTCAGCAGCATTTATCGGTTGCGTCACTTGTACCATGTAGATGTAGATCTGATAATTAAATTACAAATTAAGATAAGCCCCAAAAAAAGATGCGCATTTCTAGGGAGCACTTTAGACCTATTTAAGTATCTATGACTACATTCACTTTCACAATAAAAAGAGGGTGAAACCAAAAGAGCCTATGAGAGAGGCGAATTTTGCGAAAATTAATTCCCCCAAACCCTCCTCTCTTTTCTTCTGTCTCTGTTGCCACCGCCAATTTTCCCTGTCGGTGGTGACGTGGTAGTTTAGGTGATGTTGGTTAGGGTCTTGTGTGGGATCTTGGAGGGCTATGGTGAGCTAGACCACGTCGCGTCATGACAGTGAGTCTCAATTTGGTATGGTTCTAGCTTTTTCGGCGTCGAAGCGGGGTTGGCGACGGTTGATGGGTAAGCTGTCAGGTCCACCGATGGTTTACGGTTAACGGATGATGATTGGTGTCGGAGATGGTGTTATACGCTCGGGTAGTGGTGGATTTGTGTGATTTTTTATTTTGCCGTCGGGATCTGAGATTTATCCGT
Source organism: Escallonia herrerae (assembly GCA_033070095.1). Lineage (NCBI taxonomy): Eukaryota > Viridiplantae > Streptophyta > Magnoliopsida > Escalloniales > Escalloniaceae > Escallonia > Escallonia herrerae. Next base: position 84,165 of record JAVXUP010000347.1, on the reverse strand, counting down.
CGGGGCTCATTGGGCTGTCTTGGGTAGGAGATGGATTGGTGAGTTTAGATCTAGGTTTTTCAGGTAGGGTTTATTCATCCCCCTTCCCCTCTAGTTGACCCCCATCCCCCTTAGATCTATAAAGGTTGGTGTTCTTCAATCAACGGTGGAGAGGTTCTTTGCTCTGCTTGTGGGTTGTTTGTGTTTGGCGAGGTTGGCAGTTACAGGATGACGACGGTTTGGTCGGCGACGGTTGTTGGCGAGTCTTCTAGGTTCTGGTCTTTGGGTGTTTTGTCCACCGATGCTCTATTCATGAGGTCTCCCGATGGTGATGTTGGGTTGTTCATCTTCTGTGTCCTTGGGGCTTGGTAGCAGTGAGTTGGTCAAAAACGATGGCGGTTCTGCTGCTGAAGAGGACGCACGGCAATTGAGGCAGAGGTGCATGACGGGGCCACGTGTCTGGAATACGGGTTGGGGTTGACTGTCTGCTGGTGTATCTTAATTGGTTTTTTTTTGTGCACTTATCTTGTTTTAGTTCTTAGTTATTTTGTAGGTTTATTTCTTAGTAGGTCTAGATTTTTAATGTTTTTCAGAAAAGAAAAAAAATAGTTGTGTTTTCCTTTAATCTGCTTTAATTTTATTTTATGGTGTATTTCTCTTTCTATTGGTGCTCTATGTTGGATGGAGTTGTCATCCGTAATAAGTATTTTATCATCCTATAATCTCAGAGGTTAGGAATGTTAGTCTCATTTGTTTTTCGTTGGTATATATTTCTAATCATTCTCAAAAAACAAAAAAAAGTATCTGTGACTAATAAAAGAACACTAACGTCAGAGTGGCACACACAATATTAATAAAAATACATAAAAAATTAAAACAGTGCAAATCTATACTACTTATAAAAGTGTGAAAGAGTGTAAATAATTTTTTAGACTAGAATACTCTTCATATATTTTCGAATCACTCAATTGCCATTTCAAGTACGATTAACATGCCTAAAATCTAGATTCTTTTAACAAGTCCACCTTTTTCACTTTAATAAAAGTTATAATTAATAGATAAATGTCTTTTATACTTCTCATGATACTTTCATTTAATATATAGACTTATTTTCATGTTCTTTTAACTTGATGCTTAGTATAGATTTGTTTTAATGTCATTTATAACTTGATACTAGGTGTAGAATATGATGTGAAACCCGATAGCATCTTATATACTAATTTCAATAATTTTTTTTAAATGACCATTAGCTGATAACGGTTTCTATTTACAATAGACACTACAAGAAAAAAGGCTTTTAGTGATGAAAAAATCTGTGGCTAAAAGCCTAAAATCCGTCGCTAAATATTTTAGCGACGGATTTACCGTAACTAAAAGTCCCTCGTATAAAAGTTTGTTACTAATATTTTGGCGACAGAATTTTCAAATCCGTCGTGTAATATTTGAGTTTTTGTAACGAATTTATTTATTAATTAGTGACGGAGTATTCCATCACTAAAAAAACGATAGTAATAAAAAAAATTTAGCGACGGATATAATCCGTCGCCAAAAGTCAAAATTTTTTTAAAATATATTTTTTAAAATTTTTCTAATGCCTAAAACCTGTAATAAAAAAATAAATCCTCAATAACAACGCGCAATAATCAGTACACAAATAAATATGTATAATTAATCATAAAAATACTCATTATGTACAAGATGGGAATCGGATATAGCCGGTTAGAGGAGGGGAGAAGAGTACAAGCCGGGGGAGAGCTGGGACCGGGCACGAGAAGGGGCTCATCAGGGGTTGCCGAGTCCCGGATCTGGATCCTGCTGATTCGGGGCTAGCTCGGCATGTCCAGCTGCGGTACCCTGTTGATCCTGCTCCCTGATCATCCTCAACACCACCGTAGCAATGCGCGCGATCTCCTCGTCGTCCAACGGATGTCGAGGAGCCGGTGTCTGTGGAGGGGCAATGGGGGGTGAGGACGCTCCTATCACGGCACAAGCAGTCCAACTAGGCAGGCCGCGTATGCGGCTTTTCGGCCGATTGACGACCTCCGACGTATCCAGCCATCGCTTCAACGCCCCAGTACTCGCACCCGTACGAGTGGACGCTGATGGCTGTCTGGACTGCTTCTCGGACCCCTAAGCTGTTCATAAGAGGCCTGCAAAAATAGTGATATAAAGATATGTTAGGGCATTAATTAACGCAACAAACATTGAGGATAGAAAGACAAAAAATTAACAACTTAAACAAATTGACTCACATCGATCCGCCGGGCAATATTTGAAATATAGTCACCCGCTCGGTGCTCCTCGTCCTTGTCCTTCTTCCGCACGTGCGTCTGATTATACGTCAGAGCTACGACTTCATCGTTTTCCAGATCCGGGTGCTTGACAGCATTCTTGTGTCGGACGATGTCGTGTGGCACCGACCCCCCGTGTGCGTCGGATCTTTATTTTGTCTGTTCTCAGCCCCGCTCTTACTCTTGGCGTCCCAACCTGGATCCGCAGCCCACCGATCTATCATCGCTGTCCATACAGTTGGAGATATCCAATGTGGGGGATATCTCGTCATCTCCGTCATCGGGGCACCCTCGGGCAGCATCTTCCTCGCCTGGTCCCTTGCGTCATGGAGCCATAGGCGGTAATTCTTGCCAATGTAAGCAAAGAAGGCCTGCTGCCCCAGTGTCTGCTGCTCAGGCGAGTCAAACGTGAACCCCTCCTATAAGGCATTCAATAACACAAATTAACTGCAGAAAACAAACTCTAATTAAACAAATACTATCGCTGAAAAAAATACTTCACCGTACCAGTCACTCCTCCCATAGGGACTCCCTTACAGCGACATCGCAGTCCTTCCAGTATAGGCGTGGCTCGAAGAATCGGCCTTTCACAAGAACGCCGATCTTCATCCGATACGTGACTGACACCTCCGAACACATGTCCGACACATACTGACAGGTGTCCGACGCCCACCGACACGCACCTCCCGACACATCAACATATGTTGATTTATTTTGTAAATGTCGGACACCGTCGATCAGATGTGGTGTCCGTGTCTGCGCTAACTAATAGGTATCTCAATCCAATTGGGTCTCATCCTCCGTAAAAAATCTCAATTCTCAATTCTCAAATGCTCAGTGCAATAAAAATTAACAAAAATCACACATTCAATCCAATTGGGTCTCATCCTCCTTCAATAATCTCAATATCTCAAATGCTCAATGCACAATTAACAACTTAAAATCATCAATTAATAATCGCAATTACTTTAAATGCACAGCTAATAACCTAAAATCATCAATTAACAACCTAAAATCATAAATCAATAATCACAATTCTCAAATGCACAATTAACAACCTAAAATCTTCAAACAAATGATCCATGTTCAAATGGAAAAAATTGTTCAAAATGAACATATCCGATGCGCTTGAATTATTTCAATTTAGGGTTCAATTGTATTAAGGCATTCAATTTAGGGTTTAATTGGTTTAATTTAGGGTTCGGTTCAATTAGAGCATTCAATTTAGGATTTAATTAGGGTTCAATTACAGCAATTTAGGGTTCAATTAGGGGATTCTATTGATTCAATTTAGGGTTCAGTTGATTTGGGGCATTCAATTTAGGGTTCAATTAGGGGGTTCAATTATTTTAATTTAGGGTTCAATTCGATTAGGGCATTTAATTTAGGATTTAATTATGGTTCAATTACTTCAATTTAAGGTGAATTTTTGGGGTTCTATTAGTTCAATTTAGGGTTCGATTGATTTGGGACATTCAATTTAGGGTTCAATTAGTTCAATTTAGGGTTCGGTTGGATTAGGGCATTCAATTTAGGGTTCAATTAGTTTAATTTAGGATTCAATTCGATTAGAACAGTCAATTTAGGGTTTAATTAGGGTTCAATTAGCAATTTAGGGTTCAATTACAGCAATTTAGGGTTCAATTAGGGGGTTTAATTAAGTAAGTGGCAACATATATGATCTTGACACTTGTCGACAGCAGTGCAGTGTATATATGTATATAATTATACCAAATTAGTCAATGGATAACATCTCTACTTTGACCAAATTTGGTGTCATGCATCCATCTTTTCTTGGAATGACGCCCAACTTTAATTTTGTCTAACCGAGTTTAATACACTCTATAATTTTAGTGCCTTTATTTGTTTGGTTGCCATTAATTTAGTCCCATAGAATATAAATTCATAGACCTTTCTATTGCTCGTCTTTTAGAACATTTGTTTATAGTCGTTTGCACTTTTGCATCACCCTCTCTGTATACAAAAACCAAAAAAGCCCAAAATTGTTTTGAAGAGTAGAGTAAAATAATTCCAGTAGCTCACCGACCCTGATCTCTTGCTTGGTCGGCATCTCTGGTTGCCCTTGCCACGTCTACTGCATCTCACCATATGATAACTTTTCCTTTAACAACTAGTTCACCGGCCTTTTGAGCTTCCTAATACTCCAACTAATAATTTTATTTCATAGTTAGCCATTTTTTTTCTTACAAACATATTTGAATGCGACTCTATAAACACAAGTGAGCGAGGAACCTCGTACTATGTAGTTACAAACCGTGTTGCAGTTTGAATATATAAAATTGGTTGAAACTTTGTTTCTCATCTTAGATTGTGGGTGTGACTTTGCTTTTTATTCTTAAAGTATTTTTCCTCACACATTGCTCGGAGCAAGATAGCTTCATCTTTTATTAGTTTTTTGTTTGGAAGGTAAGTGGTATTCACGGCAATGGCTGCCGGTCGCCGACGGTAGGTAGTGGCATAGACTCTTTTTTGGAGTCTTCAAAAACTACGCTGTTTTAAAAACTAAAAAAAAAAAGAATAAAAATTATGTGTCAAACGAGTTTATTTTCTCCAGTTTACAAAACTGAAAAAAAAAAATAATAGTTACTAAACGGAGTCTTAGTTTTCAACATCAATTTTCTTAACATTCACATTAAATTCAAATTTTAGATTAACAATTAATTATTTTATTAAGAGTTTTAACAGCCGGGAAGTTTTTTATTGCTAAATTTTTTTAACAAAGTAAACTGAATCTTTTATGAGTTATATGTCTCTTCATTTGTGACTTTTCAAATGTTTATAAATACATGTTGAATTCTATTTTTTTAGCCGCTAAAAATCTGTGTAAATGCTTGTTAGCATTTTCTAAAGAGAGATCCACAGATTGTTGCCTGCATTGTTGCTTGCCAAGAGCCCTATCACATCTATAAAGATCTGTTTTATTTTTTGAGGTGTATTTGTCTTTAATTCTTCACAAACTCTAAATTGTACGAGAGCAAACAACGCTTCTAAGAAAATATTGTCCTTTAGAGATTAGTAATTCAGTCTATTCATAGCTTTCAATCATAGAGAATGAAGAGATGCATCAATCATCATGGAAGGCGATTTTGGGATTTGGAAACATACCCCTTGTCGCCGGTGGAGACGTGGAGTCACGGGCAGGAGATCGTTCCTGGCGACGCTGTCGCCAGTTGAGGTGAGGTCGTCAATGACCTTGAGCTCATCATCGGCATGTAGATCTAGACCCAGATCCAGACAGCCTAGATTGCGGCTCGTGTCATGGCCGCCGTCGCCAGTCTACGATTTGCCGGAGTGAGGCGCCCGTGGTCGTGAGTCGTGCGATTGTGTGAGAGAGAAGTTGTGAAAGTTGAGAGGAGAAGAGGCTGAAGAGAGAAACGGGGAGAGAGAAAATACAGATATCTGCTAATTAAAGGCATTTTAGCGACGGCATAACATGTCGCTAAAAGTCCGTCGATCAAAGAAATTTTATCCGACGGATTTTTAGCGACGATATTATTCCGTCGCTTAAAAATATTGAAAAAAACCTCAAAAATTACTAATTTCATAAAAATATTTAACGAAGGGATCCCCGTGGTTAAAAGCCCGTTGATAAAAGTTCGCCGGCAAAGGTTTTTATCGACGTAGTATTCTGTCGGTAAAAATCGGTAAAACTGTTTACCAACGGATTTTTACCGACGGAGTTTTCCGTTGCTAAAAGATCTTTTGGCGACGGAAATCATCCCGTCGCTAAAATTCCATCGCTAAATCTGTCTTTTCTTGTAGTGAGATTTCACCCTCATTTTCTTTTAGCAGATAATTGGTTCTGTCTTTTATGTTGGTAATGAAAATTTGGTAATACACTTCAAGAGAAAAGAAAAGGCAAAAAATTGAACATGCTTAAACCTTTCTGCTCTCTTGCGTTTTGATATAAGACCTAATGTTGTGTGTGTGTGCGGTGTGCATGTGTATGTATAGTAGATATGTGTAATTTATTTTTAGACACAAATACCCTAATACACTTTTATATATTACATCAACGCCTTTCAAATGTTACCACCTCGGTAATTACTGGCTTATCTCAAACCGTTGTCACGTTCCCTTTTCAGGTAAATGACTCTACACCTTCATACGTTTTTCATAATTTAATTATTGTAACTTCTCTGTCTCCATTATGTCAAGTGGTAAGATGATTCTATATTCAAAGTTTGTTTAGAGGTAACTTAATTCTATATTGTTAAGTTCAGTTGCTTAATATAACGAAAGCTAATATCCTTTTTGAGTATGTAAGTTCGAAATGAGTGTTGATTTAAGAGTTTATTTAGCTTCCAATTCTATAGAGGTAAGCTCCCTGCACTCTTCTAATATTAACAAACTTTGACTTTTTTGGGACGAGGCATGATAATTATAAGGTCTATTTTAGGTGCCAGCTTTTATCATACATATCACATTATTATCAGAATCAAGATTTTATTTTTTTTGTTTGCTGGGAAAAAATTGTTCTACTTTTTAGGATGGAGCATTTTATTCGATGTTAAATGATTAATAGGCAGCATGATTAATAAACATTGTGTCTAAGTTGTTAATAAATTTGAAAATATCCCATGTATTAGATAGGAGAACTATTGAATATGGAGCCACACGTCCAACCCTCCAAAACAAATTTATAAGGATATTATTACAAAATTGTGAATATGTAAATTTTATTTGACTACGTGTACGGTTTGAATCTTCTATTCTTGTATATGATGAAGTCACTTTCTTGCTTCTATAAGTTATGCCTTAGGGGCTTAATCAAAGAGAAAAGTGAAAGAAAATCATTGCTAAGAGTTAAAAAATAAATTAGATAAGAGAAAATTCTTTGTGAATCACAAAAACCGAAGAAGCCTATTCACACAAAAATAGCAATGGCGGAAAATAACCTACAAAGTTATAATTTCAATCATTTGCTGTTAAGAAATTATCACACAGTGACTTTTTATTTAAAAATGTTGAAGTTACATGTCAATGACTCATTTATAATGAAATAAGAAATGCAGCGTGCTTGAAGTCCTAACCATATACTTCTTGTTGTTTATAAAACTAAACACGTGTTTATGAAATTTGTATGGTATCGTTATGATTTCTAGCGGTTTTCTAAAAGTAAAGCATATTATTGTTTCACAAATCTAATATAATAACCATCTTTCATGCTATCTTTTGATTCTATTCTTACTCCAAAGTCCCATCACACATCCACTTGATTTTTTTGATACCATCTTCTTCTAATTTAATGAAGATAACAGCCAATATTCAAATAAGAGGCTGCTTAAAAATTATTGGAATAAAACACACTCAAATGTAGAGAACCATGCTTGTATAAATGATACGAGTTGCAGTCAGTCCATATTAGTAAAGTACTTATTTAAGTACATTCACAAGAGACATGAAAAAATAAACCAAAGTTCATGAAATAAATTTAGTGAAGAAAATTTTGGCAGGTTACAGCCTAAGTAGAGAAGTTAATGAGACTAAATAATATATAAATATTCTCATTTATTAAAAATGGACATCACGAGGGCCAAAAGAATATATCATTTAGCCTAAGTTAGCGTTCGAGAAATAGAACTATCACAATCTTTAATTAAATGAAATACTTTTGACATTAACTAGACGTTTAACACTCTAACTACATTGATACAACATGAATGTATGTCTCTATCTCTATCTGTAATATAAGTGTAATATTTTTCGATTGATCGATAGAACATCGGAGGACTTATTGAAATTGTTTGGCCACTAGGTTTATCTAGAGAGACTGTAACCCTTGATTTCAGCAGGTTGTTATTTCGTGACTTGATAAATTTTGACATTAAGTTATTTTCCAGTCTTACATGTTATATATGCGGTTGAAAAAGGTGATTGACATGCTTATTCCATGTTTATGAATGTTTTTATGAGCCAAATATTTTGACTTGCACCCATATTCTCATTTGCCAGTTGCTTAGCAATTAATTTGTTGAATTGCGTATTTACTTTCTCTTAATTGTTTACTTGATTTTGTTGTGATGCACATTGATTTTTCTAATATGAACCTTTTATTTATTGATGTTCACGTGCATCGCATGTGTACTCAACTAGTATTAAAAAATATGTAGAAAGAAAAACGAGTTATCATAGAAATGCGAGTAGTGAAAATGGAGTAAAAATATTGACGGTAAGAATATTAACGGTTGGATATTTAAGTAGAATGGTTGGAATGATAAAGTTGGGAAAAAAGTTATTATTGTAGTGGGATGAAGCAGTTATGTATTAAATATTGAGAAATTTTCAATAATTATCGCCATTAACTTTTTTATTTTTGCAATTTGAACTTAGTATATTATGAAGCGATATAGTACAAAAGTTTCAAATAAGCTTTACTATAAGAGTTCTCTTCCTTAATAATAGTATAGATTTTTTATAACTACAACGATAGAAGTTTTACAATATTAGGAGAACTAAAACACAGGCACATGCGTGCGCATCGAGAGTCCCATTCTAACTCACTCTTAGGATTTTGTTTGCGGCCCCCATTGTAGAGTTAGAATTTCTTCCTCCTTATATTTCCAAACCATTCCACTCAAATATCCAATCGTCAATATTTTTACTCCAATTTTACTGATCCTTTGTCATCGTTGCCATTTTTATGGTAAACTTGTATTCCCTTTTTATGTCCTTTTAATTATTCGCACCTAGTAACTTTAAATGTATTCTTGTTAATTGCACACATATTATGTGTAGTGACGGCGCTAATAATTTTAGATCTTCTTACTTCTCTCTGTACCCAAACTTGGTATCATTGACCTCAGTCATAATTTACCAAAATGATTTCCATCTTTCATCTTTAGCGTGGATGGAAGATGTAATTAAGCAGAAGAAAGTATATCTAACACAACACGACGTCACACTTTTTCTACACAAGCGTTGATGAGTATGCCCAAGCCACTAGTAGAAGTATACGAATCTAGACGATAAACATAAAGATAAGGATGAAAACAAAATTTCGGTATTTTTTTGCCTCCCTCTTCTCTCTTTACAATTCTCTATTTACAAGAATTCTCAAAATCCCCAAACCTCTTCTCTGTCTTCGGCTGTGCCTACTTGGTTCGTCCTCCGTCACCATTGCCGACTTTTTTCTGCATATGGCGGCGTGGTACTGCAAGTTTTTCCTAGAGTTTGTGTATCTAGTTTTCTCTTCCTCCTTGTGCCTGGTGTCTACTGATGGATGCTGGATCTGTGGCTTCGGTTATGGGCTATCCATGGGGCATCGTGTGCGTCGATCGACTTGTGGTGTGGGAGCATCGGGTGCGTGACTATGCTGCATTGCTAGGTATCATTTTGGTGGGCGAACTAGCTATGAATGATTGTGAGTAAGGTAGATTTGGTGGGACCTCTGTCTGGATTAGCAGGCACGCTGTTGCTACCGGGTTGGAGAAGAAGGTAAGTGATAAAAGGGGTTTAACCTTTTCAAGGGTGGTTTTCCACCCTCCCTAGTTGATCCCCCCACCCCCTAGAAAGGTTGGTTAGATTAGACTTGGCGATGATGGGTCTCAATACTTTGGTGGAAGGTGTTGGCGGGCTATAGTTGGTGAGGCTGATGGGCGGGTGTATTCCCGTATGGAGGTACGACGGTGCTTGTTTCTTGAAGGTCTCAAGGATAAAAGATGAGATGGGTGGACAGTGGTGTTCAGTGGTGGGCGAATGATATGTCTTGGATGGACGGTGATGGACACTTCCGGCATCATTAACGGTGGTGGTGACAAGCGTTGATAGGCGCTTGGCCGTGTTTTGTGGTTTCAGGGCATGAGGTCTTGGGTGGAAAGGTGTTAGGTTTGCATGGAGTCGTTCAGAGTTAGTGTTGAGCTATTTGACAGGTGGCAAGATTATCGGTTGGTTTGTTCTGGTCCAACTTTTAAAACAAAAAAAGAAATGAAAAGGGATTTTTTTTAATTGTTGTGGCTATTTTTCGCATGCCAGCATATTGGCTCTTAATTTAGCTATTTAACATTTGTCTTTTTTTTTCGTAGTCTAATTTCTTATTGGCACTGCCTATCAGATGGAGCGTCATCTGTGTATGTAGATATGTATATATTTCTTAACCTATAATGTGCTTATTAAAAGTTTACTGCTTTGTAGTCTTCGACATTTGTGGTCTATTAGTTATTGTGACACATGCAACATGTATGCAAAAAGAAAGTTAACAGTATGCCTATGATTTTTTTGACATCAAGCTTGATATTTACAATTTATTTTAATTACATTTTTATTAAATTTTATACTGTAAAAATTGAACATGTCCTTACAGGTAATTATTATTAATTAAAAATTTTATTTTGGGTTACCTTTTACAATTTTATTTATGATGTCAAGTGTTATTGATAATAGACAATGTAACACTAAAAAAGTGTTATATATATATATATATATATAGGGAGCCGATCTACACCCACCGCCATAAATCTAGCCATCCACGTGTACTCGTGGATGGTCCAGATCTTTTTTTTTTTTTTGAAAAAGTTGCAACCGCCACTCTTTTAAGCGGTTGCAAAATGCCCCGTAAAGCTGAAAAACCCCCAACCGCAAGAAAGATTAGCGGTTGGAGGCCCACGAATTCGCACACCCAACCGCTATACTTTGTAGCGGTTGCACTGTACTTTTTTTACGATTTTTTTAATAAAAAAGTGGGGCCACTTAGGATTTTTTAAATGAAAAATTGTTTGACGGATTCCAACCGCTACTAAGTGTAGCGGTTGGGTGGTGCAAAAGAAAAAAAAAGTGTAATGATTCCAACCTCCATTCTTTGTAGAGGTTGGTCATGATTCCAACCTCCACTCTTTGTGCAGGTTGGAATCATAACACTTTTTTTGCCAACCGCATGAAAGTGTAGCGGTTAGGGTGTCTCTTTGTGCAGGAAAAAAAAACACACACACACACACATGTAGCAAAGCAGAAAAACACACACACACACACATGAAGCAAAGTAAGAAAAAAAGTAATGATCCCAACCGCATAAAAGTGTAACGGTCTTTTCTCTCTTTTTGTGTCTTTGTGCAAAGCCGAAGGAAAACTTTTCTCTTTTTTTGTGTCTTTGTGCAAAGCAGAAGGAAAAAAAATTGGAATGATGACCAACCGCAACAAAGTGTTGTGGTTGGAGGCACTGACCAATCGCTACACTTTGTTGCGGTTGCGCGTGCTCCCGTGGGCCCCCAACCGCTAGTCTTTCTTGCTGTTGGGATTTTTTTCGGGCTGGCGGGGCATTTTTGTCAAATTTTGCAACCGCTACTCTTTCCAGTGGTTGCAACTTTTCAAGAAAAAAAAAACATCTGAGCCGTCCACAAGTACACGTGGACGGCTAGATTTATGGTGGAGAAATAACAATTTCTCCACTGGTAGACATGGATCGGCTCCCATATATATATATATATATATATATATATATATATATATATATATATAGCATCAAAGTAGTGGAAATAGCGAGGAGAGACATGGCCAGGAGGTCTCTAGCTTTAGTGGGGTCAATTTGCCGTTGTCTTTTAGAGGTGAATCTTAAAATCTCCATTTTTTAGAATTGAAAAGGCAGATTAGCCTCTCTTGAAAATTCAGGAAAATCTTTCTCATAATTATGAGTAAAAATTGCTGATTTTGTAATGTGACGAATTTATTCGTAATAATCTCTGGATTTACCAAAAGCTCTTTGTGGAAAGGCCCAGCCTTTGTTGAGATAACAATTGCCCACCTCAATTGGTGAAAGTTCTTGTTTTTCATTTTCAATGATGAAGATGTCACGACAGTTTGCATGAGTATTATAAGTTGAATTTTCAAACATATCTTCTTTATTCGAAAATGAAGATGATCCAATTGACTGTCGTAAATTATAGCGAGTATTACCGGGACTCTTCAAACCTTTACTAGACCTTTTAAGAGTAGCCTTTGGAGGAGTCATTGTCCCTGCAAAAATTCTCTAGTCAAAAAGTCAGGGAGAGAATTATTTTCTCCTTTGATAAATTCTATCTGAAAATCAAAAGATGAAAGTAAAGCCTGCTATCTAGAAAAAAATTATTTTGGACATCTTTTTCTAAAACATCTTTAGCAGCTTTGAAATCAATTCTTAAAAGAAATTCTTGATTTAACAGATCACCTTCAAATTTAATTAAGGATGCTATTGACAATAAAAAAAATTTATTTCTTAATGGTAGAATAATTTTTTTATGCAGGATTCTAGACACCAGAAGTAAATCGAACTAAAAGCTCTTTGTTGTCAATTTTCTGCTTTAGTATACCACCATAACCAAAATCAGAAGCATCAGTTTTAACAATTTTGTATGTTTCGGGTAAGGGTAGATATAAGCAAGGTAGGGACTTAGCTTTAAGCTTAATTCTTTTGACAACTTGAGTGTGGTCAATAGACCAGGGTACAGGATTTTTCCTAAGCCTTTGATATAAAATCTTAGTATCCTTATACATATCTTGATAGAAGTCTGCAATGTAATTAAGACTTCCAAGAAACCTTTGCAACTGGGTTTTTTCCTTGATTTCATCGGGAAATTTAGAGGCAAATTCTATGGCTCTATCAATAGGAATAATTGATCCCTTCACAATATTATGACCTAAAAATCTGATTTTTGTATGGAAAAGGCAGATTTTCTTTGCAAAAAGAGCTAAACCATTATGCTTAACCACATTAAGAAAAGTGTGCATGTGTTTCCAATGCTGATCAATAGATTGGGAAAATTTAAGAACATCATCAATGTAGACAATAGAAAAATCCATATAAGGATTGAAAATGTCATTCATAATGTTTTGAAATTCTGATGGAGCATTCTTTAAACCAAAAGGCATCACATTCCACTCAAAATGTCCAAAAGGTACAGTAAAAGCCGTTTTATACCTATCCTTCTCACTAATTTGGATTTACCAAAAACTAGACTTCATATAAAATTTGGAAAAGATAATAGCTCTGCAAAGTCTGTTTAAAAGATCCTTTTTTATTGGGGATCGGGTAGCAAATCCATCTTAAGGCCTTATTCAAAGGCTTATAATTAATAATAAGACGAGGAACTCCACGTTCCTTTTCAGCCTGTTTGTTGACATAAAAAGCAGGGCAGCTCCAAGGAGAATAACTCTTGCGAATAAGCTTTTTGTCAATGAGGTCTTGAATTTCTTTCTTACAATGTGTAAGAAGTTCTTGACTCATTTGAATAGGGTGAGCTTTGGTAGGGATATTCTTTTCATTTAAATCAGGTTCGTAAGGTAGCACGATGATATGCTGCTTACGATGCCAAAATTCATTTGAAACTTCAGCACAAATTTTTGTTTCAATTTTATTCTGTCTTTTTCTCAAGTAAGGAAGCGATTTACCTTTTGAAATTTCAAATCTTCTTGAAGAAAACAGATCTGGTTTTGCCTAAAAATGAGCTCTTTCTTAAGAGAATGGATAACTTGTTCTTGGGGAGAATTGTTGAACTTAAAGCAGATGTCTTGATCCAAGACATTAGAATGAATGCCATTATCATTAATGGTTATATGATTGAGGAGAGAGAAAATGTGATCCTAGAATTATAGACCGGCTGAAACCTCTTACAACGATGAAGCGAGTCTTTAAACAGACACCATCATTACAAACCCAAGAATCCGATATTTTGAAATTGATCTTCATTCTGCTAGAATCAGCAGTAGTTAGGGCTTGCCTGGTACTTTCACAATACTTAGTAGGAATGAGACCTTCTTTGATACAGTTAAGGTCAGCCCCAGAATCAACAAGGCAACCCCTTCAAAGATGAAATCTTTATTGATTACAACTTTGATACTGACATACCATTTCTGAAAAATGACTTTGTCAAGATTGAGAATTTCTTGATCCTCTGAATGATTAGGAGCCTTAGTCTCAACATTAGGGTCTGTCTGACGATAATTTTCTTCTCAATTGCTAAAAGCTTCTCCAGTATTTCAGAGTTCAAGAAGAGAAATGCGGCTCGCAAGAAGCTTCATGTCTTTTTTGAGAGAAATAATCTCACTATGGAGATCTTGACTGGTAGGAATTTTTTGATCTACTGTCTGAAGTCTATCCATAACAGTAGAGAAATTAAAAGTATTACCTATTGAATGTAATTGTTTTGATGTGCTAGGTGTAGAGGTTTTTTGAGCACCATGAAGATACTTGAAAATTACTTGTTTCTTCTTTTCAGGATTATCGATTTTGTCAAGAAGGTCAAGGATTATGGATTCTTCAGAAGTAATAACATTGATACTCAAACCATACATTTTGAGAATTGCTTTATAGTAATCAGTTTTACTATAGCAATCATGACATATAGTTTCATGATCAGAACTTTGGTTGGAAGCACTGTTGGGACTTTTGATATCTTCATCAATATCATTGAGATCATTGGGTTGATCTTCTTCAGAATCAGAGGGATAACACTTAATTTCATTAAACTTAAAAAATTTCTTTTGTTTGGGGAATCTTTTGAAGGGTTTAGAAGATTTATCCTTCTATATATATATATATATATATATATATATATATATATATATATATATATATATATATATATATATATCATCCATAATGCCAAACGGATGGTGCAGATGCCTTTTTTTTTTACAAAGTATTGCTTAATCGCCTCTCTTATGAGCGGTTAACAAATTACCCAAATTGCCTTTCCATCCACTATATACCATGATTTTTATCTTCTCACCTTTATCTGTACACAAGAACCAAAAAACCCATGTTCACACACACACACACACACACACACACACACTCTCCCTCTCTCTTTATACCAATATCTTCATCTCCACCGAACTAGATTCATCGATGCCGCAACTCCCCAACGACGATGCCGAGAGGTCGACAATGGGCCAACGCCGATGCCGTCCTTCGCTAAGCAGTCGTAGATCGCCGCTACCCCGCATGCCGAGAGGTCGACGCCATTGCTTCCGCAGCAGCAGCACCACTATCTTCCCTCTTTCTCACTCTCCTCTATTCAGGCAACGACTGTCGGCGGTGGTGGTGGACCGCCGTCCCATATCCACCCGTTACCGTCCTTTCTCTTCCTCCCTCGCCACCATTATACATCTTTTTCCATGGAGATTCAACAGATTTGTAATTACAAAGTGTGTAAAATGAAAGAAATTATTTGACAATCTCATTTTTGCTCACATTTTGTTATCGTCCACTTAAAAACTTTGAGAGTTCACAAAAAAAAATCTTATCTTAATTTTACTCCTTTTTTTTTTTGGCACTTTGTGTATTTGGGTAGATGAGCATATAGTTAATGTTGATTATTGCGTTTCAGATTGGAGAAAAAAATTAGTGGTTTGGTGTATGGTTGTGTATGGCAGTGGTGGTTGGGCGTGAATACGGGGTGAAATAGATGACAAATTTGGATGTACAAACTCAGATGAACCTTGGATGCAGAACCTTGGAGGAAGAACTGAACTCTGTACTTAGATGGTTTCTTTAACCGTTACAAAGTGTAGCGGTTAAATCGCTACACCTTTGTACCGGTTAGACAAAAAATTCCTTCGTTTAGAGATGTACGAGGGGCATATTTGGAAAGTTGTTAACCGCTATAAAGAGTGGCGGTTAAACGAGTTGGAGTTAAAAAAAAGGTAATCTGGGCCGTCCATAATCACATGTGGATGGTCTCAGATTCAGTGGAGAAATAGCTATTTTTCACCGATATAGGGATGAGAATGGGGGCGGGTCGGATGCGGGTTTTATAAAATTAGTACCCGCGCAAGTAGTCCTGAAACTGTGTCTCGCCCCGCCCCGCCCCGCCCCACCACCGGATCATGTAATTGTAATACCACAAATGACCTTAAGCTAGTTTAGAAAACCATTCCCCGCCTCGGCTGGTATGAATTGCAAACCGAGAAACCAAATTATATTCTTACTGCATTTCGGAAAACCACACACATTCAAGACGGAAATTGAAAAACCAATTTCGTGAACTTCTATGTTCGTTCACAAAGATTGAATCGTAAAAATAAACTCAACCGGAAAAAATTAAGGTTTAGGAAGAACCGATCTCTCAATTGAATTCCAACATTTCATCGCTATAAGCAGAGTGCTTTATATAGATTTAGGATTTGAAATTAGAATCAGTGAGAGGAGAATATTGCTAAAGGTAGAGGTGGACAGGTTTGCTACTTTAGTCACCTGGAAGGTGGTTGTGACGGTGGTGGGCGGCCGGTTAGGTGGAGCTGTGGCAGTGGGGGCTGACCAACAATCGTGCGAGGGACAGGGAGAGAAAGAGAAAGAGGCGGCGGCGCCAACGGGGTATATTGGCAGAGATGGCGAGTTGCAAAGAGGGAAGAAGAAGCTAGAAGCGACGTAGCGGCGAGGCAACTGGGGCTGGGGTCTTGTTTCGTAAGTCGGCAGAGTCTAGGAAGTGAGAGGAGATAAGAGATTTAGGGTTTAAGATAATTTGTGTATATAGCTCAGGTGAATGACTAGGATTGAGTGATGCATATGGCTCGTAAATTGGGGCGGGTATGGGTCGGATATAATACCATACCTGACCCTAACCTGTTACGAATTTTTTAAAAAAATTATCATACCCGCCCATGACACGGTCAAAGTCAAAATAACCTGCTCTTAATGGATTGGAGTGGGTCGGATCTGCCGGATGCAGATCTTATTGCCATCCCTATACCGATAGACAGAAACTCATTTTAGTATAACACATCTTTTGATATTACATAACTACTTATTTAGAATAGTGACAAGTGACATTTCAAATTTTTTTTTAAAAAAAGTGACACAAATTAAAAGTTATAAATGATAAATAACAACTTTAAAAACATCTTTGATTTTTATATCTTAAAACACTTTATACACCGTGCTTGATTTTCTAACAAATTCTAATTTCTTAACTCTATTTTTGCACACGGGCCCACTTAATATTCATTAAAGTATGTAGTCAAAGATTTTCAAACTTGATATTAAAAAAATATTATATTATTAATTTTATTTTTGCACACACATCGCGCATGCCAATAACTCTCAGGGCGCTTCTTGGTGTGCGGGTCTGATGGACAAGAGGGAAAGAAATGATTGACGGGGAGAAGAGAGGAAAAGAAGAAAAAAATTATATACAATGGTCAAAACGACGTAGTTTTATTGTTTAGCCGTAGGCAGCTTGTAAGGCTAGTAATATATTCATAATTCGTTAATCTCATATATATATATATATATATATATATATATGTGTGTGTATGTAGACGGAGATGAAAGATAAAGAATAAAGCATACACCAACTTTATTGTTGCTTATGGGGCTATTTAAAATTTATTAAAAAATATATTCACAATCTATACTAAAGGTCAAGCTTGCTTTTTATATAAATATCATATTACTAACTTCATTTTTGCACACACATTACCTATCTAGATTATAGATACTTGCTATTCTATAATTTTTTGGGGGAAAATGACCCAAAATAAAAGTTTAAATAGTAAATAATACTTATATGTTTAGATTTTATAATTTTAAAATTTATTTTACTAAATGTAATAGTAAATATTTAAATGTGATACTTGATTTTCTTAATAAAAATTATGTTATTAATTTTATTTTGGGCTAATTACACCTATGTCCCTGAGGTTTGGGAGTAATTACACGCGAGGACACAAAGTTTCAAAGTGTAACATTCCGTGACCAAACGTGTTTCAAATGTATCAGTCGTGTCCATTCGTCAGGGTTCCGTCCAAAAAGTATATTTTTTTGCTGATGTCATCCATGCGTATTTTCTAAATGTCAATACTACCTTTATACCACATATTTACATATACACTGTATAAAAATTAAAAACTCTAATTTACAAAATCAGGGTTTTAAACCTAATACCAAATTAGTGTTTCAAAACCTAATTTTCTTTAAAAACCCTGAAATTAAGAGGATTCCAAATCCTGATTTAAAAGTTAGGGTTTCAAAATCCAACCCTAATTTTCAAATTAGGGTTTGAAACCTTCAAATTAGGGTTTTAAAACCCTAATTTTCAAATTAGGGTTGGGAAACTTAATTTGGTCTCAGATCTGAACCTCATGCCGCCGGCAACCCCGGTCCCCTCCTTCGACCCATGTCGCCGGTAACCCAAGCCCCCTTCTTCGCCCCACGCTGCCGACAGCCCAAGCCTCTTCCTTCATCTCAGTCCACATCGGCAGCCTCCTCCCTCATGATCGCCGCGATTTTTGCCAGGTTACAAATGCGACGAGATTTCATCTCGCGATCTTCAAGATGCGACCGGAAAGATTGATGTCCAATCGTAGAACTGCTAGTGCTTATCCAGCTGGGCTGATGGGGTGGAGGAGTCAGGCGGAGCTCGGGCTGACGGGGTGGAGGAGTTTCAGTCGAACGAGACAGATCTCCCTCTTGCTCTCATCCTTGCCAGATCTGTTCTCGGCCGTTCGATTGGGCGAGGTGGGCGACACCAACGGCGATAAGAGAGGCATCACGATTTCCAGTCCATCGAAGGGCTGATCTTCACACCTGCTTTTTGCCGCCGGCAACGGCGAGCCCGCACCCCTGCCTCATGGCGATGATTTTGAAGCCGATAAAGAACAAGCAAGAGACGCCGTGTCGGAGATTCTTCAACAATTTGGGGGATGGGGGTGACCGGGGGGTGAGGGGTGACCGGGGGAGGGAGGGCTAAGGGGACCGTGAAGGGCAGGGGTGTGGGTGGCGGCGAAGTGGATGGGGAAAGGGTGGGGGAAGAGAGAGAGAGAAAAAAAATTTAGAGTTTTTCTTTTCTAAAAAGAGACAATGGCATTTTAAAAATAACTTTCTAACATAAGGGCAATGAAGTCATTTTGTTAAAACCGTTAGAATTTTTAGGGTTCCGTTTGTCAACGGACATAAGTGTTACATTTTGAAACTTTGTGTCATCGCGTGTAATTATCCCCAAACTTCAGGGACATAAGTGTAATTAGTCCATTTATTTTTGCTAAAGCATCGCGTGTATTACGTTTTTACTTAAAAAAAAGGAAAAAGAAAAAGAGTCAACTTCGGACAGTTAACTGGCGGTTTTTGCCGCCGAAGTTCGCCTGCTCCTCCACGTGGCGGTTCCGATGGTCCCGCTCAGTGTTCAATCAGTCTTCCGTATTACAGACGGTAAACTCAAAAAGCGCCAACAAGACATCACAAACTTGTACGTTCTGGTAATGTCCACAGTACACTTTTCCTCTCGCGTAAAGCTTTTGCTTGTTTACTCTCGGAATTTCTACTTTTAGGGTTTTCTTTCTCGCCTCTCCCTTCAACTCAATCCCTTAATTTCGCCTTGGAGAAGTCATACTGGAATCAGACTATACTCAACGCAACAGATGTTATTCTCAAGCAATTTCTGACATTCCCCGAGTTTGATTGTCATTTTTCCGCTTTAATTGCGACTGCGTTCGATCTGAACTGATTATCGTCGACAGAGGTACTATCTCAGGCCGATTCGACTCTGCATTCGTTTTGGCGCTACTGTCTTTGTAGTCTTGTGCATTAATTCAATTTTCGCATTGATTTAATTGGTTTCTCAATGGAAGGTTTACTTTTTTGGTTCTTGTTATGATTCATGGAGGTTATGTAAACATCATCTCCTTTCTAGTTTTGTACATTGATTCGAATTTCACTGGAATGTCCTTTTGCGCCTTTGTTTTGCAGCACCAGTCTTTTGTGTTAGAATTTGGGTTATGAGTCACCTAAGGGGCTGGGAATAGAGTGGACGGAGATGAATCTATCTGCTTTCTTGACTTCTGCTGGAATCAACAGTGCGATTTGTGTGGTGCTCTTGTTACTGTATTCGATTTTGAGGAAACAGCCGGGCAATGTGAACGTGTACTTTGGGCAGAGGCTTGCTCGGCTTCGATTGGGGAACCATGATCCTTCCTTGATTGACAGATTTGTTCCTTCTGCTAGTTGGATACTGAAGGCTTGGAAAACATCTGAAGAAGAAATTCTTGCTATTGGAGGTTTAGATGCAGTGGTTTTTCTGCGAACACTTGTTTTTAGGTGGTTATATGTTTCTTTTATTGCCTACATACTGGAAATTTAGCAGGTGTTCTGTGTTTCGACATCAAATAATTAAACTTATCTAACTTTTTTGGGATAGATCTACAGTCTTTGCTCGTTCTCTTAGATAACAAACCATCCTGTGGTAGAAAACATGAACTAAGAATCAAGAAGCAAAGCAAAGGGTAGATATATTGGTTCTTTTGTCTTCTTGCATGCACTTGCCCCCCCAATCCTTCCTTCCCCTGATAAGGAAAGAACACTTTACAATTATAGGTATTCTGAATGGCTTGTCGTCTGTTGTTATGGTATTGCTTGATGGCATGATCTAGCTGTCTTTGCCTCTTTTGCTGCTGCCAAGTATTCCTATTCTTGAGAAGTTCTTTGACCAATTTTTCTTGGTGACTTATAGCATTAGAAAGTGAAGAACCAAAACTTAGACAATATGGTAACGAAGTAAAGGGGGGAGGCTGTACAATGACTTGGTGATAGCAATGTTAATAATAAGGCCGTGGCTGGGGTATACTGGTGGTATCAACTTTGTTATGTTCAGCTGAGGTGGAAGGGAGACGAGAAAAAAGTTAGAAGGAAGCAATAGGCACACTTGGGGAGGGCTAGTGGGTGGAAAAGTATGGAAGGAAGAATATTACAAGTCACGTAAAGTCATAGTGGTTTACTTTTGCTCATTGGAAGGTGCTAAACCTTAATCTTAATTAAAGGATTTGGAGTCCTGTGTTGGCATTGAAGTGCACTTCTTGAAGGTGGCAACACAGGTTATGATCCTGCTCCAGTGGGGGCTTGGGTGGATGAGAGGGGGAGGGAGGCAGCTTTATTTTTGGCTGAGGACTATGAAAAAGCTCACATTTTCTAAGGCCAGATTGGAACTATTGGACCAAAGCTGTAGGTTGGTTTTTGTCCTTGGGTTTCAATTTCCACATTTGCTGGCATCTATGGAATTTACTACCCTTTTACCTTGTATATCAGTTTGTTAAGGGGTGCATAGTTACTCTTTGGAGGGCAGGCCTTTTAAATTAGTACGGTCTTGATGTTCATGGTAATTGTTTTACCTTATTAAGTAGAGGGTTATGCTGGTTTCATCATCTAATTAAAGTTTGGAGAAGGCGGCCTGATCTCGTTTTTGAGAACAAAGGTTAGACAATTAGAACTGTGCACCTTGTGATACCATCATAGTTGCATGCATAAAATGTTTTTGGCAGCTGCAGGAGAAGACCATAGTTGCTCCAGTGAACATCATAAAAAGAATTAATTAATCCAGATGGGTTATGTTAAGTAACCAGTTCTTCTGAAGGCTTAAGCTGGTTGAGAATGGGACCAATATTGTTATCATACTTAACAGGTACAAAAAGAAAACTGGCAAAGTAATTCAGTTTCTTTAACAATTGGTGGAGGCTAGTTTACCAGTGCTTACGAGTCAGTGACAAATAAGGCTATATGACAAGGCATGATAGTGTAGAAGCTAGTTCGCTAGATAAGGCGGAATGAATGGAAGTGATTTAACAGGCGGACCTACCTTATTGGCTTGAATCGAGTACCAGTAACAGATAAATGCTCAGAGCTTACATCCATGGAGCTTACTACTGGTGTGAAGTCTACTTGATAGTTCTGTTCCGGTTGTAGAACTTCAATACTTGTTTCAAGTTTTGACATACTCTTTTAGTTTCATTTTACCTTGTTCATCTTAGAGCATTTAATAAAAAAAATTTCGTGAATAGTGTAACAAAACCAGTTGTCTACATTATTAAATACGCCATGGCATTTTGACCCTATGGATGCTTGCGCACACGTGCTTGTTCCAGCAAGTCTGCTTAAAAAAAAAGAAAAAAAAATCTATTTTTGCAGTATGCTTACTTTAGGTGTTGTAATGTTTCTATGCAGTATCCGGATCTTCTCTGTTGCTGCTATTATTTGCACTTTTCTTGTGCTTCCGCTGAATTATTTTGGGCGAGAGATGCAGCACAGGCATATACCTTCAGAGTCACTGGAGGTGTTTACCATTGGGAACGTGAAAGAAGGATCAACATGGTATGAATCATGCATATAAATACCGTTGACCAAAATTGAGCCATGATCACTTGTCAGTAAAATAAGAAGTTGTATGCCCCTCTTAACACAAAAATGGAACCTGGACCTGCCCATTTACCTTAAAAGTGGAAAGCACAGAAATTGTCCTTGTTAGTTTCTGCAGTCCGAAAATTTTCAATCAGGAGAGTTCCTCTTAAGACAATACGTTTTGCTCATTTCTTGTAACTTGGAGAGCAAAGAACAAGTCTTTTGCAACCATTATCTTATTTCTTATGGAGGGATCGTGGCTTAGTTGCACAAAGCGGGGGCGGGGGCGGAGAATCTAAGGTTGGGAGCGGCTTGAATAAATAAATGCGTAAAGAGTATTATCATTTGTTTAGCATAGTTTACATAGATAGTAACAACAGACAAGGAGACTTTAAGGACTTGAAGGAAGAGAGAAACAAGGAATTGAGTTGAAAAGAGCTTGATTTTCATGTATTCTATCACTTGTTCCATGCATCTCTATCCAGCTAGCGGGATCGAGTTCCCATCTTAGCTTGGGACGAGATCCCATGGAGCTCCTAACTTGGGATCGCAAAAGCGAGTTTCCGAGAGAGAAACGTCACCATATTAGGAGTTTCCTGCAACTAAGGATCGTGGTATGGTTGCGTAGTAGCCGTTTTTCAAGTTGTAATACCCCTCAAATGAAATTACAAACTTATAAGTCTAGACTGTTGACTCATTGTTGTGTTCTTTTCTTTATTGTGGTGCTCTGATGTAATGAAACACATCTTTTTTCAGGCTTGGGGTCCACTGTTTTGCGTTATACGTCATATCCTGCTTTGCCTGTGTTCTTCTTTACTTTGTAAGTATGTACTTGTGATATTCAATAATGTAAACATATTCCGTTAGTCTGCAGAAGGTTGTTTTAGCAGCTCCTTTCCCTCTATGTTATAGTTACCCAATTGTTTTTGTGTTTAGGAGTATAAAAGTATCGCAACGATGAGGGTGGCACATGTTACGGGATCTCATTCGAACCCAAGTAACTTCACGGTTCTTGTTCGTGCTATCCCACGGACTTCAGGAGAATCATATAGTGATTTGGTGACTCAATTCTTCTCAAATTACTATGCATCAAGTTATTTATCGCACCAAATGGTTTACCGGTCTAGAACAGTCCAACGACTAGTGGTGAGCACTTGCCTCAATAAGTACCATATGTGCATCTGCAATTTTGTTAAGTGTTACCATAACAAAGTCCTTTGATGGCACAAATTGTTACATTGTAATTAAGCATCTGATTTAATGAAGCTTTGAAAGGGATGAGAGTAAGAGAGGTCTGAATGCTTATGTTCTATGGAATTATTTTTTGAACTTAATTGTCTCCTCAAATAGACTTGTATTTAACAATCAACATGAATTTTCATCTAGTCGACACCCTTTTTCCAACACCACTGTCAAATAAAGGCAACGTCCTAACACCACTGTCAAATAACCTCTAGTTCTAAAAGCCTGAGCTCTCAATGCAAGCCCCTTTATTATCTACATAGACATGCTTTGTTCAAAAAAGCTTAAGACACTCTAGGCCGTTTAATTGTTGGCATATAACTCAAGCTTTTGTGGTGAACTTTGACTTTCTTGATATACAGAGAAGATCCGTCCTTCTATGTTGTAATATTTTGGATTTTCCTACTACTCCGAGCTCATTATTTGTTGTTTGGCTTTTCCTGTTGGCAGAGTAACGCAGAGAAGATGTACAAGATGTTAAAATTCAGTTCTACGCAGCAGCAATATGGATCTAGTTTCATGAGATGTGGCCTTTGCGGAGGCACTGCAAACTCTTTCAAGACCGTCTCCCGTCAACCAGAAAATGCTGAGAGAAGTGATTTTGGTGATTCAGATTTAAGAGAAAAGGTTACAAAATTTCATTTGAATACTAATTCGGACTTTACGTTTAACTGATTCTGGTGATTTTCTGATGTTTTGGATGGAAAATGTGGTGAAAAGTCAAACTTACCCTTTGAAATGGCAAAAATTATGGTATTATTCAAGAAACTATGAAACATGGCCTCTATCTGTCTCCATCTTTGGCTGCCTTGCTACCCCAGGCAGCTCCCGAAGCCATCTTCCAATGCAGAACCACACAGGTAAATCCATCCTGCATCCGCCTTAGCCCTTTGGTAAATGGCAGGGGGGGGGCAATTCGCTCATCTTCTGATCTTTGCTGTTAGAACTCTGAATACCGTTTTGAAGGTGATGATGTGGCAGTGAGGGTGGATTGTGGTTGCACTTTGCATTTAGATCTTGGTTCTGGTCGTTTATAATTTTGAAGTTTCCTTTGATCTCCGATGTAATCCATTTTTCCAGCCATCTTCTCTTTATCAAAATCCGTCCAACCTCCATAGTTACCGGTACTATTGTATTCTTAATTAAACACAAAAGGTAAGATTGACGTTTTATCCATTGCAAGAGTTTGCAGACATTAAGGTGATAAGAGCAACTACTTAGATATCAAGGTTTTAGTTGCACGAGGGATAATTACCTGTCTCTGATATATTTGCATCTCAGCACATGGAAGTGATAGTTTTGTTTTCTAAGTCAGATGATACTTTTGATTTGACATGGGTTATACACTTATAATCATTGATGCACCGTGAAGTTGCCAAGATTATTATATAAGTACGGTTAAAACTTTCGCGACTTGACGTGATAGCATTAGGCATAGTTTACGATCTAGACCCCTCTCTAACGGAGAAGATTACATGTACCTCCTTTTTATTATTTTACAAGCTATGAAATTAAGTTAATACCTCTTTGCTTCCTGTCATTGACCCCATTGGTAGTACATGCTAGGTTACAGAAACTGGTGAAGGGGGCTACAACTTAGCTTATACTTAGCTTCTAGCAAACATTTCAAGATGTTAATGAACATCACAGTATATAGTTGCCACAAGTACTTTCCTCACTGAGTTTAGCATCTCACGGAGACAGAAGACTGACTGGATCAACTTCTGGCAAAAAATAGGTTCACATGCGGCAGCAGGGCATTTTTGTGTCTCTTTCTCCATACTGAAACAAAACCGTTAAAACCCTAAACCTTAAACTGTTACCTTGTAGTCTTCTTTTTAATTAAGTAAAGCTTCAGTTGGATTCGTATATGAGCGGAACCATTATTCAACAAACGAGTGCTTTGAAATTTAAGAAGCTAAAACACCTTCTACTGCAAAACCTATTCCTTTGTTCCCTACTGTTGAAATTTAGCTCCTTAACATCGTCATGATAAAGGTTCTTGAGTCGAAGACTCTTTAAGTTATGATATATTGGTCCCTTTTATATTGCCTTCCCGGATCCACATTGACCCTTTATTAGAGGAACTTGTGCATATTCAGCTATGTAAGAAACAAGAGTAGGCGCATGTGTGGGTGGGTGTTGCACTGTGTGTGTGTGCTTGTTGGGGAAGGGAAGGGGGGAGGGGGGGGGGGGCATATTTGTGTATACTGCGCACACAGTCATGTACATGCATAATAGTCCCTTTCTTGGTGTTCTTTAATGTTGGTGAAAGTGAAAATGCCTTTTATGATTGGCAATATTTTAAAAGAGATATATATTTTTTGTTTTGGTTGTATCTCTGTGTTTTTAATAAGCTAAATCATGCAGCAACCAGTATTATTAAGGTACTTCCTTCTCTCTTGCAGGAGTGTGCAGCTGCTTTGGTTTTCTTTAGGACTCGCTATGCTGCTTTTGTCGCTTCACAGGCTCTCCAATCGCCGAATCCCATGTTATGGGTCACCGAATTGGCTCCAGAACCACATGATCTGTGTTGGAAAAATCTTTGTATACCATATAAACTGCTTTGGATACGAAAGATAGCAAGTCTTCTGGCCTTCATTGTTTTCATGTTCTTCTTTCTTGCGCCTGTCTCGCTTGTTACTGGTCTTGCCAGCCTAGACAAGCTACAAAATACATTTCCATTCATGAGAAGGATTTTAAAGAGGTACGAAAACCCAGACCAAGTCCAATACCCACCTTATATACTTGATATTACAACAGAAGAAGTCATCAAAGTCTCATATTTGGATTCCGAACCTTTGATTGTTCAAGATGCCTATGATTTTGTCCCCACACCATCACTCCTGTGCCCGTCCTCATTTCGTCTGTTTGTCAGCAGTTGGGAATCTGCTGTCAAAGTTCATCGGTATATTGAGCTCTCCATTGCAGGAGAACTGTTATCTGGGCTAAGAAATTTGTTAAACAATTATTCCACGTTTAAGGCTCTATAGTTCCAAAGTTCTCAAAATTTGAAGGCTTTGGCATCTTTTATTCACTTATTTTTATGTCACTTCCGACCTCCCAGCTTTCCACTAGCACTGGTAAAGCAAATAGATAAATTATTGCTTTAGTAAATGGCCCTGATGTTTCAGCTAAATTTATCGAGTTGGAGTCTAATGATTATTACTTGAGAAACTGTTTAGTTTCTGTTTATAACTTATTTAGAATTGCTTTAGTAAATGGCCCTGATGTTTCAGCTAAATTTATCGAGTTGGAGTCTAATGATTATTACTTGAGAAACTGTTTAGTTTCTGTTTATAACTTATTTAGATATATCGTACTCAACTGCACAAAAAGGTTTAGTACAACTGTCACAATTCTCCCAATTTTTTGCTCACCATTTTGCACATCTTTTGAGAATTTTTGTGGTTCTTATCTTACCATTTGAAAGGTTGATGTTGTTGTTAATCAGCAAAGGCTACTGGCAGAGCTTTATGTTAAAAATGCAGTGTCTTTATTCTGGTAAAGGCCATTGCTGTTCTATTAATAGTGTCACTGCAAAAAAGTCGTATTGATAGTTTTCTTGAACCCTCATATTCTTGAGGAGGCTTTTGATCTTTCACTTCTAATAGGCCACAGGATATACCGAGTTTAAAGTCTGGCAGATGGAAAACAGAATAAGATATGCTATAAACCATTAGTTAATGTAAACTTTATAGACATAAAGAGATGAGTGTTGCAACTTACCTTTTCTATTTCTGTGCAGGAAATTTATGAATCAACTGGTCACCGGATACCTTCCTAGTGTAATATTAATTTTATTTCTTTACATTGTCCCACCATTGATGATGCTATTTTCAGCAGTGGAGGGTTATATGTCTCGTAGTGGTAGAAAAAGGAGTGCATGCCTCAAGGTTCTGTACTTCTACATTTGGAACGTCTTTTTCGCAAACATTCTCGTGGGGTCTGTTATTGCACGGTTGAGTACACTCTCTAGCCCGAAAGACGTGCCTTCTCTTCTTGCCAAAGTATTACCACAAAAGGTAAGCCTGTTTATCGTACATGGCTTTGTAATTTGTTGTTTGCTTATCTGCTTTTCTATGCCTCCCTGCAAACTAAGATTGGTGATATTCCTTTTTCTGTAGTACGTGCAGATCTTGCAAACTAAGTTTTATGTACCCATTTTTAATGTTTGTAATTGTCCTAATCAATTCGAAGAATACTTTGGTATTTTTACTTCAATTGGTTGGGTCGGGTATCCTTTGATGTTAATGCAGTCTAGTAGTAGTCCTTGATTTTGGTTAGTGCTTGGCGTAACTTTCTTCCTGAATCTAAATGGTCATTTCGTGGTCTCTTTTTGCAGGCTTTCTTCTTTATGACTTATGTTTTAACATCAGGTTGGGCGAGTTTGGCGTGTGAAGTAGTGCAACCTTTTTCACTTCTCTGCAACCTGTTCCGTCGATTTATTTTCAGAAACAAGGATGTATTATCTTTTAGTGCCATGTCATTTCCATTCCACACGGAAATCCCAAGAGTCCTCCTCTTTGGGCTTCTTGGCTTCACCTTTTCCATATTGGCCCCATTGATACTGCCCTTTTTGCTGGTTTACTTTTGCCTTGCTTATCTTGTATACAGAAATCAGGTGAGCGATCTCTTGCTTATTTTGAACATTTCTCTTCCCATTCCAAATTCTTAAAGTCTGTTAGAAAGCATACTTTCCGTGCTAGAGATTACTGATCTTTATTGCCAATTGAAGTTGTCAATTTATTTATATGTACCTGGGTTATATATCTTAGAAAATAACTTTATTAGATGGTATTTATGAGTTCTTATCTAATTTTAGATCCTTCTTTTCAAGCTTTTCAAGATGTTAATAATTAATTCCTTTTTTTTTCTTACTATATCTCCTTGTTTCAGTTCCATGTGAAGTTCCTTAGTATGATGTAGAGAAAGGTTTTTTCAACGGTTTTTTACTAGTTTTGAAGAATAAAAATGTTCGGTGAAAAAACATTATAATGATTTTTTATAAAGTGCTTTAAAGAATACTTAGAAGTATATAAAACTTAA
The DNA here is from genome assembly GCA_033070095.1 of Escallonia herrerae. Taxonomy (NCBI): domain Eukaryota; kingdom Viridiplantae; phylum Streptophyta; class Magnoliopsida; order Escalloniales; family Escalloniaceae; genus Escallonia; species Escallonia herrerae. Next base: position 55,512 of record JAVXUP010000347.1, on the reverse strand, counting down.
AAGTGACTCCCTGCAACTTTTGGCAGAAGGCCTTCCTAGGCGGCTAGGCCTACAGGAGTGGACTCAATGTCCTTTCTGAAATATAGTACTACAAAGCTTTTATTGCTTCAGAAGGAAGGTCTTCCTGGATCAAAAAGGTCCTACTTATAAACCCTCCCGAATGCTTTCCACTCTCTGGACACTTTTCTCGGGAAAATAACTTTTGCTGTGTGCCTCCGCATATGAAGGCCTTGATGCAAGCAACTGGTCTTTATTAACAATAGATAGATGGGTTCTTTTGTAGTCTACACTTTTCCCTCAAGGTGCCATCTTCACACGTGCACGCTCCTGGCATCGAGTAAGCCATTGTCCTAAACTATTTTCTTCCACTTCAGTTAACTGAAAAGTCATGTTTTGTGACATTTCAACTTTCAAGCAAGCAAATCCTTTTGTAGTATTTTATGCATGACTCTTGGTTTATGCTTACCTCTTATTTTCAATGCCACGAGTCACTTCATACTGGGGCATCTAGAGGCCTATATACCAAAATAAATCCTATGAACTGTTGTTTTCGTCGCCACCTCACCCCCTTACAAAATGAAAAATCCATAAAGGAATTTAGAAATTTTTGTGCTGCAGAAAATTAAGTCTGCAGCTCTGTCTCTCGATTGCTGCCGTAACTATAAGAGACGGTACTAGTAGAAATCACCACCTCTTCCGTTATCTGCTTATTAGTGTTTCATTTTGTAATCCCTTTTGACCTTCTTCCAGTCCAAGTTACATAAAGAACTTATGCCCATGCAATATGTGTATATCAAAGGAGGGAAACAAGTTGTGTATATCAAACAGTTCCAGCATTATCACAGTGAAAAGACTCTCATGGTCTAAAGGTTCTATTCAATTGTGGTTTATGGCAATGAGAATGCCAAGCTGAGATGAAAATTCGATGCCTGATAATCGTGCTATACTTGGTTTGTTAGAGCTTGGTATTCTTCAGCTTATTTTCCACACATGAATTTTGGGTTCCTAATGCCAATATGCCTTTCAGATTCTCAACGTGTACGTCACAAGATATCAAAGTGGGGGACTTTATTGGCCTATTGTGCATAGTGCCACCATCTTCTCATTGTTGCTGACACAAATTATAGCTTTGGGAGTTTTCGGAATCAAGAAATCACCAGTTGCATCAAGTTTTACCATTCCACTGATTATTTGCACGCTTTTTTTCAACATGTACTGTAGGCAAAGGTTTTTGCTGATATTTAAGAACAATGTTGTACAGGTGAATGTTGGACAAGGATACGAATTCTTTGAACTCACGATTGCTTCCATTAGTCAAGTTTAATATGGTGTTTGTCTACAGATTCTTATCGAGATGGATCGGCAAGATGAGCAGGGCGGAAAGCTGGAGGGGATTCATGAGCAACTGTATTCAGCCTATTGTCAATTCCCATCTACTTCTCCTACGTTGTGTACAGATGTCAGCCTAAATGAGCATGAGAATGGTGCTGATGACAAGCTCCAAGACCTGGAGGGCAATAAACCAGGTCCGGATGAAGCATCGTCTTCTGGTAGCTCCCCTTCAAAACCAGAGAAATAGTACCTGGTTGTCAATGCATTTCGGTGAAGATACATAGACCGTACATATACGTGTTCAGAAATTGAAGAATCGAACATTCCTAAGGTTCCAGTAGCTAGGAGAGCTAGCTTTCATTGTTTCATCCTTTCAAGGGGGGATCTCTAGTTGACCGTTGTATAGATTATGTGCCTACCAGAATCACAGGAGTGCTCTACTGTATAGATGAAGCTTGTGGTATGGTAGTTCTCAGCACTCGATTACCCGCAAATTATATGTTTCGGTACAGCTTGACATAGTGGCAGTTTTGGTAGATTAGTTAGTTGCTCATAGGCAGAGGATCTTTCATTCTACAAGGTTTGTATCGCGATACATATACAGGACAGAATGCTCCTTTTAAACCTCGGGATTAGTTGCTTTGGTGCGCAGCTACTCATTTGTTGCGTGGCTTCATGTTTCGCTGCCGCACCCCTGTATTTCGACTTGTATTTCCACGCAGAAACTTGTGTACAGATCATTATTAAAGCACCTGAAAGGAAAAAAGTTTCTTAAGAAACGTTTATTCCTAAATATTAGTATGCCTCGACGTAGGGACTTCCCATCATTGATGTAATAGAAGTAGCGGAGTCACTAGTTGAAAGGAACATATTCCACGGCGAAGCAACGGTCCAAGCCGGCAGCTTTGTGCCATTGAATTTCTCAGCTTATTTTATACCCTGACACCGCGTCTTTGAACGTCTGAGAATATGGATCATTACGCTTTGGCATAAAAAATGACTTCTCCGCTGGCTTTCTTGTACTCGCTAAGGCTTACAAAATAAAAAAAGAAAATTTTGGATGCTACTTAGGTGATAATAAGATAGTTCAAATTTCTCGTATAGATGTCTTTATTGGCTTTAAATTTTTGCGGTATGAAAATGCTGCTAAAAATTATTCCTGAAAGTGTTAATAAAAATGTCACTATTTTTAGCGACTATTAATTGCTATATGACAATTTGTAGTTATCTTCCAACATTTTCCGTAGGAGCAAGCATTTTCCAATGAAAAAGAGGAATGTTTAACTGTTGGTGTTGTCATCAGTCGTATCGTTCATTGCCAAACCTTTCATATTTCTTACAGGAAAAGACTTGAACATCTGCTTGTTTCTTTGCAACTTTACAGACAAGAAAAAAAAAAATGTCACTTCAGTAGCACCAAAGACCGGTTTACCTTATTCTGTAAGAACTGATTTGTGGGATTTTCATGAACAATCCCATTATCCTTAGTCTTCTGCTATCATAGATGTCGAAACTCTGTCCTGCAAGGCATTCTCTCCATTGCTTCGGTCTTCTTCTGGTAAACTCTTCCAAAGTCACCAGATTTGCATTAATCCACCATTTGCAGCATACCAAAGAAAAACTCGAGCACCTGCAGTAACATATGCACCGTGAACTCTAACAAGAATGAAGAAGCAACCCATGCCTACAAGGTGCCAACTGAGGCACCTCTCCTGCCAAACAGAAGACAATCACGGATTACTGCTTCATGAGCAGACAGATGAAGGGAGAGTAAAGCAAAAGAAACATACCTTTGAGGTGGGATACAAGTCTTGAAATGTCTCCTTCAAGAGGTTATAAACATGCAGCCAACAAAGAGACCAAAAGGAATTAGCAGCTCTTTGTTTCTAGATACCGGATATACGAAGTCTGATACGGAGCTAAAAATGAGCAGCACAACAAGAGACCACTTCAATGCCTCCTGTCCCAGACATAGCATTTGCCGCAGTGCTATAGCCTTTGCTTTTTCCTATGGGAAGTCTTTAACTGCCGCAGGAGTAACATCCCACAACTTGTCCCTGATAGATCTTATATATAACTTGACCTTTGGAGAGTCATACTGTGCCAATGGTAGTTTCATAGAACACGAGGTAGATATCGGGTGATGCCGTAAATGTACGAGTAAGGGAATATACGATCGACAAGGTCGCCACTTCAACACCTTCATCTGTATAATGTAATCCTCCAGGAAAAAAGTGGATACTATGATTCCCCAGCTGTCAAGTTTAGCATCATTCTTTGTTCCCAACACCCACACCCACACATATAACACGAGCACACAGAAGAAAAAACAAACATGCACATGATGCTTCTTTAATAAGCATACAAATCTCTTAACTGTTTCTAACTTAAACAACTTATGAGTGCGGTTATTTACCTCTTAAACATAAGAGGCACATAGTGCAGACAAAAGTGGTTCAGCTTGGAATGTCCGAACAGTTGAGTTTGAACTTATCTTGATAAAGCAAGTTAAACGAGAGAGCGGAGATACAAGATATCATCATTCAGTTCCACATCCTTGCATTCCATAGTTCTTCACTGAAGTTTCACCACAGTATATAGGATGCGCATACCTGCAAAACTATGATGGCCATAGCTTGCCTTCATATATGAAACCTTTTCTAAACCTACCACAAGGAGATAGTGTCCACAGATGAGAGCTGAAAATGCACATCAGCTGACAGCCAAAAGACACTACAGCTGCAAACGACCAGTTTAATCAACTAAAGCATACATCAACCATCTCAAAGATCAGCTGTTTGACAACCCTGCAGGTTCAATCCTTGTATATCAGTGAGCTCAATCCCAACACCGACAAGTCCTGCAATACCTCAATGATGGATTTGGATTGCTTCGCTACTACATGCACGCATGACAAAGGTGATTAAAGATGGCAACGACAAATAAACTCGGAAGCCCTCGTCCGATTAAACTACAATCAAGACAAGCCCCGACGAAAACTAGACCCACTAAAGCTCACTCGGACTCCAGCCATTTAAGCTTCTACTATCGCTCTATCGAAGCTATTCTTCATCTTCTTCTCGTTCTCTAGACCAGCGGCGCAACCAAGCCCGTTCTTTAATCGGTCATTCGTGATTACTATTACAGCTCGCAGCTGAATGGTTAAAGGCTTAACGCACGTAAATGCCCTTAAAATTGTGATCTTCCACGGATACGGCTGCACTCATAACACCCCTCCCTTCCCCATTTGTTATTCTACATCTATGCAAAGTTTCTAAGCTCAACTGCTATAACACAGGAGTCTGTTAAGCAACTGCTACAGGTTTTACAGGTTTCTTTTTATCCAATCCGGAGTCTCAATTTCAGCATCAATTTCAAGACGGGAGTTGCTTATAGACACACTTACCCAGTACAAAAGGGAGAATCGTTATTAATTAGACAGGAAATTGAAAGCACTTTGCCGGAAAAAGAGTGGAAGAGGCAAATACCGTTAAAGTTGGATGCGTTGCTGCAGACGCCGGCACCGCCATATCATCTGGCCCTCTCTCAGATGGACTGGAGAAGGGTTCCAATTTTCACTTAAGCGCTTTGAATTCCAGTTTACCCCTAGAGTTTAAATCTATATTGTACTTATGTCAAACGGCCGAGGACCCAAGGGTCAGCCCAACCAGTCCAGAAAGGTCTGGGCCGGCCCGGCCTGCATCATGAACGGTGCAGGCTGCCAGGCTGGACTGCAAGGGCCCAGATTGGTGGTGGACCACGCTACTCGCAGAAAAACGAGGCCATACCTAGGATTAGGAGTATATTATTATTATTTTATACTCTCCCGTCCCATATAAATTGTTTAGTTTGATTTTGCACGTATATTAAGAATTTAAATTATATATTTTTAATTTATCCTTTAGAGATAGAGAGAGAAGAGAGTGGGTCAGAAGAGATAAAATTGATTGGTGGAGTGTTATACATAGAGAGATAAATAAAATAAAAAAGTATAAGGAGGTGGGTCAGGAAAGAGAAAATGAGTTGGTAGAGAGTTAAATAAAATACAAAAAGTATAAAAATGAGAAATAAGTAAAAATACCTACATAATATTTCTTAATTTGAAAGTGATTAATTTTTTTAGGACAGCACAAAAAAATGATCAATTTATGTGGAACGGAGAGAGTATAAAAATAAGATTGTGAAGTTTGAAAAGCGTCCTCGTTGTGAAGTTCATCTACACAACTATTATTTAGTCACATACATATTGGATTCCATTGTACTAAAACTTAAGTCATAATGTGATGCTAAGGAAAGTGGGTTCGCAGTCGATGTGGAGGTGCCACAAGGAATGCAGTCCGAGTCAGATACCAAGTATGATGATGTGGGACATAGCAAGGATAGAGCAACGCAGAGACCAAGGGTTTCCAGACAGAGCCTGAGGGTGGCAGTGCTGGAATAAGGGTAGAGACCAAGAGCTTCCCAGACAGAGCCTGAGGGTGGCAGTGCTGCGAGGGCGATGGCGCGAGGTGAATATACGACAACAGTCACGGTCCGATGCTTAAGTCCAAAGTCAAGGTCATGTATGTTTCTCTCTCTAGGATTCTAGAGTGAGAAAGTGAAAAATGTTTTAGTCCAAATGAATTCTCAAGACCTTTATTTATAGAGGTTGAGATGATGATGTCATCACGCGACAGGTGGTGCTCCCCGGGAGTAACATGTCATCGAGGGGTCCACAGCTGTAGGTGTTCCACGGATTGTCGAATCGCATATTCACCCACCCTGCCCCGCACAACATGATTCTGTCTGTCTAGAAAGACTGGCTCTTACAAAGTCAGTGTGGCCAAAGAACCCCTTGATCTAGCCACCAGTCCAAGCCCTTGCAGAGTCCCACAGGCCTGGCAGCGATGGGGAAGACCCAACGCCCAACTGCCAGGCAGACTAGGCGCGATGCCCTCAAAAGACCTACTCCCATCTCAGAGTGGCCTCGGGGTCATAGTCTCTAGGGGTACCGATGCAAGCCCCCAGTGCCGTAGCACTTAGGCCAGTCACGAAGACACCCTGACAAAGATAGTGTCCTGGAGGAGTTGCCTATCTCGAGGGTGAGTCCTTGTACCGGAGCACTCGGAGCGCGTCAAGGTAGCATCCCGGAGGAGCCTTCTACCTGGCAGGAGGGGATTTAAAAAGCTCCCTGGCAGAGATAGTGTTCCGGAGGAGTCGCCTATCCCTGTGGGTGAGTCTTTGTGCCGGAGCACTCGGAACGCGTCAAGGTAGCATCACGGAGGAGCCTTCTACCTGGCAAAAGGGGAATTAAAAATCTCCCTGGTAGAGATGGCGTCCCGGAGGAGTCGCCTATCCCTGCGGGATGGTATACACTCATGAGAGTGGGTCGAAGCATGTTCCACATCCCTGGCAGGGGTACATGGTGCGGTGAATGAGTGTGGTGCCCGGGGGCATGTAACATGATTGTGGCGCATGGGTGCGATGAAGTGCATATGGTGCCGGGGGCACAACATTGTGACAGAGAGCCGAGGGGCATGGCTGTATCAGCGACGAGTGACGGGTGTCGTGGAAGCGGACAAGGGTGATGGGGGTCGCGGTGATGATGCATGGTCCCTTGTAGAGTAGTGAAGGTGCTAAAGAGGGAGGCTAAGGGCCAACCCTTGGAGGAAGGCCAAAGTCAACCCTTAGGGGGAGGCCGAGGCCGACCCCAAAGGGAAGGCCAAGGCCAACCCCCTTGGGCAAGTGCCAAGGGGAGCCGACAGGTGACGTGCGACATGCGACGGTCGAGACGCGATGATGAATCGTGCAAAAATGAGTTTTCTAGTGATAAAGTGATGTAGAGAAATTGAGAAGTGCATGTGACATAGCGTGCACGTTTTGACCGGTTGGAAGCTTTGAAAATTAACTGTTGATTGTACCGACGTATCATGCAAAATAGGACCCCCTTAGGTGTAATCAAGATAGGTTGGGAACATAATGTTTCTAATTAATATAAGATCTACTAATTTGTCTTATTATTTACATTAAACTAATTAATGGTTAAATCAAGAATCTTTTACTTGTCATCAGGGCCTTGAAAGAAATATAGCAAACTGGTGGTATATATTCGTTTACCACAAGTTTTTCGTAACCTACGTATTTCGTAGATACCTTTTTTTGCGTCATTAATCTCAACTCTTTTTTCCTCAACAACACTAATTTTAATTTAAATTAATTGTCTCATTTTTCCCTCTGTATTTCATTTGTAATTATTTCTAAGTCTCATATGTCATATATAATAGCTAAATTTAAGCCCAAGTGCGTAAAATTTTTAAAGACTATTTTTAAATTTCATATGTAAATAGTGTTTTGAAGATTATTTTTTTTTAACTTCATATCTGACTATTTTTGAAGTCTCCCCTGATCCCTTTCTATCTCCCCATGGACAACCTTGCGATTTCGATGCCAACGCTGGCTTCCAATAGTGAAGCGTGGAGTGATAGCTTTATAGGGTTTATTTTGTTGGGCAAATCCCAAAACTGTATCCTGAAGTTTACATTTTGTACAGCTTTAGTACCCAAGTTGGAAGGTACGCCAAAGAAGTACTCAACTTTAAAAAAGCGTATCAAATTGGTACCTCGGCTAACAAACGACGAATGTCGTTAAAAAGTCCGAAGAGTAGGACCGTCAATAACAGAAAAATATATCTAAAAAAATATGCCGATGTTCAAAGAAGTACCTAACTTTGAAAAAAAGTACCAAATCAGTATCTCGATTTTTTGTCTTCCTTAATTTAATCAAAAGAAACTCTCTCTCTCTGACCAATTTATCTGTTACCCGTCACCTCATTGCCACCATCACCTACCAAAACCACCTGACCACCACTACCATCACTACAGTTGGCTAAAACTGCCGTCGACCACTAGTGTCACCACCGCCATCATAAAACCAACATCGTCGTCACCAGCCCAACACCCGTTTGGCCATCGTCGTCACAAACCCAACACCCTTATAGCCACCGTTGCCTCAAACCCAACACCATCGACCACTGCACACTACCAACACCACCGCACACAGTAAGAGGCTTGAAGCAAAATACATAATCCTTGGAATGAAATTGGTAGGTACCTGATCTCCCCCGCATTCACTCCATTATTAAGATTCTCCCAAATCCCCAAATTGGCTTAATCAGTACCATTCAAACTCTCCCTGCAACTAAGCCACGGATTCTACAGAACTGTGTCACCCGAAAGGAGAAGATTGTGTAGAAATGTCTGTTATCATGAGTATCCCAGTTTTCAAAAATTGGTGCTCAGTCAACCAGCAGTGATGATGCCGCTGTGTAGAAGTTACGGTGGTGGTGATGTCAGGTTGTGGTGGTGTTGGGTGTGCTGGCGACGGCTGGTCTTGGATTTTGGATGTGAGATCCGACGGTGATTAAAGATTGATAGGGATGCCGGCGGCAGGGACGATGGTGATATACAGGTCGATAAGTAATAGGGGTCGCTAGATCGGTGGTGACGGTGGTGCGTTTACTTATGTGGGAGGTGGTAGTGGCCAGATCGGTGGTGATGGGTCACTGATGTAAGTGGTTGCAGTGGAAAGACCAGTGGTGATGGCGATAGGTTGCTGTTATGGACGATGAGAATGATAAGTAATTACGGCAGTGGCTCCAAGATGGCAGGAAAACTATGGCTTATATTGTGGGGAGGGGGGGGGGAGGGGGGATTAGATATAGAGTTATAATGATTAATCAAGGAAGATAAAAAAAAATCGAATGTTGTTTTTTTAAAGATTAATTAAAGAAGATAAAAAATTAAACGGTTGAGATAGTGCCACGTGTTTTTGAGATATATTTTTAATGATTAATTAAGTAACATATATAAATTGGTCACAGAGAGAGAGAGAGAGAGAGAGAGAGAGAGAGAGATTGTTTTGACTAAATTAAGGAAGACAACAAATCGAGGTACTGATTTCATACGCTTTTTCAAAGTTAAGTACTTCTCTGAAAATCGGTGTGTTTTTTTGATATATTTTTGTATTGATGGTCCTACCCTTCGGATCAGACTTTTTAACGGCATCCGTCATTCATCAGCCGAGGTACTGATTTGGTATGCTTTTTCAAAGTTGGGTACTTTTTTGGCGCACCTTTAAATTTGGATCCTAAAGCTGTACAAAATGTAAACTTCAGAGTACTGTTTGGGATTTGCCTTATTTTGTTTGTTTTTAACGTTTTCCTTGTTTCATTGCTTGGCGACACTTTCTAGATTTGATCACGCATCTGCGGTAGGCATGGAAGTTTGATATCTCAGGTGTTTGGGGGCGGTTTATAAGGTCGCTCAGTGGCTCAGGTGTAGTTTGTTGCAGCGGTTGGTGGAAGGTTTGGTGGTCAGGGTGTTTCCTCTCGGTGGTGATAATGTGTAGTGGGTGGGCGTGACAGCAGTAGCAGTGGCGAAAGTGGAAATGACGAAGGCAGCCGTTGCAAAGGTGGCAGCGATGAAGGTAGCAACGTTGTTTGAAGGCAATTGGGTTCTTGGTGAGCTGTGCAGAGAGGCTTTAGTTTCATATTAGGGTATAGTCCTCCTAGCTTGGTGCCCTTTCTAGTTTAGTTTGTGGTATGTGATTGGTTTGGTTTCTAGGCAAAGGTGTAGTTTTAGGCTATAGTTATTAAAGACACGGGCCCACCTAAGGCACAAAAGGTCCTTGGAGCCTAGGCGGGTATCTTTTCGATGTGAGGCGCAAAATTAAAATACATAGATGTTAGTGCATTAAATCAATATAATCACGTAAAATAATTCAGAACATGACAATTGAACAAATTTTCAACAGTAGAAAAAGTTTCAAATCCAATAAGAAGTAGTTAATCCTAAGTGAATATGACAACGTCATCCTCATTATCAGCGAGGGTTAAGGGAACAATGTTTTTCTCAAAAGAAAATCATAGGCTCCCAAGTTTAGTTGAGATTCCTCTTCAATTTCATCTTCTTCATCTACAAGGTAAAGTAAATGAGTAGATTTACTTAAAAGAGAGTAACTATTGGGGACAAGACACTAGCATAATGAACAATAATAAGAGAATCAATTGATTAGGGGTCTTAGATATTTTTATGGTGTACATATTGATTTATCATGTTATGAAACAAAGAATCAATAATAATAAACGGCTGAGATGATGCCACGATGCAAAAATCAAAAAACAGATTTTTTGGGCATTTTTTTTTGCCTCCACCACCGCCTTGCGCCTTGCGCCTTAGCGCCTAGGCGCAAGAGGCGCACGTCCTTTCGAAGGGGCTGGTCCTAGCCCTAGGCAAGGGGCAGGGAGTGCGTCTTTAATAACACAAAACATAGGGTTTCATCATCCCTCTTCCTCCTAGTTTGGTGTCTGTGCTAGCTATTTGAGTCTGTTTGCTAGTTGTGGTCTCAGTGGCGACTGCCTCGGGTTGTTCGATGTTGGGGGTGAGTTTTTATCGTCTTGTGTAGTGATGAACTTGGGTAAAACAGCCTCCATCCATTGGTATTGGGTGGGTGGCCATGCGATGCTGTTTGCTGTGAGTGGTTGTGTGTTGGTGATGTTGATGCATGGCACTGGTTTGGGTGGACCTCACTGGTTTGACGGTGGTGCGTGGTGGGTACTTGTTCTGTGTCACATGATTTAGCTAATGGTGGTGATTAGCTTTTTGAGGGTGTCTTCTGGTCAAGGTCATTAGAGGCGTCTGGTTTGAGTGTTCATTTAATTAATGCAAAATTGTTGTTTCTTTCTCGAAGATGATAAAAGCCTTGAATCTCTCTTCATTCCTTTCGCTTTGACAGTTTGCCTTTTCATTATCTGGTGTACTGCTCTATATTTATGAAAAGCTCTAAAAGTCTACTCTCAAGTATATTAGTACGGTTCGTTCAAGAAACTGTTGACAAACACACGAGCGACGGTGCATGCCATGGGGTGTCAAAATGTCCAAGGATAGCTTCAAGGTGTACTAGGAGATCGGAGGGCATGTTGGATGAAAGGAGGAGGACAGCCCTACGATAGGTAGCAATGGGCTAGCACATGACATTCGCCAGTAGTCCTCAATATTTCTTGTTTTTAGAATAAGAAGATGATTTTTGTAGCAATTATCATTCAAGGTAATAAATATTCGCTACTCCCATGCAAAACTAATTTAAAGACCTTAAAAGGGAGCCCAAATCATCCACATGAACTCCTTTTTTTCGACATTGCTTTTTGACATATTTACAAAAGTATGATATATATTATTGGGCTTTTTTACTACTCAAGCTTATTTTAAAAAATAGATGGTAACTTAATATGGTATCAAAGTTTTGATTTAATAAGGTTTTGAGTTTCTAGCTTACATTTTTGGTCTCCCTCTAATTATAGTGTAATTTGCCTTTGTTTGCCTGTGCACTTGATGATAGTACACTTTAAATTTTCTTTACATGTGCAAGTATTTTTGATTTTTCTCTTCACGTGCAATTGAAATCTTGCACGTACATACCGGAAAGTGTTAAAACATGATGTACATAATTAGGTCAATTCTTAAACCGCTTAAGTAAGAACAAGCGGTAACTTAACATTACGGTTGTGAGGTATCATACGAGAAAAGATCCATACGCCGTTCTTATCCATTTTCTTTTCTCTCTCCCTTTCTTAGAAGTCAATATCTTGATTCGGCACTGCCGGAATAACGCGGGCCACCACCGCCATAGAAATCCCTGCCTCCTGTTTACTCAGTTATCCCTTACGTCCCTCCAATGAGTTGAATTCCTCTGGTGAAATGTTGTGGGGAGGTGCAAAGGGTAGATTTGAAATGCGGAGATAGACAATTACTTCGTTTTCATCGGGGCAAAAAAGTCTCATTCGAATATGCAAACATAGCGAACAGGCTTACGGTAACACTAGCCGTAGGTTTACAAGGCATCCTCCGGTCCTCCAATCAAGTTTCCGGATCTATTAAAATTCCGATTCACGAGGCCTTGTTCTGTCAACTTTCGAATAATAATATGGCCAATGGCGGTGTATATAGAAACACAATCTGTCTCCGTCTTAACATCCTTCCTTTAACAACGAATAGATGGCATTTGACGGCTATCTTATTATCCTTGGTAGCAGAATATATATTAACAACACTTACTACTATTGTCCATCGATCTCTCGTCCATAAGCACGCACAATAACATGCTTTTCACTTCATTCCTAGTGAAAAAGTACAGCAACTTGGTCAGGTCCACAGGGAGGACAAATCTTGAGGAATTCATCATGTTAGTGAGTGTTACTATCTATAATAAACAACTCAAATACTTATTTTTTACATTACTTGTAATGGGGTCGATATAATGTAACAATCAAAAAGAGGTGCGATTAGTAGTCATGTAACTGTTGTAAAGCTGAGGAAACCATGCTCACAGGCCTTAATCAAGGGTACTTCTTGTGCTTTATTAGCGTCACAAAGTTGACAGAATGTGCCACAAGTTATCAAGTATGAAATTTTGGTTGCTTGTTTAGGGCTCTTTCTGCTTTGCTTGTTCTTAGTAGGGATATTCTTTCCCACTTTACAGATTTTAATAAGGTATAAGCCTACTATCTAACTTTTGCTTTAGGTCACTAGTCTCGGCATTATTGGTATCTTGGGTTGATAGTGGAGCCTACATGTCTTGAATTATATATTGCTAGACACACCCCTAGGGTGAAAAGTCCCCCAATGGTGTTCCTGAGTATAAAGATTGGTCGGGAAATATGTACCACGTTGCCCTCTTGTTGTTGGCGACGTTTTTAAAGATATCAGAAATACTTCAAATCAATAGATGGACCTAATAACTAATGACCTACATTTTTCTGGTAAAGATTCATCGCTAGGCTCTATTTCCATAGGTAATAGCTGAGACCATGGTTGACGACGTTGGTCGTACTAAAGTGAAAGGAGGAACATACTCAAGGGAACCGTAGAGGGGTGCATGGATTTCATGGAGGGGAAAGGGGAGGGAATAAGAAATAGGCAGAAGAAATTACCAGGCTCATCTCCCATTTGTTCATTCACGATGCTCTAGTTTTACCATATTAGATTTGTGAAATGGACAAAGCAAGGGAGCTTTCCATGGATGGAAAAATATTGGAGGGATGATAGTTTTCCTTAATTTCTATTGCTCAAAAGCCCTAAGTGATCTGCTCAAGCTTGAATGAAAGTAATGCCGAGCTCTTTGGAAGGTGGTATTAGGGAGATTACAGTTTTGCAATGCTTTTCCCAATTGGGCTCGTCTCCTGAATTATGCGATGCTCAACTTCAGAGGTAAGATATATATGTGGCCACTTTTAGTGAATTGGCCTGAGCTGTGACTGTATAATCTTTGCGAGGACAGGGAATATGAAATTTCAGTCATCAACAGAATGATCTTAACTGTGTGCTAGACCAAACTGAGCTATGAATCAAGTATAGAGTCCTGCTGGAAGAAAGCACCTAGCAACCCTATTAACAGGCAGCAATGTCAAAACTGGAAAACACCTTGTGGTGCAGTAGGCTAGCTATAAACTTTGGTGTGTTACATCTCTTGTACGTAGCGAGGAGGAGTTTTTGACCCCTTGAGTAAGTTGTATTAGTTTGAGCTCATTTGTCAGTAAAAGAACCTTTCGCCTGAAAAGTAATTCAAAAGAAATCGATTCATGTAGGGTTTGTATAAAGAGTTGCATTACATGAACTGGCAAAGGATATCTGGTGCGATGGAGCACTTCCACATACTTCCCATATATTTATCTCTGTTGATATATATACTGGAAATTATTTTCATAGTAGGGTTTCGTTTAAAGTTTCATCCAACTGGTAATCAACATTTGGCTCGCATTTTCAGGAAGATCACGCAGCAACCAAGTCACAGAAAGTTTATTCAACTCGTTGGTAAAGTTTGTTAACGAAGTCAGGCAGCTTTATATCTAATCATTTCATGGTGTAGGAGCAGATAAGATTACGTATATTCCGAGCCTTGTTTGCAATAAACTAATTAACAAGGTTTTGAAATTCTACATAGTTTCCTCAAGGCTTGCTGTGTGTTTATGCAAGCGCACAGATGTCACTGAGAGATAAAGAGATATACAAGTAACTTCAACCATTTCTTTTACTGCTACTAACTCCCTCCCTTAATCAGGAATCCTTGACTGTTTATAGTGATATCCACGTTAGCTATCAACATACATTGTTTCCCCGGCGAACAAGATTTTTTAGCCGATCGAGGGAACGCCCTCCCTCTCCCTCCACCACACCAAGCGTTTCAAATCAGAACTAATAAAGCAACTGCAATGAACTTTCTGGTATTAACTTAACTAAGTATAACAAATTACACATTGTTAATTAAGAGGTCAAAAATCTGCCACCAGTTTCAAATCATGTCAACAGATTATAACAAACATGACCTTCCTTACCAAACAAGCTGACTTTAGGAGAAAAGTCAGTGCAAAAACATAGAATATTAATTTGGTCTAACAGTTTCACAGCTTTACCCCTAGTATTTTAATTGTTTGGTCAGCCAACTCATCAATGATTTGAAAAGCATGCTTTTCTGGCCTTTCGAGACGAAAAGGCTATAAATAATGCTGAAAATGAAGTAAAATAGAAGTATTTCTTTTAACTACGTCGCTAGGCATTGGAGGTTTGAAGCATGTTAGTATAATGTTTATGTTTCTCTACTTTCCAGTAGAGACGTGGGACATCCATACTGCCTGTTCTGCGTTTAATGGATGATTAGTCACCTTATCATGGAGGATTAAGTCTAGATGATAAATAATGAGGGCAGGCAACAGTAAATCAGAGCCTAATCACTTAGATTTCACAGCAGCAGTAACTGTAATACTTCTACAAGTAAATGTATCCTGTACTTGGTTCTACTCGTGCACCTTTAATCATTCCTCTGGACATTTTCCGAGAGATCACTGGCCGTAACTGTTGATCTTGGTTTAAAACATACACCATGACTTGAATTTAGTAATGAGTTGATGATGGAAACATACTATAAATTTGAGTGATAGTAAACTTGAAGAGCTTTGCAACCCGAGTTTGAACCGTCAATCTCTTATATCGATCTGTACAACGAGTTAGTTATATCATCTGGAGAACGAAATTGGTTGGTGAGACAACTTCAAATTTGGTAAGAAGTTGGTAACCATTTATAATGCTGATGAATTCACGCATCATAACATGGAAAGGTTTTAAACAACAGTCTTGACCACGTTCCACAACATGCAGAGGTGAGATGGATGAAGAAATCGATATTGACTTACTATGGCAGCAGCAATCAGACTGCAAATGATAAGGAAACTTTTGTGCCCACCGAAAGCTTGAGTTTTAGTTAGCCACTTAAGATACTGATTGGAACAAGACATTATAGAAGATCCAAGGCTTGCGAGCACATGCCACAAACTTAGAAGTCCATAATTACAGCTTTGTTAGGTAACTATCAGTATCACTTATCAAGCGTCCTAATTTACCTCATATTTGTAGACCTAACAGGCCTACGAGAGAAAAATCAGACCTTTTTCATGAAGGACTAATCTTCGCTGATCGCTCAATGACCAAAAAAACTCGCTCTTACATAACTTACGCCCACCACTCAGTATTAACTCTTCAATCTCCTTATGAATATCTCTTCATTTCTAAAGAACTTGTTTAGTTTTCCTTGAGAAAATAATAGCCAAGTGGACTTGAGGAATTAGTTCGATATATACAACGAAGGGAACTCATAAATTGTAATGGAAAATTCGACTTAGATTTTAGCTTCTGGTTTCCACAACATGGCATCACTGGTGGTCAATCTTTTAACCTGGGCACTAAAGGGTAAAGTATGCTCTTCCTAGAACTTAATCAGTGAGCAAGCCAACTCATGATACTTTCAAATGTTTTGACTTTCTGAGCCTTCCTAGAGCATGTGACTTAACTGATAGTTTTCAAAGCAGGAGATGGTCCTTAGTTGATAATTTTCTAAGGAGGAGATGGTCCTTGGTTCCTATTGCTTGCTGGGATGTACATTGACCTTCATAAATGTGGGAACCAACTATTGGTCCCTTAGCTTGTAGCCGTGCACTTGCTTGCTGGGATGTACATTGACCTTCATAAATGTGGGAACCAACTATTGGTCCCTTAGCTTGTAGCCGTGCACCTATAGTCGAACTATGGCCTTGCTATAGATGACATACTTGAACATTCGAATGGATATATAGATCAAGACTTCAAGGCATGGCTCAGTGTTGTCATTTGTAAGGAGGAGGACATTACAAGATGGTAGGACAACAAGAAACGCCACCATTTTCTTAAACACGCCGAGGTGAAATCAAAGCCACAAGATACAGTTAACTGATGAAAATGCCGAGCAAACAGATGGGAAATCGAGATAAGTAGATAAGATATTTCTCTCTATAGCCTTTGATTAAGTGACCTTCTGCACTAAATCTGACACTAAAGGTGAGAAAAATTAAAAGCGAAAATTGAGGCACACCAGCTGAGGCAATATAAATCTGACCAAATACTAGTGGAATGAGTTATCTTGTCAAACCGGAACTGTTCTTGTAGCTCAAGCTACTAGAGGGGCCTGACAAAAGTATGTCATGTGACTACGCATAACATTTCTTGAAGTCCTAAGGTCAGTCATATAATCGATGCTATACAGAGAGTCTGAGATCACTAAAGGAGTAACCATCGTTACAGTTTTTTTTGCGAGATGGTAGTATACCACGTTCGCCGTCTAATTTTGATCTAGAATAAGAAAGTTTAATCTCTATGCATGTACTTTCTTCTTTTCCTTTTCTTTGTATTTTGACATTCAGAATTTCAGACTTAACAAAGATCTGATCCCTCATTTTGATACACCAGCTAGCATATTGACATGAAGGCGGATATTCATTACCTCATTAATTGATATTAAGAGGCAAAATGCACCAAAAGCAGCAACTATTGACAATTGGGATGTCCTAGCTTCTATCTACATAGCGTCTACTCAACCTAGCTTAGTTATAAAGATAAACCAAGACAAAATCTAGGAAAAGACTTGCATAGTTTCATCAACTAATATTACAACTCTAGGTGCTTGTGTTTCTTCTATCCAACCAAGGCACGTTTGATAAGGGACATGCAAAACTGTAAATGCATAAAGTAATGCTGCAACTCTGCAAAATACCCTACTTACTAAACCCCAGCAAGTTCTGGCCAAAATGTCAAAGGAATCTATTGTACTAGGTCCCTTTTCTTGAGGTTTCCAATGAACCTTTTTGACAGAAATCATCTGATCCACAGAATAAATAAGAACACATACCTCTAAGCATTAGGAAATATTCTAGCAAAGTGTACAGTTCTCACCAGACAAATCAGCAGAAACACATGCAACTTCAGTCAAGATGCTTCATTTCAAGCTCCTACCTAAGATTTCTATTCCAGCATCAAAAGAAGATATTAAGATGAACAAAGTATAGTAGAATAAAGCACACTAAACAATCAAACAAATCATAGTCCCTAATAGACCAAACAAGTAGAGAATCTAATGAGTTTAACAGTTATTAGGGTTTTCCCTCCCTTCTCTCATACAAATTTACACCTTGATGTACAACACCATTATTGCTAGCCAGAATACCTTAACTCATTAAATCCACATTCATGCAGTGCCCTTTGTTGAAAAGTCTCATTGTTGGAATTGGAAACCGATTCATGCAGTGTCCCTTGTTGAAAAGTTTCATTGTTGGAATTGGAAACCGGGGCGTAAACCAGAGAGCTCATCTCGCCCCAATCAATGCTTCCACCACATGCTGTAGTAGAAGCACTTGCACCTCTATTAACATTGACAATGTCGTTGCCATATAGAAACTCCAGTCCTTCTAATCTATGTGGGTTGTTATATACCAACTCCTCTAAAGTCTCCTCCGAAAAACTGCTGTGTCCTCCTGGCAATATGGGTATACTTGCCCCATGATCAAGACTGTATGGGGCGTTTGTCACTTGAGCAACTGTGTTTATTAAAGCATCCGTTGGTTGCTCATATGCTGGCTGGAGAGATGAAGTATCCAAAGGAAACTGGAAACTAGGTGTGCAATTTATAATAGGTTGATCATCACTATCATCAGCAAATCTTCCTCCAAGCTTGATTAGCAATTTTCTGATAGAAGCATGATCATTGAACCGTGGTTCTTGGTTGGAGTACGGTATAGGTGGGACCACAGGTGGTTGTGGCCAGTATTGGTTTAGGTCGTTGACATTAGGAACCATAGAGCTTTGTCTTCCTTTCTTCATCATCTCTTGCTTTTGGGAGATACCTCTACGAGCCGCCTGCTGTTCTTTTCGCTGCTTACCTAGTAGCTTCTTCTTCAGCCTTGTATTCCAGTAGTTCTTTATATCGTTATCTGTTCTTCCAGGTAATTGTGCTGCAATTATCGACCACCTGTTCATGCACAAATGTAAAACTCACCTTTGCATTTACACAAACACACGCGGAGCCAGTGTGCCCACATCCAACATTCTAAATATGAGAGTTTGGACTTGCCAGTTTTCAAGTGTTATCTAGGATTCTACTTGGAACTGACAGAATAGGCAGCTGTGGCCAGCATCCATTTTGGCCATAGCTGTAATACCATCAAGGGCGTAACCAGGGAAGATGTTGGATAGATAAGGAGACTTACCTGCTTCCAATACTTATATAGAGGCTACAAATTATGTTATCTTCTTCTTCAGAGAATCCTCCATGCTTGATATTCGGGCGGAGATAGTTCAACCATCTAAGGCGGCAACTCTTTCCACATCTCTTAAGCCCTAATTCACAATCATGTCTCATCGCATGAGTTATATAATTAGCAAGCTCATTAACATAAAATTCTGATGGTGACCCAAAAAAAAGAGAAAGAAGTACCAATTTTTTGAGGCAAAGCAATCCAGTTACCACCAGTGCCATGCTCGTCGATATATGACTTGAGCTTGGCATCTTCTTCAGGTGACCATGGGCCTTTCTTCACATTTGCTTTGTCACAGCAAGGTGCTCTCCCCATTTCTTCTCCGATGCTTAGCTTCTTTTCTTTCTTCTATGTTCTTGAACTAGGAGCTGTGTGCGCGTGAGAGAGGGAGATTAGAATAGCAGGAAAAGGATATACATGTTTTCAGGAGAAGCCATAGATTTGGAGAAAAGGTATGGCATAAAGGTGAGTGAAAGTAGAGAAAATTGAATATGCCTGGATGGGATACTAGGGTTTTTCTTCTTGTCTTTCTCAATCCAGAATCATTATATATTGGAAGACTGTTATCATTATTGGGAACGTGAGTAGTCTAATAATTCTAATTAACCATCAATTACAACATAAGTTGACAAAATGTTTACTTTAGGTCCTGGTGATCCTGACCGTACACTAAAATATGTTCAAACATTCTTACAATCGTACATGAGATATTCTCGTTTATGTATTTTAACAAAGAAAATAAATTATTAGATTAGTATAAGTTAAGTCGGTCCGGTAAAAGGAAGAGGATCCATTTCGTGACATTTTTTTGTTTGTTTGTAATCTTATAAGTTTTTTTGACATTGCTCCAAATTTAGAGTGAGAACTTTTTGCCTTCACAATCTCGAGGAACCCGCGTTTGGTTTACGTGAATTAATTTTTGTCATAAAAGTACTATGTGAGAGACGTAAGCGTGCACCGATCAGAATTTTCTTTTTTCTCTTAAATAGATCATGCTGTGAAACTTCTTTTTTCTCTCGAGAAATCATGTTTCGACATCTATTTTCATTTTCTTCGTGTGGAACTGAGCCGTCGGATGGATGTGGGATCCATACACTGGGGGGGAACTCAAGGCTGTTGAGTGTTGGAAATGGGAAGGAGGACAAACAATAATGGGGATGTATCAAAAGTGAGAATATGAATGCTGTAAAGTTCTGGAAGACAAGTCAATTCTTATCAAATTTGGTAACTTTGAAAGGTCTAAACTAACAGAATGCGAAGAAGCAAGCTTAATAGGACAAGACAGTAAAGAAATTTTCGTTTTGGTAGGTGACCAAATAACCTACAATTTGGACGAAAAAACCGATGGCGTTATGGAAGGGCCTGCAAACATAAAGGAACATGGTGATGGATGATGACTCACCTAATCTAATTTAGCCGATTAAAGTCTCTAGGCATCGTATCAAGAAACTTATCTCACCCAAGAGTAAGGAGTAATCACGCCACATTGTGTAGCCGAGGCCAAATAACCTCGAACGGACCTATAGAGCTATTTGTGTACCACCGCTCTGGATCAATACCAAATTTGTGCAACTTTTGGAACAAAAGTCGTTGAACCATTTAAGCAACTATCCCGAGTCAGTTAGTATTGCCTGTAGATATAAGGCTTCTTAGGGTCGGTAGAGAGCATTCCAATTTTGTGGTGCATGGTCATTTGATTAGTAGATTGTCATAGTTAATGAATATTGAAGGCATAACGTACTGAACCAAATAAATATAGTATTCACTGTTTAAGTATTTCTCATGCTTGACTCAATAGGTCATATCGATTAGGGATTCAATACAATGCGTACGAGCTTCGTTTGCTCAGAAGAGATGTTTTAGCATCGTTAGGGGTTTTCCAAGCGTAGATCCAACACTCCAATATCGAACCGTTTGGCGACTACCTAGTAGTCAGGACACTCATTACAATATCGGACCAGTTCAACCTCGACTAGCTAATAGTCAGGGCATGAATGCTGACATGGGCATGTTTTTATTGTCCACAAATTGCATGCAGCGAAAGTAGAGATTCATGGCTACCTCGAGCTCCACCAAAAACAAAGACGTCACCAAGTGCAGCGCACTTACCGTTGGAGAAGCTAAAGTGTCACCTCATTTAGCGTCACATGTTTGACTTGCATACAATTCCTTTGCTTAAAATTGGAGTCTATTAACTTTATCACATAATCTCCCGGGAAAAAATACTAATAAATGATTTTACGTGCGTTGTATATAACATAGAATTCTTTTAACGTCGTATTAAACTCTAAATTATTTTTTTTATTTCTACTTGCACAAGATGGGAAGGATGTTAAAAGAAGAAATATCAAATTTTGTTACGTTGTACAGATGACAAATCCAAGTTACTTCCGATTATATCAAAATTAAAAAAAGTTTATGACAGTCAAAAAGGAGCTTCAATCACTGAAGAGAGCAGTAGCACTGTAGCAGCCACTTCGTATAGTTATGTTAGTGCGTGACAGACTATGAATTTGTTGCCATGCGGCTACAGAGTCTGAGATTAATCCACCCACAATCCCTCTTGCATATTTATTTAAGGATCTTCTAATAAACATCCTAATTTGGTTTTTCATCTTGTGGTCGTTTATTTGTTTGGACATGCATAAAAGAAATTTGTGAAGGTGACAAAGGAATAATCCAAACAGAAGCTTGCCAAAAACGACCAGCAATGTTGTAACGAGAGCGGGTTTCATTTCAAAAGTTGAAGATGAGTACGAGCTTACCCCAAATTTGTGCTTAAAAGACTTTGGACTATGAGAAGTTGATGGTATACTGTTAAATGTAAAAGCATCCATTATGAATGTAAAAGTTTTGCCGACCATTTCGGTAAGAAGGAGATTAGAAGGTTAATTGAACAGGGCACTAAGACCAGTCTGTGCTCTCTCCCTTTGCGGCTTCGCCTGTCTACGACCAAAATGCAAGTAATAAGATTTGAACCCAAGATCTTAGACAACAACAATGAGCTATAAGGTCTCGTGTTTTGGGTTGTCATATCCAGGCAAGTCTCTAGTCTTATCTCTTGCATTTCCCTATATGTTAAAGATTGTAGCTACCACTTTGTCATTCAACAATATTTGGAACAAGATTTACCAACACAAACATCATACACCTCTACCTTGTTGCGGGCGACTAGGGGTGACACTCGATGAGATGCAGGGGAAGGTGGTAGAAAATCAAAATGGACTAGAGGCATGTTAGCAATGTTAACGCTAAGGCTTTCTTTGGCCCCACGTAATTAATGAGCTTGCTCACGGGAATATAGCAGTCTTGCACTCAAATAATTATCCGCGATGTAATAAAGTGCTGCGAGAATGGTTCAACAAAAGAATTTCTTTATAAGGAATACAACATTGAAAAATTTGAGGAAGAAAGTGCAAATATAACCCTCAAAGAGAAGTCTCGGAAGAATACGGCTACGTACTTGCAATGATTGGAAGAAAATTCTCAGTATTTACCAAGAAACTAGACTCGGGAAAAATTGGTTTTAAGTTGCCAACTTGATTAAAACATTAGCAAAACTAAAAGAATTATAATGTTAAAGCAATGCTCTTGAATAAGTGCATCAACTGACTCCTTTTCGTACTTTGACAGTCTTCTACATGCACCAACTTATTCCTTTATGCAATCTCTATTAATATCAAATTAAAATTCATATGGACATTAGTAAGTTTCCTTAGAAGCCCTATAAGGAAAATTGAAGTTTTTTTTTGACTTAAAACCATTAATCAACGTCTTCTACTATCAACATACATCACCTTATTCTTTCACGCAATCCCCACGAAGTCAACGTTTTGATTGACATTAGTGTATGTTTCCTTAGAAGCTATTGTCCACGGAAAATAGAAGTGTTATAAGACCATTAATCAACAAAGAACACATACTGAAAAGGATAAGAAGCCTCCCTTGAAGGACGGAGAAAATAATGTTTACTTGTTGACTATCCTTAAAGTAATAATCGATTGCATGAACTGCTACGTACGAAAAAAACGATTTTGTGCAAAACATTCTACGCTATCAAGGACAAAAATGTGGAAACGTGCACTAAATTAAAAGTTTGAGTTAAAGATATTTATAAAATGGCCACATTGATTCTACACAGCTGTAATGACCAATCATTTGTGGTGTCCAACTAGGTCTGCGGTTTCAAATATATGTAGCTACCGAATGACCTGGGGAATTTGATTAAATCAGAAATTTCCACGGCTTACAAGAATGTAGTTATCTATCATCATCATGGGATATTGCCATCTTTTTTGTTTTTTTTTTTCATTAAGCTGGAGAATTTTATATAAGATAAAGGAGTTTAATTATTCAATTACATGAATAACTAGACTACTAATAGAGAAAAACTAAATAACCGAGTAAGCTAAGATACTACAATCAGACTGAAACAAATGTGACGGACAAAAGGAAGGGGATAATTTAATATGTACTGATATAGCAAAAAATACGCCTCCTATCTACGGATGACACGTGGTCCAGGCCTGCTTATTGCTGATTAGGCCGTTGCTGGCCTATTGCTGATTAAAGCAGTTACCATATCATTCACCAAGCAGAATCCTAAATAGGCCCTAACTCAATCAGCAAGGATTGACATGTGATCATCTAGGATCTTAATTCGATTCTGATTAGAGTTGGGGAAGATCTAGTTCTACTAGGGCTCTCCTTCCTACTACTATATAAAGGGGTCTAACCCCTTAGGTATGGACAATTACACACACACACACACACACACACACACAATTACACATTGTGTCTTACTGCTTCTTCATAGTTCTATATCATTAGCCATCTCTAACTTAAGCATCGGAGCGTTCCCCCACCGGAACCCCACCCGGCGGTCACTTCGTGTTCTCTTTCGCAAGCTTATCTCTGGTGTGGTTTCCGATCCAGTTTTCAGCTGCAACAGATTGGCGCCATCCGTGGGACCACTACAGGGAACATAGCCAATCGCTCTTCTTCTAGTGACTCTTCACATAGTCGTTCTTAACACCGTCATGCCCGGACGAGTAGCTCTCATCGACTTAGTCATGACCAACGTTCGACACCTTCACGTTGTCATACCAGCTCTACGGAAGGTGCATACGTTAACGTAACATCTTTAACTCCCGAATTAGAAATCAGACCTCGAAAAAATCAATCTCCGACGCCTACTCTGAAAAACGGGGATCTTCGTCATCGGGTAAACCGTCAGCTATTCAAAACACCCCATGCCGACCTTACAAAAGAGATCCACGAACTAAAAAATGTGGTGAATACTCTCCAACAAAAGCTCGACATGGCAGTGGCTCCGCGGTCCACTCACCATTCACTTCTTGACCCCAGCGACCTTCATCTCCGTCTCACCTCTAGATCAAAGCGAGCAATCGAAGCCCTTATCAAACGGGGCCAATTGAGAAAATTCATAGCGCACAAAGACGGGTGGCAACGGACACCCCCGAAGGTGGAAGAAAGAGAAGATCGAGAGGAGCATGCAGGGACAATCAATACCATATCTGGAGGATTAGCGGCGGGAGGATCGTCGGGAAAGTCTCAAAAAGCATACGCCAGAGAAGTGTGCATAACGAGCCAAAACCCGAGTAAGAAACAGAAGACTGCGCCTGTACCTACGATCGCTTTTTTATGAAGATTTAAAAGATGTGAAGATGCCTCATGATGACCCATTAGTCATCACAATCAAGGCCGGAAACTTTGAGGTGAAAAGAGTGTTGGTCGATAACGGAAGTTCTGCAGAAATTTTGTTTTATGACGCATTCAGGAAGATGAACATTCCGACGGACCGTCTTCAAAAGATGGATTCACCGTTGCATGGATTTTCCAACCATTCAGTTGCTATCGAAGGAATTATTGCACTCCCGGTGCAATCGGAACACCTCTAACACAAGCCAACCTCATGCTTGATTTTGTGGTGGTAAAGGTTCCCTATGCATATAACGCCATATTGGGACGACCGGTACTCAATCAGTTGCAGGCTGTGGTGTCAACTTACCACCTTAAGATGAAATTTCCTACGGAAAATGGGATCGGAGAGGTGAAAGGAGACCAGACTACAGCCCGTCAGTGCTACGTGACTTCATGCCGATCGAAGAACAAGGAAGCACTCATTATCGAAGACCTCCGAGAAGATACAAAGATACAAAGGGAAGCTATTTCTTTGTATTGAAGTATATCCTGGAGAAGAAGACATGACAGTTTGGATAGGTTCAAATCTTAAGGAAGACACCAAGCTCGAGCTGGTGAACCTAAGGAGATTAGGTCCTGCGCAAGTTAGAAGTCTCTGATCCAAAGGCAGTGACGGGAAAGTTATCTCCAAACTGGGAAGGACCCTATTGTGTTATAAAGGTGCTCAAACCGAGCGCCTATACACTGGGAACACTTTCTGGAGAACCAATCCCTCGTACTTGGAATGCTAAAAATCTGTGGAAATATTATCAGTAGCGTCTTGCCTCGAGGCAAGACACTTCTTTTTCAGGGGAATAGGGGCCCAGACCTTATAAAAACCCCCTGTCTTTTAGAAGTTGTCTTTAGAAAGATAATTTCGAATAAATGGGTTGTTAAGCAATCCAGTGTAAACTTTATCTTTTGCTCGAGCAATAAAGTTATTTATTTCAAGCATTGTTATAGTGTGTTACACATTCAACAATATGTTCTGCTCGAGCAGAATATTCGCCTAACATTCTGCCTGAGTAGAGTAACTCAGTCTGAAAACAACACAGCCTATATACAAAGTCTAACATCTAAGGCTCGGGGACATCGCTAGAAGGACCTTCCCTAGAGAATGAGAAGCTGCAGCATCGCCTGCCTCTGATGGCGGAACAGTCTCTCCAGACGGAGATATCACCGCAGGCAATACGAAGTCATCCAAGGGAATATTTGGAAAGCGCTCCGCGAACATCTTCTTGGCCTTCGTGAAGCCAAGCTCGTAAATCTCAAGGCCGTCATCCACACGCTTCTTGAGCCATTCATCCCCAGCATTCCTGTCACGACCCGAACCCACGGGCAGGCCCGCGAGCTAGGCACGTGACCGGCCACAGACCCAATGGCTCCAACCAAGGGCTCTGCCAGGCCTTACTCGCTAAAATCCAATATATGCTGCAGCGAAAATTAAAACTTTTACAAACTTTAGTTACATTTTCATATTTCTATTTGAATACAATACTTATGCTAGAACTCGTTATAACTCTGATTTATCAACAGTTAAAACTAAACAACAACCTAAATATTCAGCGGCTCATTCCATACAGTGTCTGAAGTTCCGCACCAAATTGTCTCTTCCTATGCTCCTCACCATCACCTTACTTTCAACCAGAAATGATAAGTAAGGGATGAGCTTCCACGTGCTCAGTAAGTAACCAATGATTCAACTAGGTGGACCAGAGCATGTCAGAAAATAACTCACTTTATATTGCGGCATCATTAAGGTATCTAAAAATTTATAGATTTGATAATCATCGGGTAAAACAAAACAAATACATGAAACCAAAAACTGAAGTATATAATGATTATCGCAAAACTCATAACAACCAGTTCGATTCCAACATTAGCTCAAACGATATGCTGCGGTCAGCGTACAGGCCCCACTGACTAGGGCCCGAAATCCCTCCTCCATCCGGGATAAAATTCTGTGGACGCATGGGCGCACCACGAGCAACAGTACTGTGCATCAACGTACAAGCCCCGTTGACCAGGGACCGAAATCCAACTTTCCCCCGTGGATATGGGGCACAGCAATCGAATAAACAAGAACTACCTTTCGGTTCATCGTAAACACAACCATTTTCGATGGCTTTCAA
The DNA here is from genome assembly GCA_033070095.1 of Escallonia herrerae. Classification (NCBI taxonomy): domain Eukaryota; kingdom Viridiplantae; phylum Streptophyta; class Magnoliopsida; order Escalloniales; family Escalloniaceae; genus Escallonia; species Escallonia herrerae. Next base: position 28,698 of record JAVXUP010000347.1, on the reverse strand, counting down.
CATGTTCCATATTGGCAAATACGTCAATTGCCAAAATATTTCAAATCTGAGTTTCTTTGCATTCTCTAAGCAATTATCAGTTACATGCTGGTCCGGTTTTTAACGAGAAATAAATCACTAAAAGTTTTTCGACAAATTAAGCCAGAGCGGCTAAACATACTTAAAACGGTCAATGCTGATAAGCAACCCATTTTTAGCAGTAGATAAACATATACGTTGCATATAAAACACTAGTTGAATCAAAGAGTCACTTACTTGACGCTACGCATTCCCCACATCAAAACGGCGATCATGCTACTACACCTGGTCCAAAGCACTTTCAATGCCCTTCTTTTTATCTTCGTGTTCTCAGCTTTACGACAACCCGAAGTATCGTCAGTTTCGACACAACATTCCTGTTGAACATGTCTTCAAGCAGATTCGATGGCGCAGTCAACTGCCTGACCTTTACATATCCATATATCATGCCTAGTTTACCACGTCATTCTTGGCATCTAATCACCGTTACCGAACATCCATTAATTCACCCGTTTTAGCAATCCCCAAGCAATCTTCACAACATACTGTGCACACACACTCTGTACATCGTGTAGTGCTCCATGCACATACCCACTTAATCACTAGCACCCAACAATATCCCCACAGCCGTACCTTCCCCATATCACAACTGCACATACATACACCACCACACTTCACACCCATCCACTCACAAACACCTGCACACACTAACATATCCAGATATACACAATCGCACTCCTCACCCAACGTACAGCCACACCCATCAATAATTGAATCACCAGATTGCCTCATCAATCAACACAGTCCTAAATTCCATCGATCGCCTCCATATACACCCCACAGTTACTCCAGCCCAGCCACCGCAAACAATGCCTCGATACTACTTCGGCTATGGTAAGCAGTGCCATGACCATCACCATTTTGCCAACAACACAACTATAAACAACCTATTATACGCAGTCATCCGACAACAATAATACCCACACACGTGACAACACAGACGCCGTACACCCACAGCTGTGCACAAAAACCTCCAACCACTACCAACACTACCACCAAAAGATCACCGCTACACCCAATCACCAACAACACAAGCAACCACATAATCCATTTTATAATAAATCAGCCCCAACTTATGTTCTACAACTGTGATCATCAAAAGAGCAACGGGGAAGAAGGTGCCACGGTTGTTCATGGTGATGAAGCTACGTTTGACCAAAAGAGGCAGTAAGCACGATGGCGGCTCCTCGCATCCGCTGTAGCGAACGACGATTAGAGCTCAGCCACGACAATAGCGGGCTAATGGTCGCCTTTTGGTTACTCCGGCGTCACCTTCCCTGGTCGATCGAAAAATACCCATGGTTGTCCATTGAAATACACATATAACGCACCCCATTAACAATCGTCGTCATCACCCCCATTAACAGTGCACTCCATTAATTAACAGATAATACACAGGTAGTGCACCCTATTAACAGACATTGAAATACACACCACCACTGTCCACAATATCCAACACAAATGCAATACCAATATCCAGTTCACGCCAATCAGCCCCCCCTTCCTCCCTCGTTATACATAACCAATTACACAAGCAGATTATCGAAACCCATTTCACAGAAATTCAGCCCCCAACCTATTGTATCGTGGCTAAGTTAAGATTGGTCGTCGGCCGTGATAGTGAAACTAATGAAGGAGAAAATGCCGTGGTTGGTTTCGTCGCTGACCCTTCGACAAAATCGTCATTGGTTGTACATGAAAATCTGACCACGTCAAGGAATTCGTGGCGGCAGCAATGGAACTTGACAGTGCATGGATGGTGGCTGCCTCGACATTGCCGGAATTTCATTGGTTGGGCATCCCGTAGCCGAAATTTCTGCCGGCGGCCATCATGGGTTCTTCCTATCTGCCTTAATAGCGACCTTTGCTTGCTGGTGGCGCCGGTTATGGCTCGGAGGATGTCGTCGCTTCCTTCTTTGTAGATCTGCTGACATTGGGCAAGGAAATGGCGCGGCAGCCCTTGGATCAAAGAAATCCGGTAGCGGGTGGATGCTCCGGCGTCGCCCCTGATGGCTTCCGGCGTCGTCATCGCCGGTGGCTTTGATACCTATAAACGGCAGCGCCGTCGCCCGCTTTAGGGCCGGCTGTCATGCCTCCATGTTCTTCTCTTTTGTTTTCTCTCTTTTTGACTTTTTATCTTCTTTTTTTTTCCCATTATTTTCTTTTGTCTAGCTTATTTATAAATATGCTTTGTTTTAATCTTTTCCAAAGTCTTTTCCTTTTCTTTATCCCCAAACCACTGTCTATCTTATCAAAATCCCACATTTTTCTCCATAGCTCTCTGTCTCTCTCTCTTTAAATAAATCAATTAAGATTTATACATTTACATAATAACCCTAATTAATTATAACCTCTCCAGAGTCACGGGCTAAAGCTTCAATTAATACCGCTCGCAAGATCTTAACTGAAGGTCTAAATTCGTCTTACTTACAACAATCGTCGCTATGTAATAACAACCTCGTATACCTAGGTTCGGGGCATCACAATTCCCATCAAGGAAGTCACAGATGCCTTGATCACGAGCCTTCTTCACCTCTTCTGCCACTCTCATCTTTGCCCGTTCCAACCTCCTCTCCAGAGTCTCAATCTGTGCAAGATAGTTAGTCTCTTGCTTACTCAGCTCTTCAACGCGACGAGTGGCTTCCTCTGCCTCCTTGATGGCCTCCATTTTCTGCTGAGCCTCCTCAGTTGTCACTTGCCTCGCCATCTTAAAACGAGACAACATTTCTGACCCGCTCGCATACATCTGGAATAAAGATTAGAATGATCAGCTAAATGAAGTCCAAAAGTAAATCAATGGGAAGACTAGAAGAAAGAAACTTACCGTGTACACAGCCTGAGCAAAGGAACAGGCAAAGGTCTCGTGAGTTTGGTTCTGGAAGACCTCCTTGTCCTGAGGAAGAACTCCGTGAACAAGGTGCTGTTCTGAGATCTGACTATCTAGCATCCCAACATCATCACAGCAACAAGTCCATCTGGGACGGAAGATGGGATCCTCTTCGACAGACACTTTCTCAACAATCTGCAAATAATGCTCGGGAGGAATAACCCTTCTCTTCTTCGGAGCAGGGGGCAACTCTGCGGACGGCTGCTTTTCTTTCCTCTTTCCCTTGGCTTTCTGCAAGACACCGAGAAAGCCTCCTTGTGGTGTTTTTCCACTTCTGCTAGCCATTTTTGCAAGAGAGTTAGGAATCAGCATAAGAGTATATATTGAAACAAAGACTGAAACAAAAAGCCTATGTAAAAGCACACCTAGAGGTGCGCTCTCAGCATGAAACGTGCTAGAGATAGTAGGCATAGGAGGAGGAGTTACAGCTCCAGCTGGAACAGGCATGAGAGGAATGATCCTTACCCATTCTAGCTGCTGCTCTGATAAAGGTTCATCAATGGAAAGCCCGCCCCGAAGTTTGATGTGGCTAATAATGTGCTTGGTGAGGTTGTTGGGAGCAGGCTTGCCAGGGTTCTCAAAATCCTTACAGTAAGGATTCCATTCTCTATCAAACGGAAGCTTCCCTTTATCAGAATGACCAACGAAGAAGTATCTGGAGTGCCAACCTTTATTCAACTTCGGTCCCCTTTCAGAAGTGGCTGCTTACTGTGAATGTAGTACCATCCTGGGAAGTTGGCGACTCCTTTAATGAAACATATTTCAAAGAACACTCTCATAAAATCTGTTGCATCTGGTTTGTAGCCTGAAGTCTGAACCAGATATATGAGCCCTACAAGATTCCTCTAACCATTGGGAACAAGCTGCCCTGGGTCCATGTGGTAATGCTCGAAGAAACGAAGAGCAAACGGTTGAAGAGGAAGCCTGTATCCAGATTTCACCTGCTCTTCGTAGATCCCAGTTTCATACTTCGTTCCATAATTGCCTAGTTCTTACAAACCAGGAAGACGAGCATACCAGCTTACGGGAAGAGGATATTCCCGGAGCAACTCCACCAAATCTTCAGTAGACATTTTACCCGACTTCTCATCTGCTGTATACCAAGGTTAAGGATTAGCCTCATCTTTGGCTTGATCCTTTACGTCGCCTAAGGCATTCTTGGCAGGCAAAGATGGAGAGGGTTGAAAAGTTGAAGGCTGGGGAGGTTGAGAAGATGAAGGAGGTAGTGATTTTGAGGATGAAGGTCGCGGAAGTTGTGGATTTGAAGTCCCAACTTCACTACTTGAAGTTGAAACCCGATCTGATCTCGAGGATGAACTACTGCTAATGACTACAATCTCTTCATGAGAAGAAACAGACACTGAAGACTTGGACATGTTTTCTAAACCAACGAAGCTATGAAAACTTGAAGTGCTGAACAAAAAGAGAAGAGGAAGATAGACTTACTTGAAGAGAAGGATGCTTCCAAATGATTCGAGTGGGGTGAAAATGATATGGAGATCTCCTTTTATAGAGAAAACTCTGAATAACCATTTCTTGGGATGCCCATCGGTTCATCTACCCCTTACGTGTCATAAGCTAAGAGAATGGAAGTTTGAAACTTAAAAATTTCCCTCTCAAAGGCATTAATGGCAAGAGGGACACGTAGACATGAACCGAGCATTCTGTGCGAGTAGAATCGTTCCCAAACACTCTGCCCGAGCAGAGTACCAAACGGCCGAACACGGTTCTACCCGAGAAAAATCGTTCCCTAACACTCTGCCCAAGCAGAGTGCCAAACGGCAGATCACGAGTCTGCCCGAGCAGAGTAGTGCCTGAACACTCTGTCCGAGCAAAGTGCCAAATGGCCGAACATGGTTCTACCCGAGCAAAATCGTTCCCAAACACTCTGCCTGAACAGAGTGCCAAACGACTGAACACTTTGCCCGAGCAGAGTCGTGCCCGAACCCGAACACTCTACTCGAGCAGAGTCGTGCCCGAACCCGAACACTCTACTCAAGCAGAGTGCCAAACGACAGAATACGAGTCTGCCCGAGCAGAGTTATTCCCGAACATTCTGCCTGAGCAGACTGCTAAACGGCCGAACAATAGTCTGCCCGAGCAGAGTCGTGCCCGAACACTCTGCCCGAGCAGAGTCATGCCCGAACACTCTGCTCGACCAGAGTGCCAAATGGCCAAACACAAGTCTGCCCGAGCAGAGTCGTGCCCGAACACTCTGTCCGAGCAGAGTGCCGAACGGCCGAACACGAGTGTGCCCTAGTAGAATCGGTCCCTAACACTCTGCCCGAGCAGAGTGCCAAACGGCCGAACAAGAGTCTGCCCAAGCAGAGTCGTGCCCGAACACTCTGTCTGAGCACAGTGCCAAACGGCCGAACATGGTTCTACCCGAGCAGAATCGTTCCCGAACACTCTGCCCGAGCAGAGTGCCAAACGGCCGAACACGAGTTTGCCCGAGCAGAATCGTTCCCGAACACTATGCTCGAGCAGAGTGCCAAACCGCCGAACACGAGTTTGTCCGAGCAGAATCGTTCCCGAACCCTCTGTCCCAGCAGAGTGCCAAATGGTCGAACAAGAGTTTGCCAGAGCAGAATCGTTCCCTAACACTCTGCCCAAGCAGAGTGCCTCATGGCCGAACACAATTCTGTCCGAGCAGAATGGTGTCCGAGCAGAAGCATGGATGAACACCTTGCCCGAGCAAAGTGACCTATGCCCGAACACAACTCTGCCCGAGCAGAATGGTGTCTGAGCAGAATCATTTCCAAGTACAATTCTGCCCGAGCAGAGTTTTGCCCGAGCAAAACTGTCTTTGGATAGTTGAAATGTCATAAAAATAGATTCGATTTTGTTTTGGCATATTTCGCTATCACCAGTGGAAAAAAGTGTGCTTCCACCCGCTTCATTAAACGCTGGTGAAAGCAAGGGGCATATGATATAGCCAAAAATATGCCTCTTATCTATGGATGACAAGTGGTCCAGGCCTGCTTATTGCTGATTAGGCAGTTGTTGATTAAGCCGTTGCTGGCCTATTGCTGATTAAAGCAGTTACCATATCATTCACCAAGCAGAATCCTAAATAGGCCATAACTCAATCAGCAAGGATTGACATGTGATCCTTTAGGATCTCAATTCGATTCTGATTAGAGTTGGGGAAGATTTAGTTCTACTAGGACTCTCCTTCCTACTACTATATAAAGGGGTCTAACCCCTTAGGTATGGACAATTACACACACACACACAATTACACATTGTGTCTTACTGCTTCTTTAGAGTTCTATATCATTAGCCATCTCTGACTTAAGCATCGGAGCGTTCCCCCGCCGGTCACTCCGTGTTCTCTTTTGCAGGCTTATCTCTGGTGTGGTTCCCGATCCAGTTTTAAGCTGCAACATGTACAAACAAATATGATGGACAATAAGCAAAAAATCAAGAACTAGGGGTGCTACCTGAAGACGTTTAGCCTGGTTGACTTGATTCTGAAGTGTTGATAGTTCGTGCCTTTTCCTTGCTGCTTTCATCCTGCCATAACTTCGGTGTTGGTTGAGATGGAAAATACGATATTTGTGATTCCAGCATTTTTCTAGTCCTTCGTATTACTCCGCCCTATCTATTTTAGAACATAAGTATCACACCACAAGAAAAAGTGGTTTTCCCTACAGAGTTTTAACGACATATATGTCGTTAAAAGCTACCTTTACCGAGGAATTTTCGTCGGTAAAGGTCCGTGCTAAAAATGTTTTATCGACAGAATATTCCGTCAATAAAGATCTTTAGCGACGGAGTTATACCGATGAAAATCTCCATCACAATTTCCTTTTTCAGTTATTTTTCTTTATATTTTTGGAGATAAAGTGAAAATGACTTTTACTGACGAAATTCTACCTATTCATAAAAGTCAAATATACTGAATTGTATAGTGCGTGCCCTTTCCTTGTTGCTTTCGTCCTGCCATAACTTCGGTGTTGGTTGAGATGGAAAGTACGATATTTGTTATTCCAGCATTTTTCTAGTCCTTCATACTATTTCCAATCTATTAAAGAATGTAAGTATCACACCGCAAGAAAAAGTGGTTTCCCCTGTGGACTTTTAGCGACGATTATTTCGCTAAAAAACTACCTTTATCGAGGAATTTCTGTCGATGAAGGTTCGTGTTAAAAACATTTAACTGATGGAATGTTCCGTCGGTAGAGATCTTTAGCAACGAAATTTTACCGACGAAATCTCTGTCATCAATTTCATTCTTATTTTTTTAATTATTTTGCCCAATTATTTTTCTTTATTTTTTTGGAGATAAAGTGAAAATGACTTTTACAGACGGAATTCTACATGTCGGTAAAAGTCAATATTTTTCACTTTTAAATTGCCTTTTAAGGAAGAAGGCTTAGCGACGAAACAAATTCTGTTGATATATATTTTTTACCGACAAATTGGGTCCGTTGGTAAAAGTCTGTAATTTGAAATGGCCTTTAGCGACGCAGTCGGTAGAGGTTCTGAACCTTACTCTATTTTCTCCTCGCAGCTCTCTCTCTCTATCTCTCTCTCTCCCTCTCTCTCTCACACACACACACACACTCTCTCTCTCACACACACAAAAATCATAACCACCCAAGCCCGCACCCCTACCCCCACCCCCACAACCCCCTACCGCACACCATCACACCCTCGCCTACCTCCCATATTGTTGCACCCCCACCCTCTGCCACACAACACTCCCGTCCCCTTTTGTTGCACGAGCCAAAGCTCCAATGCCCACATCCCACACTCTACCGCACCCCCACCCCCGCCACCACAGGCCCGCCAGTCACTATGCCACAGCCCACTACGCCCTGCCTGTCCACAGTTGTTGGCCACCGCGCACCACAACGCCTCTTCTAACCACTACCTGCGTTTTTTTCAGCCATCTGTACATCATTTTTTATATATAATATCATGCGTATATTTTTTGGTGGACTATTTTAAATTGTTGTTAGTCTGTTAAATATGCAATTGTTTGTTAAATATACTGAATTGTATGTAAATATGCAATTTTTTTAGTTTGTATAAGATTATTGAGATGGATTTATATTCCTTGTAGACTATTGAGGCAGGACAATTTTATGGACAAAATGACTCATTAAAAGCCACTGCATACAGTAACAAAATAACGATCGACTAATATGACTAACTAAAATTAGTGACAACATATTCAAAATCTCAAATGACTAATAAAAACCAATGCTTAAAACCTACATCTTTGAAAAAATGTAAACCCTAAACTAAACCTTAAACCATAAATCCTAAACCTAAACTAAACCCTGACCCTAACCCTAAATCCCTAAACCCAACCTTAAACTAAACCATAAATCGTAAACTCTAAAACTGTTAACATTAAACCCTAAACGAAACCTCTAAGGGTAAATATTCCTAAACTCTAAACTGAACCCTAAGCCGTAAACCGTAAACTCTAAACCGTTAACTAAACTAAACCTTAAATCATAAACCCAAAAACCTAAACTAAACCCTAACCCTAACCCTAGCTAAACCCCTAACCTTAAGCCCAATCGTAAACGGAACCCTAAGCTATAAACCTAAATCCTATGTGGCGTGGGTGGGTGGAGGGTTTTGCGGTAGTAGAAGGGTGGTAAGATTGGGCTTGAGGGAGGGAATGAGGGAGGGAGGGGGGTATTGTTCTGTGTGTGTCATGTACCAGGGAAGGGGACAAACGAGTGGATATATGACTGTGTGTGAGTGAGAGAGAGAGAGAGAGTCTATGCGTGTCGTGCGCGTGTGTGTCTGTGTTGCAATGGCCGATAAAGGTGGTGCATATGGCATGTTAGGTTTGGTGGGGTGTGTGCGGCAGCATCTTTTCGGAGTGGTAGCGGGTGGGGCTTAGGTTGTGGCGGCAGCGGAGGTAAGTTGGCTGAAAAAGAAGAAGCGGAAAATGGAAAAAGAGAGGAGAAAAAACCAAACCTGAAATGACAATTTTATCCCTAGCGGTTTTGTCTTCAAAGTTAATGATTTAGACGTAGTTACTTATTAATGGCCTAATTGAAACTTTAGACACCGAATTGTAATAATCAAAAACTTGAGTCCTCAAGTGAGATATTCACGTACTTTTAGAATTTATTTAACCCTTAAAAAAACAAAAGGAAAGGGGGATTGTAAAACATTGTTACACGTGCAACGCAAAATTTAGCATAAGAACTATGCTTTTTTTACACATGCAAAACTCGTAGTATTATTGAGATGGAACTTGAAATTATATGAAAGGGTACATATGCTTATTTTCACTTGAAGATACCTAGTAATGCCACGTTGTATCTATTACTTTGAAGTTCGATAAGTTTTTACTATCAAAGGTAATCCAATTTTCAGTTTCTAGTCAGCTATTCTACTCCCACACAAATGAGCTAATGTCATTAACCTCTCTAACCTTTTATAAGGGCGTGATTAATAGAGGTTTTGAGAGATTGAAGAAAGTTTTCTTTAGATGGAAATTATTTTCCTCAAAAATGGGTCTCAAGCGTTCAGACATAGGATCTGGCATCCTTATTTTGCAAATTTATGATAGCATTTAAAATTGGCCAACTTGGTAGCTGACTTTCTTACAGATGGAATAAATTAGTTCCATAGTTTATTAGCATAGGGAAAAACCTAATCGCCGCCAGCCTAAAATGGTGCGTCTAAATTTCTGGTGGAATACCATAACGTAGTCAATGTACAACGGCCGCCGGATTTGATTCAAAACAGTTATGAGCACCCCCGGCCTCTTGTCTTTTTCTTTTAATTTTCCTCTTTTTTGGTCCACTTATACAGTATTTGTTCTACATGTGTCCCTTCGTAAGCAAGTTTTAGCTCTAAAGACGACAGAGTTTTGCAGCATTGACACCAAGACAACAGGCTAAATTGCATATAATAACTTTGTGAGGGTTACAACTTTTGGCAAACCAAATACGAACCTTTCATTTTGAGCATTTAATTTAAAGCCCTGAACTTTTGAGATCTGTAATTAGACTCAAACCATAAAGTTTGTTAAAATTTAATGGAAAAGAATATACATGTTTTTCACGCCCCTCTTTTCCGGGGCAAAATTGTTCCACTCATTTTCATCTTCCCTTCTCCATCATACTCGCCGCTATGATGGCGCACGTGGACACACACCCCACCTCATCACCACCACATGCTAATTTAAGTCCAAAAAAAAAATCTTTCAGATTTATTTTGGATTCAATTACGATTTGCTTATAACTTTAGGGTTTTAGATGCTCAAATAAAAGGTAATTGAGTTCTTATTTGCCAAAATTTGTTAACTTCAAATAGTTGCTTACAATTTAACCAAGACTGTACGCAAAAGAAGAATGAAGACTTTAGGGTTTATACGAGTTAATCATATACGCCATGAAATCTGTTGCTAGCGCATCTCGCTTACACATCTTTGAGTGCTCTTAGGTTCCACTTGCTCAACATGTCCACAAATATTTAATGGTCAAAGTTCAATGTTATTGATCCGGTCAACTCAAGGCACACACTCCTAGTCATGTGTCCTTCACTCATCACCAAAAAAATCCTATTTTACTGTTGGCATTAGCGTGCCCAAAACCAGAGCCTCTCCCTTCGAATCCGACTTGGGGTTGGGGGGGGGGGGGGCACTATCTTAGAAGGTGGGTCAACTAGTTACTCTCCTTGAGGGCTTCCACTTATCCTATTGGTCTCTCCAGCCCTTGGGGGGTCCTTGATTGTCTTTTGGTCTTTCATCCCTTAGGGGCACCTTGCGTAGCCCTCAGTCTCTCCTCTTTTAGGAGCTCCTAGCTCCACGATCTTTATCGCAGCAACCAAATACCGTAATGACTGACCACGTATTACGTGCCCCCGGCACAACGCCCATCGCCGTGCCCAAGCACTGTTATGCCTGTCCTCGCCTAAGCGCCATCTCCGTGCTTCGTGCCCCTTCCACTGTGCCATCACCATGTCACGAAAATGCGCTGGCCGAGTGCCACGATGCTAGACTGCCTCTGAGTGCCACCTCTTGCTATACTCTACCGCACCCATGCGTTGTTGTCTTGTCAGCATGCCCTAGCACAACACTCATCCACCGTGCCCCCGCGCCATCTTCATTGAGCATGCCCTGGCACCGAACACAACAGGTTTCAAAATGCTGTCTCTGTCCAATTAAGTATTTAAGGTTGAACCTCTTATCATAAATCACCTCGTCTCTTTAAGGAGTTATCTTTACGGAGCAGGGATGAGAACCCTGTTATCACTGAAAGGACGTAGTGGCATGAGGCATCGCCCACTTCCTGCCCCAAACTTCGCAAATTTCATTACATTATTCATATGCGTTATAAATGACCCATGTGTTTCCAGGCAATTGCCCTTCAGAATTGCAAAGTTTTGTTTAAGCAGTAAGAGTAAATGCATGTTCTTTTACCATAAAAAGGGTTCAAAGAGAGATATGTCCACTTCAATTTTCTTGACTTTTTATGAACATCCAAGTTTATCGAACTCCTTTACGCACCTTTGACTCCGTAACCGAAGGGGGGAGTATGTCGGCCATTTGAGATCACCAACAGACACCAAACGGAGTAGGCTTCTAACATGTGCTGTGTTTACTTTGCATGAGCCAGAATTGCAGTTGTACAGGGAGTGAGTTCCTCCACTGCAGATGGCATGAAGGGGAAGAACTGATGAATTTGCTTAATAATATCTGCTCTTGGTCACAGAAGAGTATGTCGGGGTTAGGTACTACATAAGAGCAAATCGGAGTTCGTAGTGACACTAAACACAAACTTAGTTAGACTAACGCATATGACTACAAATGGCGCATCACAAATTCATTTGACGCGCTCGCTTAAAGTGTTCTGATCAAGCTAAGATAGCATCCGGGGCCACTACCCAGATCAAGTTCAATTGGTTTGCACACAAGCGTAATCCATAGACCTTGGCGTCAATACTTCTACCATCTTATATGGCTTAAAGCTTACATTACAACATCAAATGCAACAAATACCACTACATGTATCAACAAAGCCATACAGCAGCTAAAATGTTCGTGCCCAGATAAACATATGCTCTTTCATAGTATGGTACAGCCGGATCTCGAATCACCGTCGGCAGTGGCGGAGCTTCCGCCGGCGTTGACGCCGGGCCAGTCCTTGCACTGACAGTGCTGCCCTTCTGGGATCCGCTTATAGACGGAGGGCACGTGCCTTCCGCAGCCGCCCCAGCTGGTCTTCCCACACGTCGAACACTTCATCTCGTAGCACATCTTTCTTCTGCCTTCACAGCTCACTGTTCCTCTCTTCTTTTCTGGATGTGTATATATATGACTTGAGAGGTTAGACTTGTTCAAGGACGCCGTAGTTGAAGAAGTGATGGGTATTATTGTCAAATTTTTGCAGTTCGTCCGCTTCCCTAGAGCCTAGAGGAGCCCATCCTCAAAGCTTGGACCATATTAAGTGGCCTTTCCTCTTACGCAAAGTGCCCTCAATCTTGTGCCAAACCTACAAAGTATACCAAATCATTTTAATTGTAATGATAACAAACGCGATACATGGCTAACAATAAAGCTAACAACATGATATTACTATATTGTCGAAAATTATTTTAATATATATTTTAATCATACTTCTTGGAATGAAAATATCCTATTACATAGTTATTTAATGTTTCAAAATTTTCTTTTATATAATTTTTTTTAAGAAATTAATGCCAAGTATCATTATTTTATGTTGATAGTTATAGAATACCAAAAATGATGTTACACAAAAAAAGGTTATTTCCTTTATAAGTAGTACCAATCCATATAAATATCAATTTTGAGGCCGCGAGGAACTCTTATGGGCAGATGAGGATCATCTCTGGTGAACTGTAGTCTCATTCCAAATTCAGTGACAAAATTTCTTTATCATAATACTATTGACCCCTATTATCTTTCACTAAATTTTTTTATCTATAATCGTCATTAGTGTACAAAATCACTTGTGCACCGACTCAAAAAATTGTGAACTAGGATGACCTTTTCAAAGTGATCCTCACCATGTAACTACTATAGATCGACTAAACAAAAGCCTGCTTGAAAAATGAAATCCACAAAGTTATTTACTTCCAAGTTCAAAGGGATGATGTACCTTTGGAGAAGAAAAAATTTGTTACATGGACGCTTCCACGACGGCATTTTTTCAGTGGCATTGTTTCCTTGAATACTGTTCTATCTTAGCAATGACAATGGGGCGGGTAGAATGTGAATCTTATGAAATCCGTACCTGCCCCCAATGGTCCTAAAACCTCGCCCTGTCCCTCCCCGCCCCACCACCGTGTCACGTACGTACAATACCATAATCGATCCTAAGTTTGTATAGAAACCCATCCCCGCCCTCGACCCGCCTTGCACTTCCCTGTACTCACACACGAAGATCATCTAGACGTCTTCGATGCAGTAGCCGATGAAAGAGACGATGTTGCGGTGCTGAAGACGAAAGAGGAGCTCGATCTCAAAGCGAACTAGGCAATGTCCTAGCGGGAGGAGAGGCTCTAGCGCTTCAGGTCGATTGTGTTGCCGATATCGAGGAAGTTCTAGGGCCATGAACACAGACCTGTAGCTGCCACCACCGATGAGCATGTGACGGTCGAAGTGTTATGTGGCGCGTCTGATTTCGTAGAAGGAGAAGCGGCTGCAGATCTGTGACTGTGACCATTCCTACGAATCTCCAACGACTCGCTGTTGTTCTTGTCGCCGCGGAACTTGAGAAGTAGGCAATGGAACATGGTTGTGGCCGCCGATTAGGTAGTCATGAGGTTTTTGGTTATGGGAGGCTCACGATGGAGAGGGAGATAAGATTAGAAGACGGGAGGCAGCCGTGGGTAAGTCGACAGAAGACTCAACATTTTAGGGTTTTGGATGAAAAGTGTATATATGCTAGGATGGACAGTTGAGATTTCTTGATGCATAGGATTAGAAACCGGGGCAGGTGAGGGTCGGATACCGGGATGGGTTGAGACAGAATACTATATCCGACTCCAATCAGTTTCAAATTTAAAAAAAATTACCATACCTGCCCCATAACCTGGTCAAAGTTAAAATAATCCACTTTTAGCTGGGTGGAGATCCGCTAGTTGTAGATCTAATTGTCATTCCTATTCGATCCCCTCTCTTGAGCTTAAGAGTTAATTAAAGTTCTCAAGAATCAATACTTTTGAAATGGGTTGGATATTATACGAAAAACTCATCAAATGAATAATTTAATCTACATGCAATATATATATATATATATATATATATATATATATATATATATATATATATATATATATATATATATATATATATATATATATGGGTTGTGATCCATTGATAGCGCTAGCATGTTGCTAGCGTTGTTTGGCCGTCCGCTACATAATGTAGCGGACGATAATTTACCGTCCGCTACATTATGTAGCGGACGAGTGAAAAAGATACTGGGCGTGGGGCGCGATCTAGCCGTCCATTCTCGGCCGTGGACGACCAGATCGCACTAGCAACTTGGGTTAAGTTGCTAGCGCTATCAACGGATCAGCTCCATATATATATATATATATATATATATATATATATGGGAGCTGATCCATTGATAGCGCTAGCAAATGGAGTTAAGTTGCTAGCGCGATCTGACCGTCCATCCTGAAAGATGGACGGTCCAGATCGCGCCTTTTTCCAAAACTGACACCCGTCCGCCATACTGTCTCGCGGACGGGAGTTTTACCTTTTTGCCTTCCTCCCATGTCCGCGAGACAGTCTCGCGGACGCCTTTCTGTTCCTGACATGTGTCAGGAAAAAGGTGTCCGCCATACTGTATGGCGGACGATCTCTAGGCTGACACATGTCAGGGCCTGTCCTCTCGGTCGCCTATAAAGTCTCGGGCGTGAGCCCCGAGAACTGTCCCCTTGGTCGCGTAGAAAGTCTCCCTAATTCTCGGTTCTTTCAGCAAAATTTTTGCGGGCTTTCAGATTCACTTGCTTCCATTTTCAGCACCCTTCAAGCTTTTCTTGGAGTAACACACTTGGTTCAAGCATCACTCAAGCAAGGTAAAGTTTGTGATCTTGCTACCGTTTATCTTAGTAATTTTAATTTGTTATGTTCAGTAAATATATAATTAGCAAAATAGGAGACACTTTTGAGATTATGTATATGGTATCCTAAATCGGTCTAATCGTCAAGATAATTTTGAGATAATAAGCGTATTCTATTTCTACATAGGTCTTTTTCACAATGTCTGATTTCGTATCGAGCTCCAGCACCCCCGTAGATGCTAGTGATCCGTATCTAGGACGAACCTTTCAAACGTTGGAAGAAGCTGGAGAATGTTTTCGAGCTTATTCATTGAGGGTTGGTTTTGGCATTAGAATAAAGACTACAAGAACAAGCAACGTAACAAAAAAGATATGCTCTCGCTTATACGAGTGTCATAGGGGCAGAAACCCACAGCAAAATGAGACACGCGTAGGCAACGATGACAGTGATGATGACGAAATAGGGTATGCGCGGAGAAGACGGGATTGCTTTGCGCGCACGAATTGCCAGGTCAAGATGTTCGTAAGCTATAAAGCCAAACAAGATCATTGGCTTATTACCAGCCTGGAACTGGCACACAATCACCCGTTAGTAACCCCTTCTAAGGTGAGTCAGATGCATCAACACAAGAAGATGGGTAAGGTCGCGAGGAGCCTAATTCACACAATGAGCGATGCGCGGCTAGGACCTACCGACATGATTAATGTTCTTGCTGAACAGGCTGGGGGAATTCAAAATTTAAACTTTAACACGACAGACGTTCGTAACGCGGTCCGAACCCATAGACGAGCCGCGTATGACCTCAATGATGCGCAAGCGACAATGAGCCTATTGAAACGGATGCAGATGGAGGACCCGCAGTTTACCTTCGACTATAAACTTGACGACGAGCATCGAGTTAGCACAATTTTTTGGGTCGACGGTCGTTCGAGGCTAGCTTATAAGCATTTTGGGGATGTCGTGACTTTCGACACCACATACCGTACCAACAAGTACTCGATGCCGTTCGCTCCTTTCACGGGCGTCAATCATCATTATCACTCCATCCTGTTCGGGTTCGCCTTGTTAAGGGACGAGAGCGAGAGTTCTTTTGAATGGTTGTTTAGGGTGTGGCTGGAAGCAATGAACTTCAAAGCACCGACTGTTATCATCACCGATCAAGATTTGGCAATGAAGAAGGCTATTGCTACCGTCTTCCCAGATACTCGACACAACTTGTGCACTTGGCACATAAGCAACAAATACCCTGAACGTCTGCATCACATGTACGCAAAGTATCCAGACTTTAAACAGGATTTTGACAAATGCGTCCTCAAGTCATTAACGATTGAGGAATTCGAGGAGAGGTGGGAAAAGCTTGTTCGGGATTACTCATTGCAAGACAACGAGTGGCTCCAGCACTTGTACGGGCTCAAAGAGCAATGGATTGGTGTTTACACGAGAAGTCATTTTTCTGCGGGCATGAAAACGACGGGCAGGAGTGAATCTATGAATGCCACGTTCGATAATTATGTGGGTACAGCTACCAATTTGAAGAGTTTCGTCACATCAGCACAAAAAGCGGTTGCGTCGTTGTTCGTGAAAGAAAGGGCTGCAGACTTTGCAACCACGTACAAGCAAAGGAGAAGGTTGCTTGAGACCCCGCTGGAGCTGAACGGTGCCAAAGTCTATACGAAGGAGATCTTCCTGCTATACCAAGTAGAGCTGCAAAAATCGGGCCGATACAGTATATATAAGGTGGCAGAAAAGTCGTCGCGTGAGTACAAGGTTTATTCGCTCGTGAATGACCTCGTCCCTGAGAAGCTGCGCAGAATTTATACGGTGACCCACGACACATTGACGGACTCGGTGACATGTGTTTGTAAGAAGTTTGAGTTCCATGGCATCCTGTGTAGACACATTCTGCGGTTTTTCACACAGAAGAATATCAGGACAATCCCCGATAAATACGTCCTGCCACGTTGGACGAAAGGTGCAAACAGGTTGCACGGTACCATTTCCTTTCCGGAGCACCCGTATACTGACTTTGAAGAATCAGAGACGTTGCGGTATAATCATCTGGTGACGATGTTCACCCGTTTGTCCGTAAAGGGTGCTGCTACAATGGTCGGATATAAACATCTCCTCGAGGTAGCTCAGCAGCAAGAGCCCATCGTCGACCAATTGGAAGCAGCTTCAGTCAGCAATGCGGTTGACACCGAGCCTACGACGGGATCAGAAGATGACGAGCCGGGGGAGGGAGCCGACAATGATATCCGGCCTTCGGATCCAATTATATCGCAAACGAAAGGCCGCAAGAGATCTACGCGGATGAAAAGCTCTATTGAGACGGCAAGTCAACCAAAAAAGCTAAGAAGGTGTGCATTGTGCAACAAAATGACAGACCACGACAAGCGGAACCATTACAAGGCACTGGGGATAAGTCCAGTGCCTTTGCAAGACGGGGAAGAAGATGATGCCGAGGATGAGGACGAACAAGCTGCAGTGGAACTTTAGTGTACTGAATATTTTGTAATAATCTTTTATGAGCCATCAAAAGTGTCGGACATTTTGTAATAATATTTTAGTAATGACTCGTTTGTAATAACCTTTACAATCATTTTTTTATACGTGATTTCTTACACTGTCCGCTACACTGCGCAGCACAACATTAGAAACCTAAGGTATTAAAGAATACCCCCCTACAACACTTAGTTTTTTTTTTGTTTTGGTTCACTTCTCTGCGTCCGCTATACTATGTAGCGGACGGCCCCGCAGAATACCCCCCTACAACACTTAGTTTTTTTTTGTTTTGGTTCACTTCTCTGCGTCCGCTATACTATGTAGCGGACGGCCCCGCAGAATACCCCCCCTACAACACTTAGTTTTTTTTGGTTTTGGTTCACTTCTCTGCGTCCGCTATACTATGTAGCGGACGGCCCCGCAGAATACCCCCCCTACAACACTTAGTTTTTTTTTGGTTTTGGTTCACTTCTCTGCGTCCGCTATACTATGTAGCGGACGGCCCCGCAGAATACCCCCCTTACAACACTTAGTTTTTTTTTTGTTTTGGTTCACTTCTCTGCGTCCGCTATACTATGTAGCGGACGGCCCCGCAGATACACATATTATCGAACACTTTGTTATTTTTTGAACACTTGCCCTGCAGATAGACAGATATCCAACACTTGGTTTCCCACCGTTAAATCATATTGGTCAATAAAATCAATCGCATTCAATAAATTTTTTGGGTTAAAAAAGTGTTGTAACGTTACAATGTGAATTGGGGAACATCATCTCTCGCGGGAATGATGTTCCTTACACGGATTTACAATAAACCTAATAGCTCTAGGCCGGCCATTCATAATTTGCCAAGCAATCCTATACCTAAAGTCTTGTATGCATTCTTCGCTCCAGACAGTCTTCTTGAGGCTCTCAGACCGGCAAATGTAATCCATGTACATGCAGAGGAAGACGCCGCAGTCCGAGGAATTATGTTGCTTGGGCCTACTCCTCTTCAATCGGAAAATGAGGACCGGCCTGCGCGATACCTTCTCCCGACGCCTACCATTGACCAGGGCAGCAAAAAGATTCTGCGAGAACCATAATAAGCATTAAACATAGCTAGCAAAATAAGATTAATCAGTTTTATAATATGCAAGTTACAACAAGAAGGAAACAGGATCTTACCATGGCATCCAACTGGCCTATGCCTCGGTACATATCAATCACAGGCATCACGTCGGTATCGTCGTAGAGACTGTCGACGACTGAAACCGTGCTCTGTAATGGTTCGTAGCAAACCAAGTACCAGTGGGCATTCCCTAAAAAGGGGATTAGAAACACGTCGGCAACACTTGCGCTCACTGGACTATCCCTAGCAAGATATGCTTGTAGGTTAGGGGACGGTTTCCACTGGGCCATGCCTCTCCCCTTCCTTGCATTGCCCCAGTCGTGCCACTCTTGTACTAGGAGCTGATGGAAAAAAGCATCCAAGATAAACACGCGCAGACCGATGTCTTGATGCTCCCGACACCTTCGCCTCAGAATTTGCACGTAGTGCGAGATGACACCGCTGTCTAACCAAGATCCCGGCGCCAGCGAGGCGATCTCTGTCCAAGAGGCATTGTAATCCAAGCCCTCGGGGTGATCCACGTCATACGACGCTCCGTCTTGGGGGGCCCCGCTAAAATAACGGGCTCGGATTAGATCGCATTTATGCGGCTTTAGGGGCCTGGCTGGATGCCCTTTCGGATATTGCCCTCGGGGGTCGATCGGGGGATATTGGCCTCCAATTCCTTCTTCGGCCGGCTGATATTCCCCTTCGGGGCCGCCAACTGGTCCCGCCCACGGGACAATGGGCAGTGCCTCGGAGAAACCGTAGTTTCCGAAAGGAAAGTCTTGCGTGACTTGAGAGAGGGGTTCCGGGAACAAATTGAAGGAGGGGCCGCTGTAATCGCCCCACGACGCTTGAGCCTGTCCCATCCCCGCTTCAGAGGTACCAACAACTCCCTGACTCACCCCTGAAGCCTGTCCAGAGGGATCACCGTATCCCTGGCTGACGCCCGTATAACCCATTCCCGGGCTTACTCCCGAAGACTGGCCCGATGCTTGGCGCAAAAAATTCCCGCAGCCTAAAGCCAATGTCGCAGCCTGTTGGCAAAGATCCTCGCCCATTGCGCTCACCAGATCCCTCCGCTCACTCAACTTCTGGAAGAATGCAAGCGAGGCATTAACCTACATCCAAAGAGATAAAAAATTAAGTAACTTCAATCAGACATTTATATTCAACTAATTTGGTTCAAGTCAGACTTGTTGGGCAACTTACGAGATTGTATGCCATACGCTCATCGATCTGACCCCTAGGCGCATACCTCTCCCCACGTTCAAAGTTTACAGGGGCTACTCTCCTCCGCGTGATGCGGTAGTACCACTCATCGTACTGATCGATGCTGATAACGGGGTCTGGCTCCGAGACGATGGCCGCCAGTGTGTCCTGCCAAGAAGTCCAAAGCTCTATTTCGGCCGCGCACAATTCGTACGCATTGGCGGTGCCAAACACTCCGACATCCGGTGGGTTCCTGTTAACCCTCATATCCGGGGCATCGACTGGCAAACCCTGCTCCAACTCAAAATGGCGCATTGCTCGGTCGGGCAGCTGCCACTCTGCGAGCTCGAAATGGATCAGGGGTGTGCGCTGCAACCCGGAGAGCGTGAAGACGAACGACTCTCCCACCCGTCGCGCCAAACGTATGTACGGTGCCCAACGCATTTGGCCCGGAGATAGACGGTCGAACTCCCCTCGATAGTACGTAATGTTGTGATGGGGATCGACTCTCCTCTTGTAGTGGCTAGCCCTCCGGCTGTACTCCCAAGCACACAACCGAGGCCAGACTTTGTCGGTTCCATCCCTACGCGTTGGTGCACCGGGAGCAAGGTGTTCGTAAGACCACACCTGAGAACATCAAAAAATTATATTTATATCGTCGATTCAACAAAAATAAAACACAATAACGAAGACATGATTTATATGATATACCTGCAATAGCGAGAGACATGCACATATGGCTTTGGAGTTGGGCCTCGTTGCCTTGTGCAATGCTCGGTACAGATACGAAAGAACCGCTGCACCCCAGGCATAATCCCCAACCTCCGACAGGTTACCCAACAACGGTAAATATTTCACGCTGACCGTGTTCTTCGACGTCGTTGGGAATAAAATTGCTCCCATCACCCACAAGAGGAAGGCCTTTGTGTACACCACAAGCTCACGGCCCGTATAGTTTTCCGGCAAAACCCCGTAGGTATCTACCAACCACTTCAACTTTATACCACCAGTGCTAAATTGATCCTGGGGTATCGAAGTGAAGAAGTCTCGCGCTGTTCTCTTATTCGTTGCGTCTGACGGAGGAGCAATTACCGGCCGCCCCGTCACCGGCAACCCCAAGATGAACCCTACATCTTCTAGGGTAATCGTCATCTCTCCGATCGGGAAGTGAAACGTATTCGTTTCACTTCTCCACCTCTCAACAAGGGCACCTATCAAGGCCCGGTCAAGCTGTTGAAAGATCTGCCCATGCGTGAAAATCCCAAACCCAATTCCACGCAGTATTCTTTTCTGGGAATTGTTCAAGGTCCATCTCGTGAACTCGCGAGATACTTCTACGGTGGTGAGAAGTTCTCTTTCCTACGAATTATTAATAAATACAATTTGAGCAAAATGAACGGTAAAACAACGTTCGTAATAATAAGAAAGTTGATAAATAATGTATCTTACTCCACCATCCCATATGAGCGTACTGATATGGTTGGCTTGGTCGTATAACACGGATGGATCTTCTGGTCCAGGGATAAATTCCATTTTTTGCAACTGAAACTATGGAATCGGATTTTACAAACGCTAGCACATGAACAAATACATACATATATAAATCCTCATCACCGCTAGCACATGCTCAATGCATAATCAAAACCACGCATAAAACGCAATATTGATCACAACTATAGATTAGAAACATGTAAAGGATTGATTTTGTGAACTTACGTGATCTATTAGGGGGGGTATTAAAGCTGCTCTTATGAAGAAATTGCGCAGATCTGCTTGCCAACGCCGCTGGGAATATTTGTGAGTAGGAAGAACGGAGAAGAAGAGTGTAGAAGTTATAGGGGGTGAATCTTTTGGGTTTGATATATATATATATATATATATATATATATATATATATATATATATATATGCTGTCGGACAATATATATTTGCCGTCCGCTATATAGTATCGCGGGTCTGTTCCTTGTCCGCTATATAGTATCGCGGACGCTAGACTTTTGGTTGTTTTGGTAGTTTTCTCTACGTCCGCTATACTATGTAGCGGACGGCCCCGCAGTTTTTTTGTTGTTGTCTTCTCTACGTCCGCTATACTATGTAGCGGACGGCCCCACAGAATACCATTACTTAGTTTTTTCTTCTACACTTTGTTCCACCTCTCCAACACTTAGTTTTTTCTACACTTAGTTTTTTCTTCTACACTTAGTTCCACCTCTCCAACACTTAGTTTTTTCTACACTTAGTCCAAACTGTCCGCTATATAGTATCGCGGATATACTTACCGCAGAAAATGGTTGGCACGGACCAGACATTTAGTTTTGGCACGGACCGTTTTTTCTACACTTACTTCCACCTCTCCAACACTTAGTTTTTTCTACACTTAGTCCAAACTGTCCGCTATATAGTATCGCGGATATACTTACCGCAGAAAATGGTTGGCACGGACCAGACATTTAGTTCCCGACCTTCCCGAACCCGGCCTAAGCGGAGGGCCTTATATCCGCTATATATATAGAGCTATACAATGTGGCGTAATGTAATAAATTGGAATAAATTGGCGCCCGTAATGCAGTTTTAATAAATTGAAATAAATTGGCCCGAAGACTTGTTTTAGCGACATAGTACGTTAATGCTATTTTAATAAACTGACGCCCGAAGACTTGTTTTAGCGACGGAATCAACAATCTCAATTTTTCCAAAAAATAATGTACGATTCATAATCAACGATCTCAATATATCGAGGCAACAAAAAAAGGCACAATTAACCAAGAAAAAATTTGAAAACATAATAAACAAGAACATAAATATTTTTATTATAATAAACTATGGTTCACAAATGGGGTACGAAAGCTTTTCACAAGCGCTCCGTTCAAAGATTACAACTTGAAAATCCCACCACCCAAGGTGTTCGAACACTACAAAGTCCCCGAGTTCGAGGCCATGCTGGCGCACGAAGACGTTCCAACCCTCTGCGAATTCCTTTTTTTGGGATCGGCCGGGCTTCAGCTTGATTTCAACCTGCCATGCCCCCTTGCGGCTATATAATCTTGCACTATCATGAATTGTTGTAAATTGATTGGTAAATGCTTCCGGTATGTCCTACCAAACACAAAATACAAAAAATAGGTTAGTTTTGGTTAAGAAAAACAAAAGATCAAACTTTTAACACACGAAAATACAGAGAAAGAGAAAGAGAAAGAGGGATAGCCTACAAGTTCATGCTCAAATCCCGGCATCATGACTTTGAAAAAGTGTTTGCCTACCAGGTGCAAGTTGCCAATATAATCGTAGGCGTAGGTGGTCTCCGATCCAGAAGCCATCGAGATCGTCGTTGAGGGGAGGACGGTGGTGTCGGCGGAGATGTGGGTGACCGGAGATGTGGGTCGCCGTAGATGGGGTAGCGGCTTTAGGTTAGATGTTCGAGAGAGGGGACGCCGTCCGCTACAATAATATATATACCCCGATCTGATTAAATATTTATAGCAGGAGAGAGTTGACGAAGGGACGCCGTCCGCTACAGATACCAAGGGGACACTGTTGACGCCATACAGATACCAAGGGGACAGTTCTCGGGGCTCACGCCCGAGACTTTATAGGCGACCGAGAGGACAGGCCCTGACATGTGTCAGCCTAGAGATCGTCCGCCATACAGTATGGCGGACGCCTTTTTCCTGACACATGTCAGGAACAGAAAGGCGTCCGCGAGACAGTCTCGCGGACATGGGAGGAGGGCAAAAAGGTAAAACTCCCGTCCGCGAGACAGTATGGCGGACGGGTGTCAGTTTTGGAAAAAGGCGCGATCTGGACCGTCCATCTTTCAGGATGGACGGTCAGATCGCGCTAGCAACTTAACTCCATTTGCTAGCGCTATCAATGGATCAGCTCCCTATATATATATATATATATATATATATATATATATATATATATATATATATATATATATATATATATATATACACATATACATATATATCTACATATAGATATTGCTAGCGCTCTCAACTGATCAGCTCCCTATAAATATACATATATATATATATATATATGTATATGTATATATATACATATATCTACATATGTAGATATATATATATATATATATATATATATATATATATATATATATATATGCATATACATATATCTACATATGTAGATATATGTATATGCATATATATATATGTATGTATATTATATATATACATATATCTACATATGGAGCTGATCTGTTGAGAGCGCTAGCAAAATGGGCTATTTTGCTAGCTCCATCTGGCCGTCCATCCTGAAAAGATGGATGTCCCCAATCGCGTCTTTTTTAAAAACTGTCAGTAGTCCGCGACCTAATGTCGCGGACGACATTTTTTACCTTTTTGCCCCTCCTCCCCCGTCTGCTAGACTGTATCGCGGATGACATTCACGTCCTAACACATGTCAGGAAAAAGTCGTCTGCCACACAGTGTAGCGGACGACCTCTAGGCTGACACATGTCAGGACCTATCCCGTCCCCACCAAGAAAGTCTCCCGTCAGAGCCCCACGACTGTTCCCCTCGGTAGGTGTCACGTCAACAGTGTCCGTGACATAATGGGAGCTGGACTTCTAAATGCAAAATTATATTTATGGACCTTTATTTCTACATGTGTCAGAGTTGTCAGCAGTTCTGTCGGCGACATTATTGCCCTTATACCCAAAAGTTCCCTATTTCTCAGTTCTTTCAGCAAAATTTTCTTCTCCTTCAGATTCACTTGCTTCCATTTTCAGCTCCCCTCAAGCTTCGAGTAACACTTGCTTCAAGTTTTACTCAAGCAAGGTAAGTTTGTGATCTCAAAATTTTTCTGGGTGGATTGACTGATAAAGTATAATTTATTTTTTTGGACAAAAAAGTATAGATCTTTGGTGATGTTCTAGAAATTTGTTACTCTATTCATCAACTTGTGATGTTATAGAAATTAATTTGTTAACTTTAAACTAATTCGTTGTAGTTGATTTTGATTTTTTTGAGGTTTGCTAACTTCGACACATGTATCCTATTTAAATTCAAATTTTTTGAGATATGTTTGTTGTATTTTGGCATGATGAATTTGTCTGTTTATCTTAGTAATTTTAATTTGTTATGTTCAATAAATCTATAATTAGCAAAATGGGAGACACTTTTGAGATTATGTATATGGTACATTTGTCATCCTAAATCGGTCTATTCGCCAAGATAATTTTGAGATAATATTTTCAGTTGAAAATGTCATTTGATTGTTAAGCATAGTCTATTTCTACATAGGTCTTGTTTCACAGTGTCTGATTTTGTGTCGAGCTCCAACACCCCCGTAGATGCTAGTGATCCGTATTTAGGATGAACCTTTCAAACATTGGAAGAAGCTGAAGAATGTTTTCGAGCGTATTCATTGATGGTTGGTTTTGGCATTAGAATAAAGACTACAAGAACAAGCAACATAACGAAAAAGATATGCTCTCGCTTATACGAGTGTCATAGGAGCAGAAACCCAGTGCAAAATGAGACACGCGTAGGCAACGATGATAGTGATGACGAAATAGGGTATGCGTGGAGAAGACGGGACTGCTTTGAGCACACGAATTGCCAGGTCAAGATGTTCGTAAGCTATAAAGCCAAGCAAGATCATTGGCTTATTACCAACCTGGAACTGGCACACAATCACCCGTTAGTAACCCCTTCTAAGGTGAGTCAGATGCATCAACACAAGAAGATGGGTAAGGTCGCAAGGAGCCTGATTCATACAATGAGCAATGCGCGGCTAGGACCTACCAACATGATTAATGTTCTTGCTGAACAGGCTGGGGGAATTCAAAATTTAAACTTTAACACGACAACGTTCGTAACGCGGTCCGAACCCATAGACGAGCCGCGTATGACCTCAATGATACTCAATCCACAATGAGCCTATTGAAACGGATGCAGATGGAGGACCCGCAGTTTACCTTCAATTATAAACTTGACGACGAGCATCGAGTTAGCACAATTTTTTGGGTCGACGGTCGTTCGAGGCTAGCTTATAAGCATTTTTGGGATGTCGTGACTTTCGACACCACATACCGTACCAACAAGTACTCGATGCCGTTCGCTCCTTTCACAGGGGTCAATCATCATTATCACTCCATCCTGTTCGGGTTCGCCTTGTTAAGGGACGAGAGTGAGAGTTCTCTTGAATGGTTGTTTAGGGTGTGGCTGGAAGCAATGAACTTCAAAGCACCCAACATTATCATCACCGATCAAGATTTGGCAATGAAGAAGGCTATTGCTACCGTCTTCCCAGATACTCGACACAACTTGTGCACTTGGCACATAAGCAACAAATACCATGAACGTTTGCATCACGTGTATGCAAACTATCCAGACTTTAAACAGGACTTTGAAAAGTGCGTTAATAAGTCGTTAACGATTGAGGAATTTGAGGAGAGGTGGGAAAAGCTTGTTGAGGATTACTCATTGCAAGACAACGAGTGGCTCCAGCACTTGTACGAGCTCAAAGAGCAATGGATTGGCTTTTACAAGAGGAGGAATTTTTCTGCGGGCATGAAAACGACGGGCATGAGTGAATCTATGAATGCCACGTTCGATAGTTATGTGGGTACAACTACCAATTTGAAGAGTTTCGTCACATCTACACAAAAATTGGTTGCGTCGTTATTCGTGAAAGAAAGGGCTGCAGACTTTGCAACCACGTACAAGCAAAGGAGAAGGTTGCTTGAGACCCTGCTGGAGCTGAACGGTGCCAAAGTCTATACGAAGGAGATCTTTATGCTATACCAAGTAGAACTGCAAAAATCAGGCCGATACAGTATAAACAAGGAGGCAGAAAAGTCATCGCCTGAGTACAAGGCAGAATGACCTCGTGAATGACCTCGTCCCTGAGAAGCTGCGCAGAATTTATACGGTGAGCCACGACACATTGACGGACTCGGTGACATGTGTTTGCAAGAAGTTTGAGTTCCATGGCATCCTGTGTAGACACATTCTGTGGTTTTTCACACAGAAGAATATCAGGACAATCCCCGATAAATACGTTCTGTCACGGTGGACGAACAGGTTGCACAGTACCATTTCCTTTCTGGAGCACCCGTATACTGACTTTGAAGAATCAGAGACGTTGCGGTATAATCATCTGGTGACGATGTTCACCAGTTTGTCCGTAAAGGGTGCTGCTACAATGGTCGGATATAAACATCTCCTTGAGGTAGCTCAGCAGCAAGAGCCCATCGTCGACCAGTTGGAAGCAGCTTCAGTCAGCAATGCGGTTGACACCGGCCTACGACGGGATCAGAAGATGACGAGCCGGGGGAGGGAGACGACAATGATATCAGGCCTTTGGATCCAATTATATCGCAAATGAAAGGCGACAAGAGATCTACGCGGATGAAAAGCTCTATTGAAACGGCAACTCAACCTAAAAAGCTGAGAAGGTGTGCATTGTGCAACAAAATGACCGACCATGACAAGCGGAACCATTACAAGGCAGTGGGGATAAGTCCAGGGGGTTTGAAAGACGGGGAAGAAGATGATGTCGAAGATGAGGACGAACAAGCTGCAGTGAACCTTTAATTTTTTGTAATTTTATTCTAATAATCTTTTGACCGAATACTGTTATATATTTTCTGATGGACCTATGAGAGCTATCAACTCTAAAATTTTATGATGTTTTTTTTATAAGCCCCGTCCGCTACATAGTGTAGCGGACGCCTTTAGAAAATTCCGACACTTTAGAAAATTTTGGCCTTCTTTTATGTCCGCTATACAATGTAGCGGACGTCTTTGTAGAGTCCTCATTATTTTGTTATTTGTGTCCGCTACACAATAACGCGGACGGAGTGATAAGATGATTGGCCTCTGATTAATATATAACAGGATAGAGTCATCCGCTACGTCCGATATACTATGTAGCGGACGGCCCCGCAGAAAGACAACTATCCAACACTTTGTTTTTTTTTTGTTCTCTCTACGTCCGTTATACTATGTAGCGGACGGTCTCGCAGAAAGACAACTATCCAACACTTGGTTTTTTACGGCCATGCAGAAAGACAGATATCCAACACTTTGTTTCCCACCATTCAAAGCAAATCACAGATCAGTCAATTAGCCAAAATGCTATCTCTGACCACAAATCAAACACATCTAACCACAAATCAAACACTCAACTGAATTCAACACAACGATGTCGGTCAATAAAATCAATCGCATTCAATATATGTTTATTAAAAAAATGAATATAATGTTACAATGTCAATTGGGGCCCTCATCCCCTGCGGGAATATTGTTCATTACACGGATTTATAATAAACCTAATAGCTCTAGGCCGGCCATTCATAATTTGCCAAGCCATTCTATACCTAAAGACTTGTATGCATTCTCGGCTCCAGACGGTCTTCTTAAGGCTCTCAGTCCGACAAATGTAATCCATGTACATGCAGACAAAGACGCCGCAGTCTGAGGAATTATGTTGCTTGGGCCTATGCCTCTTTAATCGAAAAATGAGGTCCGACCTGCGCAGTACCTTCTTCTGACGCCTACCATTGACCAAGGCAGCAATTAGATTCTGCGAGAAACATAATAAGCATTAAATATTAAACATAGCAAACAAAATAAGATTAATCAGTTTTAGAATATGCAGGTTACAATAAGAAGTAAACAAGATCTTACCATGGCATCCAACTGGCCTATGCCTCGGTACATGTCAATCACGGGCATCACATCAGTATCATCGTAGAGACTGTCGAGGACTGATACCGTCTTCTCTACTAGTTCATAACATACTAAGTACCAGTGGGCATTCCCTAAAAATGGGATTAGAAACACTTCGGCAACACTTGTGCTCACTGGACTATCCCGCCCAAGATATGCTTGTAGGTTAGCGGACGGTCTCCACTGGGCCAGGCCT